>JBAMIG010000003.1:7529980-7544534 GCA_037177335.1 Kiunga ballochi
AAAGTACACTTGGGGAAATGTACTTTAATATACTTAAGTATACTTTATAACATGCACTTGAAGTATACTTCTTTTTGCTAAGGGTCACCACCTGACCATCTGAAGCACCTAAAAGTTACAGTCTGTGAGGATTATTATTGTTCAGTGGTGAGGATGTGCATAGAAATGCCATGGCTATGACTGGATAGTGGCGGTTAATGGCCAAAGGTTTTCCAGGCATAATCATCTAGTTTTCATCTATCAGTGGATCCCGTGGTCTCAGAAGCCACGCTGTAATACAGGTAACAACTTCAAAACAGTATGCAATAGCAATATTCTATTAGATTGTCTGTTTCTGCAGGTTTTCAGACATATTACATTTTCTTTCAGTGACTTTAGATCACATTTCTCACCTCAAACTATTTCTGATGCACAGAGTAAAAGAAATGAGTTCTGACTTCTGTGCCATTTTCTTTTTCCATTCTTGATTTATAAACATTAATCTAAACTTTTTTCCTACCTAAAGCTTGATAATGTTATTGTTAACCTGAAATCATCAGGAAAACTGTATCCTGATGTTTGTTTAGAGTCATATAAAGATTAAATTAGAAGCAGCATTAACTTATTTATTTTGGATCAGTCCATTGCATATTTACTGACTGAACACATTGACGGGGGGAAACTGTAACTGCAATTTACTGTAAACAAATGATCATTTTAAAGCATGTTTCAGATGATTTCCCCTTTAATCTTATTGTAATAATAATTCTACAGTAGAGGAGGTGATGTAAGCATTACACATGAAAAAGCTGAAGCCTTCCAGCCAACAAACACTGATGATCAGCCTGAGTGGAAGATAAGAGCTAACATGAATCACTGATTTGGTCTACATTGCCCCCTGATGGAGCGGACTGGAACTGCAGCTGGTGCAACAGCAGTGTAACACAAGGATATGTGCAGAGTCACAGTGATGTGGCCTCTGAGTCACTGAGCCAAGAGTTTGTCTCCTGCAGTAATTGGGTCAGCCTGACTCACCACGGCGTGCAACGATGACCAATCCCTTCACGAGAGGACACACTCACCTGCATACGAATGCTTTTGTGCCCGAAAACAAGAAAAGGAGAATAAAAGGGGGGAAATCTGTTCTTTTGGATGAGATTTAGGTGTATCTGATACTGTAAAGGGACGATACGGGGGTGTTGTATCAGTGAATCTTTCTTTACAGAAATGAAAAGGTACGTGCTGTTTGTAATTTAAAACCAATGCTTTCCACCTGTTGCCCCCCACCCCACCAGATGACTAAAGAAAAGGGATTATGATACAGTAATGAGAAACGAGTCACTGCTATGTAATTGAAGGAGAAACTCAGCTGACTCACTCCATTAATCTTTTGCCTACTGCTGTTGTTCAACTTTGACCTGAATCTCTGGTGTGTGTGTGTATAAAATCTTTCCGTTTCAAGTCTTTATATCTTCACTACTGATATTTTGTGTTGTTTTGTTGTAATACTGTTTCACAGACTGTTTTCTAAACTACCAGGATCTTTAGGATTTTCCTCCGTTGCACAGCAGCAAACACTCATGCCATTACAGCTGGCATCAGACTGGTTACCAGTTTATAGAAATGCACCAAAAAGAGCCAAATAGTCTTCTAGAAGGTTTGTGAAGAGGTAAAGTGAAGCTTGTCGGGTACTTTCTACCATTGCCATCTTGGCAGTGTCACGGATGCCGTCGATCCCTGAAAATGGGCAAAGATGTGAGCATAGGGATGATTTCCATCTATCAAACTCTGACCTGCCTGTAGCTAAAGGCTGACTCTGATCTAAAGGGAGCTAAACGGCTAATAACCACCACTGATTGTTTGCAAATGTATCATTTCATTGTCACTTTTGTCTTTCCATCATACACCTCTGACCTCTGGAACTTGGCATGTCCAGCCCACACACACGATTCAAGTGTCTGTTGTCCTCCTGAGAAGAAGATTAGACATTTGTCTCATCCTCTGGGACAAATACTTACACATCTAACTGAATGTTTCACTGTAATAAAATCCATGTTTACATTTCTGCTTCTAAGTAGATGAAGCTTTGCATGAAGACCTGCTTGCTAACTGGTCTTGCTTTACAGCTGATCTAACTTCCAAAGCATTGCCTTTCCCCCTGAGAAAGCCCCTCTAGGCTTAGAATAATGATCTGGTTTGTGGCCCCTTCATCTTGTGTAATTTGAGCTGCAGCCATATTTAAAAGGATTACGCTGTGCGCAGAGCCAAACAAGCCTCTGATGAGTCAACAGAATCCACCTGAGTGACATCTGAACACAGCTTCAGTGGAAGTATAAAGCACTTGGACATGAGGAAGGTGTCCTACAGCAGCATTGAGGTTACCCATGCTTCAGCATGTGTTTGTCAGATGGCAAACAGCTCCCTCTTGAAGATCCGGGAGTTGCAACACAGCAGAAAAAGCCTGGGACTTCCTGCTGCCAGGGTTTTTGACACATGGATGTTTTGTGTGTGCGCCCCACCCTGACCTAAATTACACCCTGAAGATAATCTGAGGATGTTTAACCGGGGTGTGAGTCAGATGAGCAGCTGGTTCATCATCTGATGAGGAATTCTTATCATGTCGGCTGTTCCAGTATAACCAGATGTGGCGGGTGGAGACATGGGATGTGACATCCTCAAACAGGGGGGAGGTGGTGGTGGTGGGGGCAAAATACATTTTAAGTGTTAAAAGTGGCAACCATTTTTAACTTTGTTAAAACTGTGTTTAAGTGATGTGAAAGAAGTTTTAATTCGCTTTCACAAAGATTTGACCCAAACACCATGATAGCAGTAAGACTAGTAGAGGTTACCGAACTGAACCGAGTCTTTTTCTTTACTTTTCCCCTGAAATCAGAACAATAAAATACTTAAATGCAGCTTTTTATATTTCTTCTTCTTTGTCATTTTTTTCTGGTATTAATAAAGTCTTGTTTAAATAATTTCACTCCTACAAATACTGTTAAAGCTAAACTGAAGGACTTTTGCATGTAATGTGTTATTTTGTACAGAAACAGAAAAAAAGACACAAAACCAGTTAGCCTCAGTATTATCATCATTATTCCCACATGTGAAAAGATGAGCACATTACATCTACAATCTGCTGGCTCATGTTGTCCACATGTCTGTCCAGTCCTTTACACACATCCAATCAGGTTGCAGATCTTCAGACATCAGGAAGTTCACTGGATTTTTCTCCTTGAAGCTTTTCTACAAAAATATGAGCGATGGCAGTGTGATCATATCGTCACATCAACAAAAATACAATCAAAATATGTTTACGTACATTTCTGTGTAAAGATTTAGACTGCTCCCCGGAATAAAAGCACTAATATGTACACGGCCGTCTGCTGTGGGGCTTAGCGGGTCCAATCAATCCCATAATGAGAAGAACTCCCAGACTTACCAGAAAGCAGCTTCTTATCAGTAAATATGACCCTAAAGAAAACACAAACTACAGAGAGTCTGCACTGCATTTCCCAGCATGCAGCTGCAGCAAGAATGTAGCCAGATCCCAAACCCCACCAACGGGAAACGTCTGAGAGCCATTAACTAAACTAACGTGTGACTGTTTAATTACGCCTTCTGTTAGCTAGATTTTCTTCCACCACTTTTAAAAAACAAACCAAAGAGCTGCAAGAAAACGGACAGAAAGCTGCGCTACAGCAACTCCAACTGCTGATTAAATGGTTTGAGCAACTCTGAAGCAAACTACAGGTTACAGCATCTCACGTGTCTGTTTCCTCATTTTTATTCATCCTAAATGATGACGAGCTAAATATTTGATCTGCTTTACACACCGTTAAGAGTATCTTATTAAACATCTTCAGCTTTATCAAACGTGTCCTTTTCAAAGCAAAAATAAGACCTCAGCATGCAAAGTAAACACCAGGCAACACGTCTGGCAGCATGCTGTTAAACATCTCCGTCATCTGTGACCGGCAGAGATGCTGCTGTGGCTTTAAACTTTGCCTCAACGTGCTGCCAATCCTCTAAGAGACGCAAACTGTTCCTGTTTTCTCATCATAAAAAATGTTACGGCAGAATATTTAACTATTTAAAATCTCAAGTAATAATCAGAGACAGAATTTCCCAACAAAACAAAATCCACAACAGAACCAGCTGTTTAGGACAAACCTAACTATATATAAATAACTATATTTAAAGGTATCTCCTCACATTAACAAACCTGATGCTGCTGGTCGCACAGCTTTTTAAAAGGAAGGAAATATGCTGAAGGTTTTCTAGGACTAAACAGCTGAGTCATTCTTCTGTAACTGGATTGATGATTAAATGAACTCCCAAACAAATACCAAGTCTCACTGCTTCTTTTATCAGCGTATCTGAGCTTCAGTCTACACGTAATGCTTTAAACAGAGTTTTGCCTTCAAAGTTTTCCCCAAAAAAAAAGAATAAAAATGTTAGATTTACTTTGTGTCACTAAGCTGAAAAAGTCAGTCAAAAAGGAAACACTCCAATAAAAAGACATTTTCAAGCAGGGCTTAAAAATGTCTTTTTCCATGCTAAAATAGACTCCCTAATAGATAATTAGGTTAAAACAAACATCCATCCCGTCTTCATAACAAAGCCATATTTAATAAGCAATTCTTGTGCCATCACAAGACATGACCAGGATGTTTGTAAAATAAATCTTTGGAAATAAATGAGTTAAAAGTTAAAAACCACATGAAGAAACTGACATTGAGGCGTGTGCTGCCCCCTGGTGGCTCCAATAACCTGCAATGATGATCAGGGATCAGGATGAGCTGATCTTTGGGGATCACCGGTGACTTTAAAATCATATCAGTGGTGTAAAACATAAATATTTCCCAAAAGCATTTTGTGGTGGATCAGATCTACATTAATCCACTTGCTCAAACCGTTTGCTTTTCTGATTAGATTAATGCTGAAATTGCCTTTAACCTCTTACAGACGTCTCCGTGATGGAATAGTTCTGCTAGTCATAGCCAGCTATGTTCATAGCAGTCATATATTCTGGTTTGCTCATCTGCTTCTCCTCATCGGCTTTCCCTCCCACATCCATCCATAAATCACTGTCCGACTAATGACTTACACAGCCAATCAGAAGATATTTAGATCTTTTCTCCCGGCTGTAGAGGCACCATTTGGCATCCTAAGGGCAGAAATAGTTAGCACTCAAAGTGAATGTAATGAAACTGTGACTTGTGTCAAACAAAGAACTCTTCCATTAACAAACATCACTTAAGATGCTCCAGATGTCTAGTTCTAATATTTACAATCAACAGATCGAGTCAACGTTTTGTTCTTAGCATTTGCTTTGTAGTTCAACTCTTTGAGATGTCCAAGTCTTCAACAAACACTCATTTTTCCAAAGACCAGGGACTGTTAACCAACAGACAGAGAAGTTGTTGGACAAAAGGGAATAAAATAAAAAATAAAAATAAACTCCAGACAACACGGTTCAACCGTGCTGGGGCTGATCACCCCACATTCCTGGAAGTTTAGCAAAACAAACGCATCCAAATGCTAACAAATTCCTGGTTGGGCTAATTATAGCCACCTGACCAGGAAATGAGTGCCAACTAAAACAACAGTTCTATCAGTAAGACTGAGTCATGCAAAAACTTAGTTTACAATCAAAATCCAAACATGAACAAAAAAAAGCCTGAAAATGCGTAAACCTAAAACAGTCTCAGAGGAAGAAGACTTCCTTCCTGTTTATACTAAAACAAAGCAAACGCTGGCTTCCAACACTTCAGTCTGCAAAGTCAATCATCTCAAAGTGTGTTTCATTTCACTCTGTGCTGAATACGTCTGGTACGTTGTTTCAGGTGCTGAAAACTGTAAACGTAACAATTCAACAGCGGGAAAAGCAAACAATCTTTTGTTCACACTCATTTGTGATTGGTTGGAGCGGGCAGGAGCGGGGCGGAGCGATCGTTGGTGATGGTCCTTTTGAGTGTTACTTTTCTTATGAGCGTTAACATATCTCCACCTCCACCATCCTGGGTCGGTTGCTCAGAGCTCTGGTCCTGGCTGGAGGCAGGACGAGCCAGTTGCTGATGGTTAGTGCTGTGGTCCAGGTTAGCAGGTTCTCCCTGGGCAGCAGGAACCTGAACCTGGCCCTGGTGCTGGAACAATTTCTGTTTCTGTTGCTGATCCTCCTGTTGTGGTTGATGCTGCTGCCGCTGTTTCTGTTGAAACTGTTGCTGTATTTGCAGCTGATGCCACTGCTGCTGCTGCTGAATGTGTGGCTGCTGCTGAATGTGTGGCTGCTGGTTGTGTTGCTGAATGTGGAGCTGCTGCTGCTGCTGAATGTGGAGCTGCTGCTGCTGTTGAATGTGGAGCTGCTGGTTGTGTTGCTGAATGTGGAGCTGCTGCTGCTGCTGAATGTGGAGCTGCTGCTGAATGTGGAGCTGCTGGTTGTGGTGCTGTATATGACTCCGTTGCTGCTGCTGGTGGTTGAATTGTTGCTGTTGCAAGTATTGTCTCTGTTGTTGCTGCTTGATGTTGCCCCCCTCTGGTGGCTGGGAAGGTATTGTAGGCACAGGCACAGGAATAGGCATCTGACCTGGAACGAATTGATAGTATGGAGAGGAAGAAGGTGGTAAAGAACTGAGGCTCTGTGTGGAAGTACAGAGTTTACTGTGACCTAAGCCTTCCCCTCCTCCAGCAGGGGGCGCTGCAAAAACATTTTCATCACTGCCACCGTTTCCTCCAAGGGCTTTGAGGGGAACCTGCGGGGTGGAGATGGGAATAGGGACCCCACCGCTGATTGTGCCTCTGCGATATGCCGGTTTTGATGATGGTTTGCGTCTGATGGTCGCTGTGTTGGACGATAGCTGGTGGATAGATCCGCCACTCATATCAGCATCGACCAATAAGCTGACAGTGGAAGTAGGACGCTTGGACTGAGCAAACTCCCTGAACTGGAATCTTAGGTCGGAGTTCCTCGGGATAGTTGAAGACTTGTCAAAGTCTGACTGGCTTTTACCATGAGACAGTTGGTGGAAAGAGATGGAGTCAGCATCTCCATGGAGCGAGATAGACTCATAGTCCACTGCAGAGGGGAAAAAAAGACCATGTTAATTTACTGCTCTGGATTAAGCCGTGACCTGTACTCATTTCTTTGATTGCTTTGACTTTTTTATTCCTTTTCTACCTCATCTGACTCTCAGATGACAGAAGCAGAAACAGCACATCATTTCTTCAGCAATGGTGTAAAACAATCAGGGGAAATGCCAATGTGAACATGCAACATAGCTTCTCTCACATACAAATCCAACAAAATGGTGCAAATAATTACATTCAAAGAAACTTTATAGTAGCAATGTGGTAGAGTCACAGTTCCACAGTGCCAGACGAGTACAGATGAAAGACAATTCTGTTTTAAAGCTCATATCCTTCCCTGTGGAGCTCGCAAACAGGATCTCAAACATAAGAATGGCGTGTCTGTCTCTGATAGCAAGAGCTACTTTAACAAAACTAAGGTAAGACCTATAGCAAAGATATCATGCCTTATGATAGCCTTCCATGAACATGGAGCTCCTCAGGGAACTGTGCTTGGACCGATGCTTTTCACATTAAACAAACTTCCATTGGGAGTCGACATTACACAGATGATACTCCGCTGTACTTGTTACATCACAAAGAACATTAAAAGAATAAACAATTAAATTTCCCTCTTCTAAATTCAGACAAGAAAAAACTTTGTTGAACTTTTTACGATTGGTTATTGATTTAATCTCTAAATTCCAGCAACGTTTTTGTAGAAGTAGATTTTTCATGTCTCGTCATGCCTTTGGATGGTGGGGGAACCAACTCGCTTGTTAGGAGAACAGACGCCACAGCAAGGTGTATGTTCAAACAGTCCCCCAGTCAAAGCTTGAAACAGAGACCTTGTTCCTGAGCGGCCACATCCCTAACCGCTATGCCATCATCTATTCACACATTAAGGACTAAAATGTACAGCTAAGCTTCACTCCATCATCACAGCCCTCATATGTGGAACGTCCTACCAGAAAACCCAAGGACTACTGATTAATAATGTTTTGTTGTTTTAAAAGGCTAAAGACTTTACTTAATAATGGTTTTATGTTCTTTACTATATTTTATTGCATTATTTAATTTATTTATTTTTTACCTAATCATGCACTTACTTATTTGTTTGATAATCGTCTATTATTGTAAAGTTGACAAATAGTCGTTACAAACTCTTTTACCTAAACTTTCAGACATCTCGCTTTTTTCTTGTCATTTTTAGGTCAGTTTGATTTTCTACTCCAGTGTTTGTCTCATGGAGATCCTTCACACCACGAGCTGCAGGATAGTTGCCATGAGGACCATCTATGACTGGGTGGGGTCCTGCACTGCAGCCATTGGCCCTTCTGGATCTGGGTTGTTGCTGCGCTGGTGGCCTTTATAGTCATGGTGGGCCTGATATGTTTCAATATCCATGACATAACTTCCTCACAGCAGTCAGGCCAGATTATATTATTATTATGTGAAGTTAAATGACAGCTTGAGTGGGGGAGGGGGCAGTGAGGGTTCCAATGGGAACTAGCCAGAGCAAACATATTTTTCCTGCTTTACCTTCCCCTAGATTAGTTTCTCAGGGTGGCATATCATCCTAACAAGTTTCAGGTTTACTTAAAGCCCCTCTGTTTTTCAAATAGGTAGACATCCTCTTTTTCTAGAAGTTTAGGCTTAAAGGAACCCAATGCAAAAATGATCAATTGCAATTTAAACATAACGGGAAAGCTGAACATAAAGTTTTGGATGGATGCTTGATGCAGGTGAATTGGCATGCAATCAGCCCCTCACTGGGAGACAAAACAGGCAGGACAGACAGGCAGGTAGTCAGAGACCTACCATAAGAGGAAGGATCTCTCCTTACAGCTGGAAGAAAAGGAAGGAGGTTTAAAACAGAAAACAAATCAAGTTAAAAGAGCACCCCGAAACCCAAACAGGAGCAGATATTCAGAAGAAAGGCAAGGTGAATGGGCAGTTTCATGGTATGAAATATGAAGGAAAAAAAAACCAGAATCACATAAAGGCTTCAGTCAGCCAGAAAACCGAGGTTTAAGTCTGTGTTCACTATATTCCCCGTCAGAGTTTTTACTCTCCAGGCAGCATTAAAACATATCCAACAGAAATCAGAAGCACAATAATCCTTTAAAAGTACCAGATTCATTCATTTGTTTCTGGTTTCTTTTAGATTTGCATCAGCACTCACGGTGTGTGTGTATGGTATCCTCGGAGCAGGACGGGGTCGTGGTCTGAGTGCTGTAACCACTGGAACAATGTAGAGAGTCTCTGCTGCTTCTCTGAGTGTCCGTACTCATCCCGCCCAACGTCAATGCCAGCTGATCCCGAGCCGAGCAGGACTAAAGGAGAAAGTGCAGGAAGAAATACAAAGTTTGATTTCGAGTGCTTAAAATGTAGAGATCAGATTAACACGAAACAAACCCAGCAGAAAACGTAAAGATGGCTGCTGTCCAGATGTTAGAACAAGGTGTTTAAGACGTTCCCAAAGAATTATAACACCCATGCTTCCTTTTTAATCAACTTGCAATTAAATATTAAAAGTATTAAGAGAAGGTTGTTGAAGCTTTTGATATCATCTGTGCCAGAAGACCAAAGAGTACATGCATTTATGCTTAGATCCTTTGGGTGCCTCAAAAACCAGTTTAACTAATAATCTGTATTCTGGCACAGTTTGTGACTCACATAGCTCAAATGTAAAGGCAGGACAGTACAATTGCGATATGAAAACATGAAAGGTGGTAAAAAACAAAAACAAGAAGACAGGAGAGTCCAGTCCTACCATCCTGTAACTTTTAGATGCATCACTTCTCCAACCCATCTGAGTCAAAGAGCTGAATTGCCATCCACGGCTGCAGGGAACTGCTAACAAGCCATTTATTTGATTCAGTTGTGTTGGATCTAAAAGTTACAGGACGGTAGATCTTAAGGTCTGAACTTGGACACGTCTCCTGCTGCCCTCCAGTGGATAACATGTAGTTTTAATCAGCTCATTTTAGACACCAACACAATACACAGTACAACTCCCTCCTGAGGACGGCTGAAGTACTCTCTCAAAGTGCTTTAATGATAAATCATTCAAAATTCCATCTCTTCATCGATACTTCATATTTAGAAATATTTTCTCAAAACAAAAGTATTTGCCTTGAAATAACTGCTCTGCAGCCACAATTTCTCCTTTTCTCGTCTTTTTTTTATTTTACTGTAGCAGCAGTTTATTCACCAGGATGCAGGTTTTTGGACAAACATTAAAATCCCAGTGATGGAACAAGTCACATTGTTGTCATTTCATAGATGTGTATCTTTTAGCATTACCTTCCCAGATGCAGACATGGCTCGAGCTCGCTCTGCGTGGTGGACATAGGCATTGTGTGGGGGGGCCAACAGACCGTTCTCTGCCCCGCTACCTCCCCCAGCTGCCAGCTGATTGGTGGAGCAAACAGTATCCTGTCATAAACAAAGCAGTCAATCAGCCTCAAGGTAAATACCAGCATCATCTGCAGAGCTACAGTGGATAATACCATCGTGCCATCATAGAAGTCCTTCATTCAACAAGTCAGTTCTTCAAATTCCTGCTTATTTACTGTGCGGCAGCATGGACTGCAGGTATAAAGTACTGGTAGGACGAGGCTAAAAGTGTGTTTTCATATTCTAAGCTAGCAGAGCCACCAAATGCTTCATAACAAAGCAAAAGAAAGAGAAAGCTGTGTCTTAGATTTTAATAATGGCAGAAATCTTTGGAGCTGTAGGACTTCTAAAACAGCTGCTGAAGAACAAACAAGCATCAACAAGTACGGACGATGAGAAATAAAATAAAGGAATCTGACAGCATTTGTTTAATCACTGTAAAAATGTTAGGAGTAGTGCCTTTTTGTTTTTTTCTTCTTAAAAAAAAGCTTCATTCGTCTCAATACTATTTTCATAATCCACAGGAACACTGACAACACACCACTGATGGCAATAAAGTACGTTGACAAATTTGAACAACAGGAGGGTATTTTGGTGAAACAACAGAAGGAAGATGCAACAGTGGGAATAAGTTGGCTGCGGCTTGAAGGGGATCATGACTGAATGTGGTGAGGTGCTGCAAAATCCTTTGTCAAAAGAATAAGACATTTTCTACAAAACAGTTTACATGATTGTGTATTTTTGGGTTTCAGGCTGCTAACTGGACAAAAAAAAAAGTGTCCGCTGGTATTTTCACCATGTTTCAGACATTTAACATGTCAGAAAACCCAAGGTGATAGCAAATTTATATGGATTACAGAAAAATATGTTAATAATGATCTCTTTCAAAAAAAAAGTTTCACCAGGAAGAAGCAGAGACTGTGCAGCAGTCATTTGTGCTGATAGAAGTGCACAATGAATGACAAAAGACCAAATACACACAACACATGCAACTTCAGACATTGTAATAATAAGATCGAAGTAAAACACAAATACATAAACAGCTCAGTGTATACTGGGAAAAAATAGACATAAGGCATAACTGACTGCATAAAATGGGATCAAATCAGAATCCGACTGAACCGACATATGAGGCAAATCCAGACTTTAATGATATGAAACAGGAGCTGGATATGTGAGGACTGTTTGGAAATTGACTTGGTGAAACCGGATGCAGGGGTTTGAACTTGGAGTTAGGATAAAAGAATAGTGCAGCCAAAGATGCTGTGAGATGGACTCAGATTCCAGCGGATGGGAGACAAAAACACAGGACGGCGTTTGGGTTAGGAGGGATGAAGTAGTTGTTTCTCACAGTGGTTAAATCCCTGCGGCTAATGCGGCGGCTCTGAGCGGGATGGTGGCCATAGCCAGCTGCAAAACCATAGCGACCACGGCTGCCCCGGCGACCGAGGCAAGAGGGGGAGTTCCCTTCGCTGAGGGACCGCCCACTTTCATCACAGCCATACAGAAGACAGGGTGAGGCAGAGCGCTACACACAGAAGAAGGTTAGAGCGGTGTGTGTGTTTGTGTGTCATTGTTAGGATAAAAGGTTTTTATTATCAGACAGATTTGTGGGTGTGGGAAAAACGTCATTTAACGAGTTAAAAATCAGACAAATGGGATCATCAGTACGGTTTGCTGTGAGGCCAAAGTCTGCAGAGACCCTGATAAAATGTCCTCTGGCAGACTAAAAACTCATGTATCTAATGATGCAACAGCTTTTACTCTAATGGAAAAGCTGCAGGTGCTGCCTTCAACAAACTGGCCTCTGGTAATCTGCTTCCAACCAGCAACAAGGATGATCAGGACCAGTCTGAAAGTAGGCAAATTTTATAACATTGTGAAGTATAATTGCTATATGTTTGCATAATATAGAGAAAAAAAGACCTAAACTATGAAAAAACAGCCCCAAGCTAAAGATACAAGAAGTAAATCAGGTGTAAACACACACTTTTGCCAATGGAGTGTAAGTTGTACTCTCACTGTATGTTGGACTTTTAGAAGGGTGTGTGTGTGTGTGTGTGTTACCTGGATGTGTGCTCCATCCACAGCACAGCTGATTGAGTCCAAGGAAGGAACATGTCTCACTGATCCAGTTTGGTAGTTGCTGGAAAAACCAAAAGCACTTTAGCTTATCTATTTTCTCTATACATAGTTTCCAGCTATGATCAATGGGAAAGAGGATCTACTCACTTTCAAAACCCTTCTCTGTACAGAGGATTTAAAATCTGTAAGCCATCAGAAATAACTTTTTCTCCCTTATGTATGGCCTAAAATCCACACATTTCCACATTGTTCTTTCATTTGAGTCAAATAATCAGAAACGCCTTCATATAAAAGTGAAAACCTCTAGATTAAAAAGTAAAACAAGATTAATATTCAAAGAATAAAAGCCTGATATACCAGGATCCTGAAAGGAGTGCAAAAGGATTGTGCAACTGATAACAGATGCAACACTGTTTTGTTTAAATGAGGATTCAGCAAATAAGACTGATTTGCCTTGAAATGTGTAGAAGCAGAGCAAAAGGTGCAAAAGTAATGCAAAATTTGAACCAATGCAGGTTGAAGTTTAGGTGGAAGAGGCAAACAGAAATATAGTCAAGATATGTCACCAGAAGGACTGCTTATGAGAATGTATTTTTGCAAAAAGGTGAAGAGTAAAAGAGTCTTTCAGAAGCACAAAACATATCTGCAGAAACAGCCATCACAATCTGTTCCATGTTTGATCAATAACATTGCACACGCAGAGCTCATTTATTTGTATCTACTCCTCCCAGCATTTTGCATGTTCTGGTCAAGCAGCAAACTCTGTTGGACAAAAGTGAAGCAAACGCACAAGTACCAAAAGTTGCAGTTCACCACTCATCCACTAGGGGCTCCAAAACAGAGAAAATTCCTCTAGTTATATGTTAAAAAGAACAACTTTAGAGCCAAAATAAACATGTTTACATACTGGTACAAAGGGCAAACTGGTACAGGTCGAGTTTACTTTCATTTGGTTTGTTCAGACGTTACTTAATCTCCTCCTCCTCGGTGCCTCAGGTCAGCTGACCTGCTGCTCCTGGACGTACCGAGGACCAAACGGAAGATCAGAGGGGACAGAGCTTTTTCAGTGGCCGGTCCAAAATTGTGGAATGAGCTCCCCCTCCACATCAGACGAGCCTCTTCACTGTATTTTTAAAACTCTTCTTAAAACTCATTTTTATTCTTTGGCTTTTTAACCCAGTATGAGACTGTTTTAGTGTGCTGTAGCTTTGTTATATTTATTGGTTTTATTACTGGTTTTATTTATTGGTTTTATGTACTTCTTTTAAAATTTCTGACTTATTATTTATTGTTTAATTTACTTTACTGTTTTATTGATTATGTGCAGCACTTTGTCACAATGACAATTGTTTTAAAGGGCTTTATAAATAAAGTTGAGTTGAGTTAATCCGGAAATTCTGTATAGATATGAGTTTGTTATTTTGATTGACTGGCCTCCAATATGTATGGCAAGAAGGCATAAATGCACATTTTAGCTGGCTGATAGCACACTTTAGCCCACAGATTAGCTTGTTAAATAATAAATCCAATTAAATATATGTTTTCTTTACAAGTCTTATTTGCACCAAAGATTACGGTTTATCCAAAGTGAATACAAATAAGAACCTGAAAAGACGTCATACAGTCTGCTAATGTTTTAGCAATTTAACACTGATGGTGGAGAGTTATTTAACCATCTGTGTTTCTTCTGACCACATGTCTCACTGGAAGAGGACAGTTCCCCATTTTCTAGTTCTAGCACAATTTTAATAGTCTCCTTAGATGTTTTCTGTGCTTGATGCCAGTGATTTAAAACCTTTTCCAGTAACTTTTACTGGATCTGTCTTTTAGACACCAATGTGGAAAAGTAGAGTTGTCAAAATTAAAAAGATTCATATTTTTAATCATATGGTGTCAGAAACAAAGTTATTAGGGGCACTAACTTGCCGTATTTATGTGAAATCTATGAGCAGAAATGAACCCACAGTTCCCAGTTACATTATATTTTATTTCATAGTATTTGTGAAACCACAACACAAAG
>JBAMIG010000003.1:7574276-7588452 GCA_037177335.1 Kiunga ballochi
ACCTAGTTCATTTTTGTGATTGTTGAAAACCCATATCGTAATCGTAATTAAAATTTGATTGATCGCCCAGCCCTAATCAGAGCCTCCAAGTATATATATATACTTTGACATCACTGGCAAAAATAAATGACTGTCTTGATGGCGGCTCATCGTGTCTGAGAGCTTCTAGGTTTGATTTTGTTCTAACTTAAGATTTCATACTGGGGGTAAATGTTTCACTATTTTGCTTGACCTGATGTCGGGCAGCAGAAAGTGATATAAAGCTGCTTATTTCTCACTAACATCTGTTTCTAAATAACTTTTCTTAAGTCCATTTTGGTGGACTTTTTTTTATTTTATTATTTGTTTGTTTTTTGCCTTTATTTAACCAGGAAGTCACATTGAGATTCAAAATCTCTTTTACAAGCGAGACCTGGCCAAGTTAACAGCCAAAACCACACAGTAAAACTACATACTATAAAAAAAATTTACATTTACATAATAAAACAACATGAATAAAGACATCTAACAAAAACAAGTACATTTGTCTAACACCACATTCTTTATGGCACTTTTAAATGTATTAATGGACACATCAATGTCCTCCATACCATCAGTATTCATAAACTGCCTCCAATACGTGTGATTTGATTTTTCTTTTTATAAACAAACACTGAAACTGGTCTGGTCTGTTGATGCTGTGACAGAGGGGAGTGGTCATGATCCGACACGTACGTACATTAGTGGATTTCTTTAAGTATCAACTGATTTATATCTTACATAATCATAACAGGCACTGCAGCTCTGGGCACACTGGTAATTCATAACCCCCTCCAGTCTGTCTGTCAGCCTAAATACTAATACTTCATATGCAAATCATTATCCGTTTATTTCAGAAGTATCTCAGCAATAAAACACATAAACCTTTATCATTTTAAAGATATTGTTTTTATGGTTCAACGGGCCCACACAGACCCTGTCCTTAAGGATTACCTGAAGTGCTGATCACATGCTGAGTCTCACCAAGCGACATCATCGCCCAAACACTTTAATGCTCTCCTGGCTTAGTGGCATCCAGGCTCCTAAATCTGATGAAAACTTTGAGACTACTGTCACTGACAAGGTAAGTTAGCCCTAGGTAATATGACTAGGAAACTAATTCTCAGTTTGTTTGTTTCTTCTTTCATTTTTTTTCATAAATAGCTTGAAAATAAAGATACATTTGCATCATCAGTTACTATGATAACTAACGGTTTCCAATACACAAGTCAAATTCTAATGAAGTTTGGACGTTGTGTAAAATGTAAATAAAAATTGTATCCAGTTACTTTAACTTAAATTCAATTGACTATCCTGTAAGAAGAGATATGTAATGTTCAAATTGATCAACTTAATTTTTTTTTTTGTAAATACTCAGATTTTAAATTTGATACGGATGATTACCAATGTCTGACATCACCTTTCTTTTTAACAATACTCAATAGCTGTGTTTCCATTTCCCCCAGAATTGTGCACAACGTTAAAACTGACATTAGTCACAATAGCAAAATAGTGGTGTGAACGTCTTAATTTGGACAATTGTTTGAAAAGTTAACATTGATGTATTTCTTCTAAGTATAACGGAAACACTACTTTATTTTGTTTACATGTTATTTAATGTGACGTATGGGGTCATGTGACCAGTTGATTTCAAGATGATGATCTGTTTGATTATTTCCGTCTCCTCCTCTATCCAAAGAAAAAATATAACTTAACAAAACAGCAAACAACAGCGCATGGCAGCATTTTACAAGGAATTTGAAAGAGAAATAGGGTGGAAATTTGATAAATGTTGCTTTTATTGTGCAAAAAAAAAAAAGAAGCAAAAGCAATTAGTAAGGGTTTTAGAAGCAACAAAAGTAATTATTAAAGTTTTTAGATGGAATTTTTACCACTCTCTCTTAATGTACAAAATTGATATTTTTTGCACTACAACCAGAAGTCTCTGTTGTCATGTGTAGTGTTTCCTAATGCACAACACGATTTCAATGGGAGACAGGTCTGGACTGCAGGCAGGCTACCAGTACTCTTTTACTAGGATGCAATGTGGTTTTACCATGTGCAGGAAGTGTGCAAAACCCAAGTTTCAGCAGTAAAATATCTTTACTCATGTGCAAGTTTCTCAACACAACCCTAAACAATAGCTATTCACGTCTAAACTCCTCCATGCTTTTATCTCCAGCACACTGGAACAAACAGTAGTGGTCTTTCAACAAGCCTTCCTAAAAAAAAAAAAAAAAAAAAAGGAGCTTTAACTCAGACTAAGAGAACTGAACACACCACACTGGTTTACAACCTTTTACACTGGATACCAGTCAGTCGCAGGAAAGATTTTAAACCATGCTGATCATTTATAAATCCTAGAACGGTTCAGATATCCTTATCTGTGATATGTTCAGAAAATATTAACCAAGCAGAGCTCTCAGATCCAGAGACTCAGGTCATTTGGTCCAGACCAGAGTCCAGACTAAGCATGGAGAAGCAGCATTTAGCTGTTATGCTGCAAACATGTGGAACAAACTGCCAGTAGAGATTAAACTCTCATCACATGGAGACACTTAAATCACAGTTTAAAAACATTCTCATAATCATGTACCTATGAATAAAAACTGCAGGACTTTGAACTTATCTTGCTTTAAATCACACTGAGTGTTGAAATTAATAGTGTTGCCATCTCTGGCAGACTTTAAACTAATTAAGCAACATGGGCCGGACCTCCTTTCTGGCTAGTAACGGACTTTAGCTTTGTTTTGTCTGTGTGTGCCAACGTGTGTGTGTCTCTTTGGACACAGCTAGTTAAAAAGCCAGTCAGCTGTTGACTACAGAAAGAGCCTCTTGTGTCAACCAGCTGGGGTGCAAACCAGTTACCAGTCCCCGATGAGAAGCACTCAAACACATGGCATTACTTCTCACACAGGAACTTTAATAAAGTACAACTGAGAGCACTCCTCACAGTGAGGTGTGAGTTAGCATGAAATGTGTGCAACATAATCCAGGATAAATCAAGGCTGCACATAATCTCTCAAAATCAGTTCAAAGAGAGTCAAAAAAATGAGAAAAAGCACCAATACTTAGGACAAAAAATACCTAAACGGCCAGAGAACTTTGGCTTGAAAGTAATAAAGAAACAAAAGCAGCAAAGAAAAACATGCAAAGAGGTCTGGTTGGGGATTTTTCTCTTGGCAGCTTTCATCATGCAGTAGCACAATGGTTTCTACAATATCACTCTGCACAGCCTGTTCAGAAAGTTAATGGAGCCAATGTGTTTCCTTGTGAACTCTATTTGTAGTGAAAAAGGAAGTGCATGTAAAGATTACACTGTGGGGGGTGAATGGAACCTAAGGGAACATGTTTCTTTTGGTTCACTGTGTGATGTTACACAGTCTTTGATTCCAGTGATTAATGATTTCCATCTTAATTTGTCTGGCTCACAGGCAATAACACAACAGCAGAAAACAATGTCATGAAGAATGTGTGTGTCCACACCTCTGGTCCCAGTTGCCATGTCTGCCACCTTCTGAAAAGCATCCAAGAAGGCTCCAGTAACCAAGATGGTTGTCCTGAAAAGGAGATAAACACAGAAATAATACCATAATCCATTATATAGTACAAGTCATACAAATGTCCAAGGATTGATAAAGATATATAACGAATCATTTGTAGGTGTAACATGCTAAATTCTTCCACACATTCAAAGTCCCAAAATCTTCATTAACTCGTCATCCAGTGAATGAGCAGGTAGAATCACATCACAAGTGATTTAGTGTCATGTTAAAACAAAACCCAATTTAAAATCGCCTTTGGATGATAGTGTAACCTGTCTGAGGACAAGGAGCTACCAGCACAAGATAGAGAAACATGGTCAAGAGAAAAAAATTGCAATGCTCATCACTGGTTCCCATAACAGCCTGCTATCAGACGTGCTACAGATTTCCTGCTGCCAATCTAAAGTGAAAAACAGAAACATAGTAAGAATAATAGTAATACAGTTTTGAAAGGCTAGGGAATAAAGTATGTATACATTAAGAGGCAATATAATCACGCCTTTATTCTACAACTAAACCATCAAACAGAAACATGCACCACTAAATACTGCATCACATATACCAGCACCTTATAGTGCCATAAAGAATAAACTAGTCATTTACTAAATGTATATCTAGTTACATATTAGTAAACACAGGCATTAACCCTTAAGTACAACTTCTGCATCAACCAGTTGCAGCGGCCTGGTGGAGGCACTGGTTTAGCCACTGGTTAAGCCCGTTAAATACTCTCCATGAAGGAGGAACTTTGTTGTTGTGTGTGAGGCCTTAAGCATATGAGCCATGTTCTTGCAGCCTGGGTTAACTGTGCAACTGGAGACCTTCTGAGACACACATAATCTTCATCAATAGACCTTTTGTCTGTGTGTCTCTTAACAGTCAGGTTTTCTATAGCTGTACACACACACACACACACACACAGTGTCACCTGATCTTCCATTTGCACTGGTAATGACTGTGTGTTAGTCTGACTTCAGTGGAAATTCTGTTTCATAACATGACCAAAGACTTGACTCTCACACAAAGGGAAATTAAAACACATTTTATGTGTTTCTATGAAGCGTCATTATGTGATCTCACTGTGATCTCAAAGATATGCTCTCATAATTACATTTTTATTAACACATTTATTATTTGAATTGTATTTAACTTAAGATTAATTTTCAATTATTAGGATTTCAAAACCTATTTTATCAATTGAGGGTTTATTCCTCATTCCGTGCCTACATTTTATATTATATACCTAATTCAGTATCCATTCATTCAAGTAAACAAGGAAACCTCTCCACAGTATATGTGGATTCATACATTAATTCAATACAAATCAAATCAGATTTTTCCAATCCACATGAATAATGTGTTTAATGTGGGCAGCTTCTTTTCTCCTGGGCTAATAACAGCAATGCTGTCACATGTTTTTAGTATTGCTGTCCTATTTGAGTTTGGCTTATAACAGCTTATAAACGGATTAATACTCGTCTCAGCCTCGTCTGTTCTCATGTCATAAAATCCAAAATCTTAAAGTTCCCCTTTAAACTTAATTAGTAAATCTCTAATCTGTAACAATGAGTGCAAGGCTAACCGCTAGCTTCCTGGTATATCTGTTAACCATTTGCTGCCCAGACACTTGGGGGATGGACTCCCGGTGAAGTGCACATGCAGCACAACTTGTATGTTCTTGCCACACTTTACAGCTAAGTTTGTGTCATTTATTATTCTGAGAAATTATTTTTGAACATTCACAAATTGTTATTAAATCAGCATGTGTTGCATCTGGATGCATTCATTTAATTGTGAAGTGGCCCTCCTCATCACCAGTCTACCACAAAGCCAAAACAGAGACAAACAACCACAACTTAGCACTCATAAGCAGAGCTTATCGTTTACAGTGACTACGTAAGAACTACACTTTTTATGGGTTTTCCAGATGTCTCACTAATATTAATAATGATGAGACAATGACATAAAACAACACCACAGGCTATTTACAAATATTTTTTAGTTTTTAATATATTTTTTATCAACCTGAAAATTCACTTGATTGTTGTGGTGGTTTAAAGAACTGAGCTTTAAGTCGAGATTAAAGCTTTTTTCAGTACATGTAAAAATAACATACATTTGATGGAGCATTGGGTATTGGATTGGTTTAACTGTGCATGGCTTATATGCATTCATTTGTGTGTAGCTGGCTGACTGGCAGTGCTAATAGACTGTGACTGGCTGCAGCAGGCAGAATGATCCCCATCAAAGTAAACTGGTCTGCAGGGACATGAGGAAAGTTTACGTTTTTTGTTTTTTTTTAATGAACCAGCTATTGGGTCACTATATGGCAGAGAGAGCACCGGAATCTGTATGTGTATATACAGTATAACACACACACACACCTGGAAATAAAAAGTCAGAGCATGTCCGCAGAAACATGGGGCTACAGCGACGTTACTTCAAACCCCAAGTTTAGTCCATATAATTAATGAGAAAAGATCTTTAGGATCTGCATCAAACATGTCCCAAACTGCTTACAAGTGAAGGCTGAGTATTTAGCGTGACAGAAAACCAACCCCGGCGTTTGAACTGCACAAAGTGAAGCAAAGCAGAGCACCAAACCAAACCACATAGCTGACGAGACCCAACAGAACCACGCCCAATGAAAGCCTTTCATATGCAAACCAGAGTGATTGCATAATGAGAAGCTTCGGCATCTGGCTGGTTTATCACATAAGTTAAAATATTTTCCTTGGAAAAACCTTTGAAGAATGTGACCGAGTATTTGGAGCCAATGCACAACCATTTAGTCAATTCAAAGCATTTGTAAATCCAGTTCTGGTTCCTCTTCGGTGCAAATATGGAGGGATGGTATGTTTGACTATGATGGAAAGAAAACTTCGGGCCATTCACTTATGAGAAATTCCATGTGAATTATTAACTGGGTTCAGTGTGGAGCGGGTCCTCTTCAAGCAGAACCGGGTTTCACTAAAATCATGTATAGGTGAGTGTTTCTAACCTGAGCTGTGATTGTAGCTTTGCTCCTTTGGATACAAAGTCTTCCCAGGTAGGATAACTGGCCTGAAACACAGAAGAGAAATACAAAAATTAGAAGGAATAATGACTACATTTTGTGAATTCAGTTAAGAAATTTAACATTTAATACCAACAAATGAAAGCAAAAGATCTTTCAGAGCGCAACACCATCCGTGTTTAACTTGGACCTCAAATAGATGTAGATGTCCTGAGGTGGAAGAGTGTTACATAAAACAAATGACCAGTGTTGGTGAAATAGTTTCACCCAGCAGCAAAATAAATGATATAAAATAAAACATTCAGAAAAGTGCAACACCGGGGCTTTAACAGAGCGTTACGGCTTAAATATAGAAATTACAAGAAAACGATCAAATCCCAGTAAAAACGCTTCGTTTGGAGAAGTGCGGCTCTGCAAACAAACTGATTTGGATCAAAGGAGTGGATTTTGGACTGCCTAAAAACATAGCGCTCTACCAAATAAAGGAAGCAGACCACAATAGACATGTTGTGCTCCGACACAATGAAAACATACGTGCATGTATGATGAGAGCTATGAGACATGCATGCAATCCTGATGGAAATGTGGTCAGCTGTTGCTAGAATCCACTGCAGCTCCATGTTTTTGTGGTGAAAACAGACGTTTCCCTGCATTGACTAGCAGATAAAAGTTTCGTTCTTTGTTGTTTGTCACGACAAATATGAAAAACCACGTCGCACATTTCCACATGGAAATTAGTAGCAGTCAATCACACAGGGAGAAAGACGCATCACTCTTCTTTTCATCTCTCATTGCAGTCTTCTGAATCCTAATCAAACCTAGCCGTGATGTGGCTAAAGATTCCCACCATAGAAAAACAGCGACGTCTAACAAATGGAACCAAAAAAATCCCATTAAAGGCGTCTTTGATGTGGAAATGGTCATAACTTACAATGTGTGTGTTATTTCTAGGCTTCTAAGATTCAGTGGCTTTATAAGTACAATAGATGGAAGTACTGTCATTACATTATAAATTAATATTACAAAGATACAACAGTTTAATTAAAGATGGAGCATGATGGAGACACTGAATCCCTTTAATGGACGAGTATGAAGCTCCTCAAATAGATTTCCTTATTTGTAATAAGCAGCTGATTAATTCTTTATCAAATCATAGCAGCACTCTGCGGTGACCTTTGTGTTCGTACAGAAGGTCACGTGGATTATAGTCGTCCTACTTTTCTCCAAGCACCAGCTCTAAACAGTGTGACAACTACACACAGCTGATCGACTTCTGTCATTTCTCACTTTGCAAGAGGAGTGAAGGTGGGAACCATTAGGCTACCCGTCAGCATAATGCTGGCCCAAATGCATGCATTTCATGCAGGGGTTGTTTATATTCCATAGCACTGCAGCATTTACCAATAAAGATGTGTAAATAGTCATTCTTAAGTGCTCCTCGGGTTTTTAGAAAAGTAGGACATCTTTCTTCCATAAAATACCACCTATTCATGTTGTTAGAGGTTTTAGCACCACCACCACTGAAAACCCTCTTCAGGATTCCACATTGAACTAAATTATTTGGTGCTTACACTTTCAATTTACAGTAGACATAAAAACAGAGTGGAGTGGCCAGACAAAAGGAAAACTTTAATCATTTTTCTTCTATGAAAGACAATCAAGTCAGCCTTCAAGCTTTAAATCTACTCACATTATGAAGGTGGCTGACAATGTGCTCTAAAACAGCATGACCAGATTTTAATTTCCTGCTACTCAGACATTAAAATATCCTCCAGTGTTTGACTATTACAGGGTAAAAGCTGCGGTTGTATCTGCAATTTGTACCAGCAGCTGATTATGTAATGTAAGGCTGTTTCATGCTGCAGGCTTCGACCTTGAGTTGCATCCGTGACCTGACAGCTGTTGGTTTAGCATATTTTTGTTACTGAATAAATAAAAAAAAGAAGAAAAACTCATCTGGAATAGAACCTGAATCACACTCTATTTTTCAGAACCCAATCTCCATCTCTATCCCAGTTACTGCTTGTGCATCAAAGAGAGGATAATACCAATTTAACCCCTAACACAGTGTCCTTAGCCTCTTAGCTCCACACCGCTAAAGCTGTTAGCTAGCCCCCACCTCACAGATATCCAGACATGCACACAGCAGGAGATGATGGGTTTACAGGGTGAAGGGATTTAGCACTGTGTGATGAAATACTGCAGGCGACTGAATGAATGGTTCTGGTGAAAAACTAACAGTGATTCTGAGATCAATAGAAGCATATATAAAAATAATTAATAGAAAGCACAGAACGGATTCAAAAGCTTTATTGATCTCAGGAGAGAGACGAACAGGTCACAGCTGGAGCAAATATCTTGATTGCTACTCTGTTGAAAAGAAAAAATAAACATATATATAAGCTCATAAATATAAAAAGGAGACACATTCAAGGCTGAATTTAGTAAATCTTTTTCAAAATGTCTAATAAAAGTAGTTATTTGGTGGTGGGAGGAAGCTTTGTAGCACAAAGGCGGAAATGTGGCTTTTTTTAGCCAGATGTGCATCTTTGGTTTACAAAACAAACAAAAAAAATCAACCTTGAATATTTGTAGGCACTCCTAAAATTAATAATCTGTATTTAAATATTAAAAAATGAGTCACAAATAAATGAGCAATGAAAGCAACAACATCAGGAGTGCACTTTTAATAAGAAGATGAGGCAGTAATAAGTAAATTAAAGTATAAGATGATAGGCTGATTACAACTGAGAAGCAAATTAGCACAGCGCTTCACACAACGGTGATGTGATACAACGTTTAGTGTTTCTTGCTGAAGGATCAGAGCAAGCTTTGAATACATGTTCACTTAAAAAAAATTACAACATTTTCTGACAACACCAGCACAGTTCAAATACATACCAGCGGATTCAATAAGAACTAATAATACACTAAAACGTGCTATTTTATTTAATCAATCAAGAATGCAGTCACAACCTATAAACAATGTTTGTACAGAGTTTTAATTCTGTTAAATATTAAGAAAACATTTTTTGTAAGAGTTCTCAGTCATGCACAAATTATTACTTGTATGATGAACAGTGCAGAGGTCCAAATGAGACACCTGACTGTGGTATCAGAGGATTGTTTAACAGTTTATGGGTGATAACATGATAATGAGGATAACATAATATAATTAGTTGCATGTTTTTTTTTATATTTCTACTGAACCTAAAAGAGAAAATGTCTTGATTTTCATAAAATATTTAGTACTTTTGTCAATTTTATTTTTAGAGGCACATGTTTTACTTTCTGTATCTGATGGCAGTTTATGAATAAATTTGAGGATGACTGTAAATGTATATACATATATACAGTCAGTCATTCAGATGGCAGTGAGATATTTGCTTACAGATTTTAGTAGCACATAAAAGTCACTTCTTCTAAATGCCACAAGCCGCTGTACAAACATTAAGTGATGCATCCATCTTTTTTTTTCCCACAAATTACAATTTATTTACAATGATACATTTTCATACGTTTTTTTTTCTTTAAAAAAGGTACTTTGCAAACTTTATGACCAACTATTCTGCACATAAAAAAACATGCGCATGAGGACAAGAATCATCATGAAATATGAGATATCTAAATAAACACTGAGCATTTATGAATGCTTGATTTTTTGTTTTTAACATTTACTAAGATGTTTTAATCCCTTGCATGTTCATAAACCCCAAGACAAAATGTACATGTTAAAACCTCACCTCTAATGTTCTGTGTGGGACTGCAGCACTCAGTCTTGATGTTCCGCCAATAACTTTAGTTATGCAAGAATTTTTGCTTATTCCTCTAAAACAGACTCTAAACATTACCCTGAACACAAATATCAGACTGAAAACAGAGAAATGCAACTCCTGCTCGTATTTTAGTGCGTGTTGCTCTTGGAAGGCCTTTCTTGATCCTTCATCACTTCTTGTTTTAACCAAGAATATTTCTCCCAGGAATGTCATAGTAAGTCGCAGACTAAATATTCCAGCACTAGCTGAGCAGCAGACAGGGCTAAAAAAGATCACAGACGGTGTATCAGGGTCCAGTGAGGCCGTACACTAAGAGCTTTAGAGCAGTGGCTGCTAAATTAGGTTCTAGTGACCCACAGGGGTCACTGATGGTTTTCTAGACAGCTGCCAGTAACACAGCTGTCTCCTCCCATCTGGCTGGACAGTTACTATTATGTGTCCATTACATCTCAGCTGTTTAAAAACATGCAACAAAGGCACTGGGGTTTGAAATAGGCGTGAGTGAAAATATTTTCCCTGTTAAAATGCTCAGAAATATTAAGTGTAAACATGGTGATTGAGCAAACAGTTTTAACTTAGGCAAAAAACTTAAATTGAAAAAGTTAGAAAATTAGAAAGAAAAAAAAAGAATACCATAAAAATACTGATCAAACGCACTACTCTGTGGCTTATTTAGCTTCTAGTGAATGCCATAGGTTTGTTACAAGGTAACAAAGAAATTCCAGAAGCAGAAATATGAGCATCCCTATTACATAGACAAGATAATGATCAGGTATTTTCCCCGAGTTGTAAAATGTTTAATAGCTTAGATGATCACAGCCATCTAAAAATATATTTGTCTATTAAAAGATTTATTGAACAATCCTATTTGTAACCAGTTTAGGAGCTGGTGATGTCCAAGTGTCTTTACTAAAGTCACTGCCTGTGTTTCCTGAAGCTCCGTCAGGTTGAGTGGAAAACGTTCCCATGCTCTACTGAAGCCGACACAGTGAACCATTCACAAAGCACGAGCTCTACAGAAGACATACAGCACTGTTATTCTATTAGCCCAACCAGTCAATACTGCCAGGTATATGGTTACTAGAGTCTGTGTGTAGTCACCTGCTATCGGTATCTAATCCTACTATGATAATCCTGACTTGCTCTACTGACCGACAGAAAGACGAGGGACGGACTCAGGAAAGTAAGAATACGGACCTGCTGACCTGTCCATAGTCTAAATCTGTCTTTCAAATTTTTATTAGCAATATTCCATCAGCTTATTTCTTATCAAAGACGTATTGGTGCTGTCCCAAATAAATAAGGATAATAGGAAAGGAACGTTTTTTTTTGTAATTATTACTTATTTAACATCATTTTTAATGGTTTTGGATTTCATTCAACTTGTTTTAACTTAATATTAAAGATTTTGCACAGCTTTATTAAGTAAAGGTAGATCTGTAGTTGTAATAACTGCTATTTGTCAAGAACTTTAAATAATTCACATTTTTGTTAATAAACACATTTGAAGCAGTTCTTTTAGTTTTCATCCTTATTTTAGAGTAATAGCTTTTAATGCTTTGATATGTCATGTGTCATAAATGTATATGCTACTCTACATTGTTTATTATTGTAATGATGCTTGCTTTGAAAAAATCGAGTTGAATTAAAATCGCAATATCTGCCAAAAAAAAAAAATCGCAATTCGATTTTTCCTAAAATCGTTCAGCCCTACACAGCAACATTGTTTACGCTCGAGATGCACTTTCAACTTGGCAGCAGCAAAAAGCCCACTGTGCTACAGTTCCATGATGCCAGTTCTGGTTGAAAAGTTAACGCACTGTTTGGACTTTGAAGCGTTTGTCTGACCTGCGCGTTACTTCAAACAGAACCAACCACCTTATCCACAGACGTGGGCCGAGTCATATGCAGAATATCAATAGGTGAGCAGGTTTCGGATCAAAAATAAATATAGACTTTGCTCCTCTCTATGAACTTTACTGTTGTGTAATTAAAAACGATGCTCATAGTTTCTACCACTGTTACAAAAATTAATCATTTTTAGTTTCGGTCCAAAATCATATTTAAAAGCAAGAGTTGAAGATTATGCATAGCAATCCTAATTAGCCATGCTGCTAGCATTCTTAGTTAAAGTACTGTGACCAAGTTGCTATGCTTGTACAACTTGTTCATATGCATCTCTTATAGTCCCAGGCTGACACAGAGAGGGGACCAACAGGCAGACATAAACCACAAACACAACCCCACCCTGCCAGCAACAATGGAAATACAGACACCAAATCACCACATACACAGAAGCTTTACAGGGCCAATCCTAAACACATTTAATGGACCAGATTTCCATACAGACTTTTTTTTAAAAACTTTTTACTCACACTTCAACAAACTATCTGAAAATAAGTTAATAATCTTAAGCTTTTTTTTCTCAAATATTGGAATAAAAGGCACACTTTTTATTAACAAACACAGGTACTGCGAAAAATCTATGTAAAGAAATAAAAGTAGGGCTGTCCCAATCCGATACCAGCATCAAATACATGGCCAGTATTGGTTAAGAAATATGGATCGGAGTGTATCAAAATGAGCTGATCCAGGACATCTTTTCCAGCTTTTCTTTCAAGCATGTCTTCCTGGCTGCACCATGCTGCATTCACAGCCCGCGTGATCACAACAAAGCGAGCATTAAAAAAAAAAAGTCGAATATCAGCCGTGTGGAAATGTTTTTCACTGAAATCTGAGAAGGACACAATTGCATTACATTTGGAGCTCGGACCACTGTCACCATCTTTGAGTCTTATCATGCATGGGCCAAAATGAGAGCGATGTTACGTGCACGCCAATTCAGTGGCTCGCATACAGCTAATGCGATACTGAACACCACAGAAAAGCTGCTGCGTGACTGGAAAGTAGACAGAAGCTTCACATTGTTTGGAGAGAAACTGCTGCTAAAATGAAAAAGGCTATGAATCAACTTAAGCGTGTCAAGCTTAGGATGTTTTGCACAGTCTACAGCTGGTAGGCCATGAAGGAGTCATGTCACAGCGAGTTGTAAGTGATGAACGAGCCAGCGGTCAAAGAAATGTGGCCCACTTCACTCAAACACTGTGTGGTCTAGTACAAGTGCTCTCTTAATTTACTTCAAATTATGTCGTTTAATATGTTTCCAAATCCATTACACTTAATGGTAAATAATAAGTGGGTCAGTTTTTCCATCATAGTCACTGTTGTGGCTTTTTAATAAATTAATCTGTTAGAAAAAATGTTTTAGGTGAGGTTTGATAAAACAAGTGTACCTATTGTGTATAAAGGACCAGGCTCTTTGGAAAAGCAGCATACTCATACAAAGTAATACAGTTTGAAATAAAACTATAGAATAATAAATATAATAAGATACATTTATAAGGTTTTCTGTTATTACACATTGTAAATAGACATAAGAGTTTAATAAAAAAAAAAAAAATCAAATGCTGTGGTTTTTAAATGCATTTTTAAATACTTTTTATAAATGGACAAAACATAAAACAATTCCAAACTTTTCATTTTATTATTGGAAAAACAATTCTCTTTTCCATTTCCATTTTTCCATCCCCTCTGCATTTTCAAATAATTTTTGCAGTTGCATTTCCTTCGTTGTTTCCCTCCGTTTGGTTTTTAAATGACTCTTTGGGGCTTTAGCAGTAAAACTAATAGCAGCCAATCACAGCTGCTCCTTGATGGCAACCAGCTCTGTCATTGGCTACACAGGAGGAAGTAACAGCTTTGTTTAATTATTGTATGATGTTATAGAATTTGAAATTATATTTTGCAATTTATATTTTTAT
>JBAMIG010000003.1:7602484-7612805 GCA_037177335.1 Kiunga ballochi
TGCCGAACAAGAACGTTTTTTTTGTTCTTGCGACCTCAAGAACAAGAACTCAGTTCTCGCTTCTCGTGGAGTATGTAGCAAGCTTAATCTCCAAAGAGGTTCAGTCTTACATCACCTCCCTCTCTGACCAACCCAGGCAGCATCAAGCTTATAAAGCAGGGTATATTCAGGTTTAACTTATACTTTACAAACTAAATTATATATATAGCTAAATATGCTCACAACAAAAACAGCCAAACAGAAGCTTTATACCTACAAAGAGCTGACAAGATGGTGCAGAGATAATCTCTTTATGTTATATCTACTGCAGTTATGCAATCTTTGTGCTTTTACATGTGAATTCAGATGACTTTAAACAGATTGCTATGTGCACTTCTATGAAAAACATGAGAAAATGGACATGAGAGGAGGAAAAGCAGATCCTAACATATAGTGAAGGCTTGTGTTGCACTTTCAGCCTCCGTTTAGAAACTGTCCTGTCCCTCTTTGATTGCGATAACTGATATCTGTCCTTTTTTTATTAGATGGTAACTGATGAAATTTTAAAAGGACGCTTTCCTCATTATCAAAACGACCTACAAGTCTCTGTGCCTTCATGTGTTCTGACTCAGTAAAGAGTGTGAGTGCTTTAAATGCATGTTGTGGTGTCCTGAGGAGGTTATCTGAACAGCAGCTCCCTGCTTCATTAGACATCTGTGTGCATGTGCAGCAGGGAGCAGGACTAGTGCCCCTACTACTTCTGGGCCATGTTTGCTAAATACCAAGATGTGATACCGCGCGCTCTGAACCGCACACACAGTTCACTAAACTCACACAATCCACCAAAACCCATTCCTTTTTCCTTGTTAACTGACAGCGGGAGGTGAGTCATGTGCACAGCTCGCTGTTCATGCCACAGGATATCAGCAAGTTTCATCACGTCACAGGAAAAATGCTTTAACTACTGACTGATGTGAAGACGCCCACATTTCCCTTGGATTTTTCTAACCTGTGGCCTCCCAGGTGGGATCTCATTTCTCACAACAGCAGCGTGCCAAAACGGCACAGAAGCGGGCTTTTTTTTTGGGTCAAAGATAAAGCAAAGACTGGAGTTTCCCCCAAAAATGTGCAACATGTTTGGAAAAAGGAACACGTTTAATGTTGAAAAATAATGCAGCCATGACTTCTGTGACTCATCTGAAGATTCACCATTACACAATATCCTTGTACTGGTGAAGACTGAATCATCATTGGTGGTTTGGGTTTTAGCTCAGCAACACACTTGGCCTCAAGCGAGAGTCTTCTTAAACCATTTTGCTTCCTTAGACATGCACCGACCGCTGGAGGAAGTTCTACCGTAGCTACAGACCATGCACACATCCCTGCTGGGACGGCACCAGCTCCCTACAGCAGGACAGGGAAACGTTGCTTTGCTGTGATAACAGCTCAGGGATGGATTTCACCACACTCCTCAGAACATACCGACTGATGGGGGCATCACACGTCGCACCACTCTGTGGTCACATCCTAACAGGTCAGAGCCATGTTGGGGCGGCGATGGGCTGCAATGTGCACCCTAACACCTTGTGATCTAGTGTTGTGTCACTTTAAGCAAACCGTTTAATCTCACGTAAGACCATCTTATAAACAAATGACACCCCTTAGCCTAAAACAGATCCTTTACAGCCATTTTGTCCACTTATGGGCTTAGTGTAACTAAGCTAGCACACTCAAACGCATCTCAGATTCACAAGAAAAAGAGAGATAAATGTTCTGTGTAATAAACGGGTCATGTGGAATAAAAAGGCTACTCCTGTAGTAGCTTGTATTTACATGAGTACTGCGCTCTTTTGACTGTAATGCAGTATGCACTGTTTTCCAGACAGCAAATCAATAAGCACTAATCAGTCCAATCGTGGCCATTTCAGGCAGACAACAGCATTGATAGTAAAGATTTTTTTTTTTTAAGGATAAATTCAATAAACCTGACACCAGTGAACTCAACATTTCATCTGTGTCATCAGCAGGAGCTGCAGCTCAGTTATTCTCTGACAAGAAAAGGGAAAAAAAAAAACTTTTACAAAAGCCTAAAAAAAAAAAAACTGATTGCGTCCAAAACAACAGAAAAACATCCTGTTCTGCTATCCATTGTGCATTAAATGCAGCTTAAATGAGTGATTATCAAACCAGACGCAGATCTGTTTCTGCTGCACGGATAAGATTTAAACCGAGTTACATAATAATGGTTTGAAACTGCATTCAGACACAGATATATTCATCTACTGACTGCAAATGGCCTGTAAGACTCAGCCACGACCATGTGTATCAGACTAATACCTCCCCACAGACCTGTACTGATTATTTTAGCCCAAAAAGAAGGACAAAGACTGAAAAAGCAAGAGGCATTGCTAACGACGAACATCTGAGAGCAGTGAAACACTGACAGACAGCAAAGGGCAGCCTGTTTGACAAACATCAAAGAGCACACAGCTGGTAAAATCCACCCCCATCCAGCCCTGCTACCCTCTCAGATGGCCCACTTCCAGGTTTAACCTCAGCTCAGTCATTACCCAATCTACATCACGTCCACATCTTCCACATTCAGCTATTTATAAAACCTACATTTCAATGTTTATGTGCTCATCCCTTTCTGAGAACGTGTTTAAGTTTCATCAGGTGTGTCTGCATTGTTCTCCACTTTTCTGCCTCTTAGACAGTTTGACACTGTGCAAGTCCTGTTGTCAAAAGGACATTTGGACAGTGATGAAATCAGGGAGTTAAAGTGAAGCAATCAGGGAATCTCCATTAGAAAATATTGCAGCTTAAAATGAGCCTTTATATAACCAAGCAGCAAATTAGCATCCTTACAGAATAAACTTAGATAAAGAAATATATGACTGTGCAAAACAAGTACACAAAAATTGATCAGAACAGTAAAAGAAAAAAAAAAACGTATCTATTTTGTGCTTGTTGAAAGTATAAGTGTGAAAGCAGATGAGGGAAAATACGTTTTTTACAAGTTTCCAACAAATCACTATGTTTTTTTTTTTACCTTCATGTCGTTCATGATGAGCTGGAAGAGCCCTCCCAGGGCGCTGCATTCCTTCTCTATACCCGCATCCATTTTTCCACAGCTTCGGAAAAATCCTCCTCAACCTCCCAACAGGCAAACTTTTTCCCTCCTCCAAAAAAAGAAAAAAGAAAACTTCCAGGCAAGTTTTTCAATACTCCAACAGAAGAATCAATAGAGGGGGTTATTTAAAGGAAATGACTGCGTTAAAACACCCCGGGGACAAAGTCCACTTTAAAAGAAACAGCCAAAACAAGCTGTGGAAAATGAGGGTGAAAAAAAAAAAAAAACAGACACACGGGAGCAAAATCCAAGCAGCTCACAGCAACATTTGCCTGCAGTCACCCGATGCTACCGGCCGGCCAACTAGAAAAACATCCCAAAAAACACATCATGGCTGAATCATACAGCGCACTGTCTGCAAAACGTCTGCCAGTTACTTTAAGCTTGCCTGCAGCTTGTTTTACTCCCAGAAAACTATCAGCTCTTTGCTAACTTGGCTAGCTAGGTTAGCGTTAACTCCGCTAGCAACCTGTGACGGTACGTGTGTCCAAACACAACGCGCACACATAGATCCACAGTCCGCGAGCAATCAATACGGTTAAAGAAAACCAGCACGGATCTTATCCGGAGTTCTGGGTAGATTTAAAGCATCCAGTAGTTGTCGCCTAAAATGTATCCGAGTGAACTTGCGCAGTTTTCCAGTGAGTTTTAATGGCAGAGGTAGCTGTTTTTTCCAATCGTTACTCCAATAGGAGTCCTAACCTGAAGTGAATGAGTGCGTTTCGAACCCCTCGTGAAGCTGCGGAATGTTGTACGTACAGCATCCGGTAGTGAATTTCAAAGTAAAAGCCTGTATGATAGATAGATAGATAGATAGATAGATAGATAGATAGATAGATAGATAGATAGATAGATAGATAGATAGATAGATAAACACTATTTCTGCGTTTTCTTTACTATTACCAACTTGATCTCAGATTTCTGGCAACATGATTACACAAAATCCACATTGGATATGAGTCCTCTTGTTTTTTTTCCTAATGTGATCATTTATATTTTATTTTACAATTTTTTTATTATATTTTATCTGCATTTATATGGCTTTTCGAAACACAAGCTTAGCAAAAGGGTTTGTTCATCAGCAGTTTGGAAATCAAAAGGTTTATCTTATTTATTTTAGTAGTTACCGTTGATTACAATTTTTTTCTGTTTATATTTTGTTATGTGTCTTGGCTCAGAAATACAGCAACATATTTGGTTTTTAACTGTAATTGTGATGTTGCTACAAATCATTTGTAAGAGTTTGGTATGATCCTGCCAAAATCTATCAGATTTGTGTTTGTTTTGGCTTTTAAAGTTTACCAAACTAAATAAAAAAAATATTTATTTTTTATCAATATACTTTTTAATTGCTATGATGGACTTGCGACATGTCCAGGGAGTACCTTTCCTCTCGCCCTATGGTTGCAGGAATAGGTGGATGATTTGTTGAGTATTTTTTTGTTTGTTTTTTCAAAAAAGGATTTTATTTGTAAACTACTTTTGTTTCCGGTTGACACGTAATTCCGTCACTTGACGTTCCCGTGTGTCTGAACGGTGGAGGTTTGCTGCGCGATGAGGACTGGGCGGTTCTGCAGGCGGAGCCATGGATGAAAGCCATTTCACCAGAGCAAAAAGGGTTTATTTTTATTATTACTATCACTATTATTATTCAAACCATAATTATAATATCTTTACCCTCACCTTTAACACACACAGGCTTTGAATTAAACAGATTACATTTATATTTGAAGCGACCACAGTGAGAGGTGTTACAGACTGGCACACCAAAACTGAATAAAGTAAATAAAAAAGAAACAAAACCTTAATTGACATCCCTTTTCACCCTAACAGACTCAAAAGTGGAAGATGTAAAAAAAAAAATGTATATGTAATATATAAAATAACCTCTCAGCTCATAATAAACTTGTCTCCTCTAAAACTCCTTATCCTGCATACGTTGACTGTATCACTAACCTTTGAACTTCTGTTCAATAAAACATCAGATTTTTTTTATCTAACGTTAAACATTTGTCCCCACATGTGTTGCTGTTTGCTTCTATATGCTCGTTTTAGATGTTACATTTATCTCCAATTAGTTAATTTTTTAAAGGAAGCAATGGAAAAACACAGTTTTACACACATTTTGCTCTCTCACTAGTGACAATATTCTGTCACAAATTGATTTGGTAAAAATAAATAATCTTCAAGCTGCTCAGACTAAAAGTTCAAACTCACAGCCTACCCTGGGCTCATCACTGTTCCCTGTCTTGTGTTGGAGAGGCGAGACATCTTTATGTCTCTGAGATTAAAGAATAGAGGTCATCCACTATAACCTTTCCATTGTGGAGTTTAGGGGGGAGCATTTGGGTGATTAGATGACTTTTATTCCTTGATCTCATGTCGAGTCGCATGTCGGATTCTGGACGAGCAAATAAAAACAAGGCGATCATCGGGTTAAGTTTGTTTCCGTGTATTTCACTGATTCACCCAGCAACAAGCTGAGTCACGGCCACAGCAAACCCTCTTCCCAGGCTGGTTACCATGGCGACCAGAGCGGTGGTGCATGCTGGTGTTTGCATGCGTGTGATTTGCTGAATCACCAGATCATCATCCACCAAACAGAGGTTTCCATGGAGACCAAAGGCCAGTGCAGAATAATATTACCATCATAAAGTATTCAATTATAATAATTTATTTTGCTTTTAAACTTTAATCTGGTTTAGCTGGTAAAAAAAAAAAAAAGTGCTGGTTTTAAAAAAATGAAATTAATATGTTTAAAAAATATATGAAACAAAATATCTTTTTAAAAAATTGAGCAAAGCTTTGAAATAAAACAGAATAAAACCTGCAGTTTGTATAAACTTTATAAAGATCCATCCTGTTACAGGAACCCAGGGATCCCTAAAGGTCCGGTATCCTGCAGGTACTCCACGCTGACACACCTGATCCAAATGAATGGGTCATTAGCAGACTTGTGCAGACCAGCCATGGAGATCACTGTCACTGGAATCCGAAATGTTTTAGCTAAGAAACTTTTCATATCTGCAGGACACCGGCCCTCCATGACCGGATTTAAAATCCCTGCCGTGATCAGTTCTGTCTTTAGATCATTTCCAGTTTTACAAATAGAAAATTCCCATAAGAGTGGGCAGCACTACAGAAAATACTTTGCCACAGATAAATGTTTTATTGATCAACATGAAATAACATCACAGTGTTCAGATGTCTGATGTGTTGCATCCTTTTCTCACTCGTTCATTCTGCCTGACTGAGTCTGAGTTTGTTGCATTGTTTGTAGGAATTTACTGGGTTTAAGACTGAAATTTGTGTAACTATATCGCCACCTGCTGACCAGAGCTGCAACTGCAACTAAACTACAGCCAAAGACAGTTCTCCTAGTCAGTAATGTGTAAGACGCATTACCAAACCATGTAATGTTTTAATCCTGAATCATGTTTTCATTCACAAACTGCAGCCACGTAGCTCTGCAAGTTCCCAATGTAGAGTTGCAAAAAGTTTCTACCATGGTGGTAATCAAGACCTACATGGAGCAGAATGGGACAGCTGATGGTGTGTTGTTTGCTGGACATTCACCAAAGATAAATCCTGTCTTTGAGAAAAAGCAACAAGGGATCGTTTTTCATTCTCTTGCTTTTTTTCTGATCAGAACATGAGCTTTTGCCACAAAAATGCATCTTCATGCTCCCACTCTGACTGAGGTGTCTGTTCAGCGGATCGGAACGAGTGGTTTGGAAATGAGGGATACAATTCTTTTATTTTGCAGCTTTAAGTAATAATATGAACAGTGTTATATATGTTACAGGAAGTTGAACCTGATGTAATAACACTTTAGCATTGAAATTGCATTTCAAATGCTTTTTTTCATTTTAGATTTCTTCTGCTTCAGGAGTACCACTTTCCTCCTCTTTGTTCACCTCCCCGCTGCTGTTGTCTCCGTTAAACACTGTGGGCAAAAGCTTTAATGGGATTTTGCTTCCTGTGTAAAACACTGGAAACAGCGTCTCAGTACAAGTGTGTGTTAAGCTGTGTATGAGCGTGTTAGTTTCAGCGTTGAAGAAGGAGACTCTTCCTCTCTCACACTCCAGATGAACGCTGATCGCCTGCAGATTCCTCTCAGGTAGAAAGGGGGAAGGGTCCGGCGGGGACAGGAGGACGTAATTGTCCTTAGAAAAAGCCAGCGCCCACAATGCAGACTTTACATCAGCGCGTCCTTTCCGCCTGAACGTTTGTGCCGCCACACCGACGAACCAGGCTGCGCTGTCTCCAACTTCGACAGTCCATTTATGAGAACCAGAGTTGAAGCCCTCAGAGGCCAGGATCATCCCGTGACAGTCGAATCTCTCGGGATTCTCTGGAAGCTTCTGTCTTTTTCCACATCTTACACTCATCAGATCCTCAGACAGGCTGAGTCCTGCTTCTGCTGTGTTTGGATCCAGAATCACGGGCGTATACGCGACCATCTCCTTCATCTTGCTCCATATGCTGAAGGTTAAGTTGCCCAGATGTTTTGCCTCGTCTATCAGAGCTCCAGAGACCAGCTGTGGAGCGTCCAGCAGGGGACACTGTTGGACTCTTTCAACTGCAGCCACGTAGCTCTGCAGGAATGAGACGTCTGCAGCTCTCAGCTCCTCCTCAGTGGCTCGGACCGTATCCGACAGCGATGATATCGCTCTACTCAGAGCTTCACTCGTCTCCTTCATGATCCCACTCTTCTGCTGCTCTTCCTCCCTCAAAGCAACAATCCTAGCATCCTCTTCCTCTTGGAGAAACAGGTGCAGCTTGTGAAACTGCCTCTTGATCTCTGACTCGGTGCGTTGGGCCTGGAGCTGAATGTGTACTGCCGTTTCATCACAGTTGCCTTTAACTTGGTGGAAAAGCTTCAGTTTTTCCTGCAAAGGATTCAGAGATTCCTGCAGATCCTTCTTGTGATCCTGTGCAGCTTCATTGATGGGTCTGAATCTGTGGTTCTTATGGGATTGTGAGTCCCTGCAGATGAGACACACAGGCTGCTGATGGTCCACACAGAACAGTTTAAGCTTTTCAGAGTGCAGACTGCAGACATCCTCGTTCTCGCGTGCAGCTTTGCAGGCTCTCTCCCGTAAGAAGGCCTCACAGGTGTTTTTCAGCACCAAGTTGCAGTGTGGACGCTTGCTTCCAGAGGTAGTTTTACAGACAGGACACTCACGGGTTTGCTTCTTCCTCCACCATCTTTTCAAGCAGTTTTTACAAAAGCTGTGGCTGCACGACAGGAAGACAGGGTCTCTGAATATGTCTCGGCAAACAGGGCAGGAGAGTTCGTCCTCCAATCCGGAGGCCATTTTGTCTCTGGCTGAGGCTGTAATCACACCAGGCAGAAGGTTAAAACAGGAAGTAAGACACTTACGTCTCTGGAGTTTTTTCAATCCGATTTGTGGTTCTTTGAGAAACTCAGGTTCAGCGGTTGAAGACGGCGCGCGATTGAAATAAGCTTCCCACTCTCCGGTGGAGTTTTTATCACAGTGAATGTTGGCGCCTTTATTTCCGCCTGTGGGTCTCCAGAGAAATACCTTCTGCTTCCTGTCTCATGACATGCATGAAGTATTTTCATACATAGGCGGTGGTGCTTTGTCTTTCACACTGAGACTCTTTAAACCCTTGCTTGAACTCCTAAAAGTTAAACGGGTTAAAAGGTCATTTATAAATTACACTGATCTAAAAGGTAAGAGGGGACACTGAAACACATGTTAAGCTGTGATGAGTCATTTGCATGCTCTCTCCCTGTGTTAGCGTGACTTCTCTCTAGGTCCATCCAATCAAAGACATGTATGTTAGGTTAAATGGTCAAATTCTCCATAGGAATGAGTGTGAGTGGTTGTGACACCCCTGTCCAGGGTGTACCCCGCCTGTTGCCTGAATGGCTGCTGGGATTGGCTCCAGTTACGCACGGCCCTGAATTAGATACAGGGTTAAGAAAATGGATGAATGGCTGGGTGCAGTAGTGCTTATGGCATCCACGTGCCTGCCGAAAAAATGCTATCCTCAGGGACCTCCTACCAGACCTGGATCATGGCATTGGTCAACCTCGAGGGGAATCTGGGTCTGGTGAATGTGCAGGGCAGTCCGTAGCATCAATGCCTTCATCATGTGGACACTGCTAACACATCCAACCACACGAGGCCTGTTATTGTCATACACCAGAAGGAAACCAGGGCCCACTGCAACAGCGTGTAGTCTGATAATGGGTCGGATGTTCACATCTCTCTCGTGTCTGTCATATGTGCTCAGTGTAAATCTGCACAGGACCCCAACGGCAAGTCTGGTAATCCTGATGTTTGCTGGCAAATTGCAGCCAGGCAGCAGTGTTGGGCCGTGACCACGGGTCCCATTTGTAGACATCTGGTCCTCATATCATCTTTTTTTTTTAAATTATTTATTCACTGAGTTTAAGCAAAACATGCTATTGGTAAAACATTTTCACCTCTGCCAACATGCGTGACTTACATGTACCAGAGAACTAGCACTCATCACACTATGCTTCTGTTTTCTGATCCTATAAGGATGCAGCACACACCTGTAGATGCAAAGTTGTACTGCCTACTGGATATGTGGCATTGTTTCTGGTGCTATTTACATTTTCCATGCACAGAGGACGTTTTCATCCTGCTGCTGTTGTGTAATGTTGTGTAATGTTGTGTAATGTTGTGTAATGTTGTGTAATGTTGTAGGGTTTTGTTTTTCACCAGAAGTAAAAAAAAAAAAAGTTTGGCTAATTGCTTGCAAATGTGGTAGAAGCTGAGTTACATGGTAATGATATTTGCAGTTTATGTGAGTGAGAACAATTATTCACAAGTGAAGCTTTTTCCATTGAAGGGGACAATTCATGCAAAATCTATTTTTTTGTAGCTCTAAAATTAATGTTTTGTGCACATTTAAGTGTTTAGGAATGCAGTAAATGTCAATTTATTCCTTCCGGATGCTGCACATATATCTTTATATTCTTTTTGGTCATATATTTTTTTAGTCTGTTTAATTTAATCTATTCTCTATTACATTTTTTAAATCTATCATAGTATTTGCTGTGGGTCTGCCAAATAAGGTCCTGGATTTTCAAGTAATCAAATTTGTGAATCTGATATAGTGACATTTATAGAAACTTACCAATAAAATGTTTCTCTGCTGGGAGATTAGCATATCGCTGCTATCAAGCTACAAACATGGCGGAACAGG
>JBAMIG010000003.1:7612905-7631458 GCA_037177335.1 Kiunga ballochi
ACAGGGTTATAAGGTGTGTGTGGAGCGAGAATACACACCTCAGAACAGGGTTATAAGGTGTGTGCGGAGTGAGAATAAGCAGGAATTCAGACCAATGCATCGCGGTTCTACTTTATACAGACAGTAAATTATTTATACAGTAAATTAATTATTTACAAGTTAAAAGGAAAGATTTAAAGCATGGAATACGACGGTGTCTCTGTGAAGGAATTATTTTAATATGAACTCAGATATTTAGCGTTATGCCCTCATCATATCTTCATAGGAATGTGATGTCCTTTGCTTTGTCCTTGGGTGTCACGATGCCCCGGCTTGTACGTGATGTGTGTGCCAGTCAGGGACAGAAACCAGATAAGGCCGAGCTCTGGGTATGCAAGCAGGAAGATACCATTAGATCTCTGAAACACTCCCTAGCATTCCTGCCGTGCCATCTACAGGCTATTCTTATCAGAATCAAAACTTTTCTTTGAAACCTTTACCTCATTTTTCATTGTGTCTTTGCACAACATTCAACAGTCATTTCTGTCTATAAACATGAGGGAAGTCAGGAGACCAGCTGCTGCAGATTTACTGGAGAACTGTTTTCCCAAACTGGTGTGATTATAGCAGATGAAATATAAATACTAGACTTTCTTCTAAAGCTTTTTTCTTTTCACAACGCTTTGAATCAGGCGTAGGCAACTCTGGTCCCAGAAAGCCGCATTCCTGCAAGAATTGGCCGTCTCCTGACACACATCAGACTGAATTAGCAGCCCTGTGTGGTTTGATATGAAACTCTGCATCAGTCTGATAATTACACATTGATCTGAATCATGTGAGTCAGAAGGAGCTGAGAGTTGATGATGTCTGTTTCCTGAAGCGCTGTGACTTCAGCCCCTCCTGTTGGATGGTCTTAGAGTTGTGATAGATGAGCTCACGCTGTAATAATTCACTCCAAGCAAAAGAAATCAGCTGAAAATCACATGAAGCTCAGTTCATATGAAACATATTTGGAAAGTATATTTTACAAGTCTGCTAATCTAAGTATGAGTGTTAAAAAAATTCAAATAGTGCTAAAAAACTAAATTATAAAGGCATTAATGGATGACAGTCCACTGTTAATGTGAATCAAAGTCACAACCAAAAAAATGAATGAAAATATTTAGTCTTTCTTGTCACCTGCCTGTTGTTTTATTAAGAATACAAAAAGCTTGTGAATTTTACTCTATTATTAAATCAAATATTTAACGTATCATTTTAATTGTATTTCTACTTCGCCTGTTATGCGTTAATATGACTTCATGCACGTTAAAACTTCAAAGCAGACACCTGTTAAAACATGTATCCATATCATTTGAAGACAATTTTATAGTCTAAAATATTGTACGTACCTTGTAAAGGACATCATCAGTGATAAAACTGAAAATGTGCTGAAAGGTTACATTTCTTTAACACCGCCTAACCCACAGCTGAGTGCGTGTTGACTAAGTAATAATAATAATAATAACTAATAATAAGAAAAACAATTTTCCTGCAAATTTCCAATTTATTAGAAAATTGTGCACAAATAAGGCAAAACTTGTAATTTACGGTACAAATGGGATATTATTTTCAATCACTGTTTATACAAAACATCAGACAGGTTAATAGGTTTACTGCATGAGAACAGACATTCAGATGGAGGAGTTTTTGATTCGACATGTTAAAATAATGTAATAATGCAGCTGATGAGTTTTAAAAGGCACAATCGGCTCCATTGAACCCAGTTCAGTTCCAGCTAAAGCAACATCACTGCACCAGTGTCCCTGCTCACAAGATGTTCCTTCTTTTAGCTGTAACTAAACTGGTTTTACACATATCTAAACAGAAACATTATGAACAAAAACCAGTTTAGAACATCGACACAATGACGGCAGATTTTATTGCCTAACATCATCAGATTGCAGCTTCATAGCTCAATTTTTCTACTGTAATAATAAGTTTACTAATTTATCATCTGTTAATCTGAAGATTTAAATGTAGTATTAATTATTATAGATACTTAATATTGGGTCAAAATTAGTGTTTACAATTTTTTTTTAGAAATTATACTTAAATTAAATAAAAAAATTAAACTTTAAAAAATTAAAAATCAAAAGAGGTTAACAAAATGAGAGTAATCCCATTATTCTCTCACTTTCTAACCAATAGTTTGTGAAAGAAGACTGCAGACGGCTGATTCTCAACATCACAAGTCTGTGCAGAATATCAGACTCCAGTAAACATCCCTGCAAAATTTCTCCAGTTAAATATGTCGCAATTCAGAAAATGGGACAAAAAGCAGTTTAAGTGTTTTCATCTCTAAGCATGCAGCAAAAGTTTCAGTGCTTCGTTTCCTCTACAGAAATATTTCATTGAAGATTTAAACATTTCTACAAGTTATTCTTTTCCTAACCGGACTAAAAAGTGAATCTTTAAAGGCACCAAATGTATAAAAAAGCCAAATTCCAGTGTTACAAAAGCTAAAACGATTTCCTGCTAAAAAATATGCAATATGCAAAAATGCAGAGTAAATAGTTACAAGGTGGGGAAAAAAAACAAAAAAACCACAAAAATATAAAAGTACCAGATTCATAAAATATCAAACAAACATAACAAGCAGAAAAATGCTATTTATACAGAACGTGTTTGTGGAAGCTCAGTGCTATAAATAATAACTACAGAGTGAAAAGAAGAAACATGCTCATCAAGTCTGACGCCATGGCAACCCACGCTTTAAGAAAAGTCCTTAAAATTATGAAAGAAATTTCATTTTGAACTTTTAATTGTTCCTGTAGTTTGGTTTAATTTGCACATTGCATCTTGGGAACATAAACTCCTCAAAGCTAAACAGAACCAGAGTCTCTGAGACTCATCTACGCTTAAAGCTCCACATTATGTCCCACAGCTGTCCAAGACCGTCCCCAGATTCACATTAGCAAGCGTGCAAAGACCGCAAAGGCTCATGGGAAATGACTCCTTTTGTGCTTCATACCCTGTATGTACGAGTAATGTGCTTTACCTCCGGTTACGTTTACCGTTTAGACCGTATTATGGGATGTTCAGCTCGATTTGTACGTTAGCCTGGGGCTCTTTTTTTTTTACTCAGCAACCGTTTTGTACAGTGTGGTGTCACTTTTACGAAAGCTAAGGTCTTCTCATTTTCAGATTTACAGACACGTCTGTGAATGCATCATAATAATATCTATGATGGAAGTATACAGTATTACGTGTCTGTATAGTTAATGGCAAAATGTCCAGATTTAGTTTTATATGGATATTTTTCTTGCCGTGTGTGTTGGCTTAGTTAGTCCAGGCTGATCAGGTCGTCAGATTAATTCAGCTTATTACAGACATTGCGGCGCATGACTCAGCAAATAGTTGTTAAAAGATCTGCTGATGTTTTTAAAGAAATCAAAAGGAACTTGGTATTTAGATTTTTTAAAATGAGACAGAAAACATGAAGGACCCGTGATCTATCGTAGAAAATGTGATGGATATTGCCTTTATAAAAGTTAAAGTGTTAATGTAAGACATGAAGTTGTCCTGTCTTCTGATTTTAAATGCCAGTCATGCACAGATGATAAACAACACTTTAAGCTTTCTATCACTGTCTATTGCTTCTGCATAAATCCAAAGTCTTCATCTTGGATTTTATGAGCACTCTGCCTTTTATTTCAGACAAACTCAGCTTTCTGGTTTAAAACCGGTGCAGGTTCACACGTAAAGTCCACGTTGTTTGTCTGAAGTTGTGCCGGGCTTCCTCGACTTATTGCAGCCGTTTAGTCTCAAACAGATGAGAAGGTCAGTTGTCCTGACTCTGATCTCCATCAAAGCTGCTATGAGGGCAGAACCTCTGCTGCTCTGCGAGCGCTCACTCGTTTGTCCAGCCACGTGTCCGTGGTTACGACCTCCTCTTCTCCTCCTGCACTCTGTCCCTTTGTGAAATCACTAGCGATCGCCAGCGCGCCTCCTTTCAGAAACCTAACAAAGTTCTCACCCACCAGAGGGCCCATGGCGTACAGGCCCGGCCCTTCTGCGGCGATCACCCTGTTTGTGAATGGGTCCACCTCGATCGGGTTCCTCCGACACGAGATTGGTTCCTCTGGGTTGATGCCTAATGAGCGACCATTGTCTTCAAGAAAGGAAAGATTAGGATGGGAACCGATTAGAACCAGCGCTTTGGAGACTTGAACCACTGTCTGCTCGCCAGAGTCTGACTCCAGGATGCACTTCCGGTCCAGTCGGAAAGCAACAACCCTGTGACGTGGGAAGCTTAGGTAACCAGGATAGGAGGAAGGGGAGGAGTTGCTGGAAGAGGATGCGGGTGGGAGGGGTGAAGAGGAAGAGGTGGAGCGGGAATCAATGTTCCTGGCATGCTCCTGCAGTGGAGGCGTGACTTGGTGCTGCTGTTGGGTCATCATCTGATGAACCTGCAGGCCAAAGCATGGGAGACGGGTCCATATTAAGTATTGCAGGATTTAAACATAGGACTGTTATGCTCGCTGCTAAAATAATGCAAAAACAAAAGTATTGATGAATGGAAATATAAAAAAAACAAAACTCTAAAGTTAATGGAAGATGTGCATCTGTAACCAGGCTCTCCTCACCTTATGATATTCAGGGTACAGAAGTTTAGGGAGCTGGTTGAAGATCAGGTCTGGATCTGTGACCGATCGTCTGAAGGCGTGGTAAACAGGTGTATTAAGGTGATGGGCTGCGAGGACTGCGTCAGCTGCAGTAAGCCCCGCCCCCACCACCAGCACCGGGTCTGAGGTCTGGTCGAGCTCGCCACGAGAAATGGCTGCCTCCAGCTCCCAGAAAGAGTGGCAGACAAAGGGCAGAGACTCTCCCGCCACGCCAAGCCTGGCGGGGATGTCATGCGTGCCTGTCGCCAGCACCACATTGTGTGCCAACAGGGAGAAAGGTACCTCCTCTGAAACAGAAGAACCATCTAGCAGCAGAAAAAAAAGAAACAAGAAGCACAATATTTAAACATTTCTATTCAAACAGATTAGAGATCAATGAGCTGTAACAATAAACAGGAGCGTTTTCTTACCTCCCAGTACCTCACCCTCTCTCCGCTGCAGTCCTGTCACTCTCCAGCAGGGTGGCAAACCGTCCTGGTTGCCAGGCTGCCTGGTTACTGATGTAACGGTGGTCCCACAGGCAAAGTTCTGCTCCAGGGACATCTGAGAAACGTAATGCTGGTAGTAGGAGGCTATTTCTGCAGGTGTGGCACGGTCATTTCTCAAATTTCTGCAACAATGAGAACATGAAAATACATTTTAAATAAAAAAAAAATACAAAAAAAAGAACAACCGAAAAACAGTGCTTTTGGAGAGAAGCTCGATATGTATAAAGTGGTTTAATAAGATTAATACAGAAAAACTGCTTATAGAAAAGATCTACAAGAGGTGAACAAACGGATAGAAGACCAGATTATAAGCATCAAACATCCAATTATGACCAAGTTGCAAACAGGAGTCATTTTGATGAACAATTTTAACAATAATACATAATAGTTTAAGTGCTGCAAGCCGAAGCCACTGATTATCTATGCTAATGTTTAAAAATACTGGCAGGCATGGAGCAATTATGATATTTAGTCTCTGTGAATAGCTTATCTTTGAATGAAATGCTGGCAAATCAGTGTTAACATATCTGCCATCAGTCGTTTACGTAGTTTAGCAAAGTGTTGTAGCTCATTTAGCTAATTTGGGTTAGCGGTGTGTAAATGTAGCCATGAATCTGTTATTGTTTCCCATATAATGTCTTTTAAAACTTATTTTCTGGTTATACCTTCTTAAATTGTCCTTTCATTGTTTGTTAATAAACTATTTTACTGCTAATTCAGTGTTTGGGTGTTTAGCATTTCTCAGAAGAAGGGCTTTTTATGTTTGTCAGCTAGCAACATTAAGTGAGATTGTCTTAAAATATTTAGTTTTGTTTGACAGTAAGCTTATTTTAGCTTAGCCACAGACAGGTCATTAGTTTTACCCTGGCTAACATATTCAGTTCCCTTTATTAGAGAGCTATTAATTTGATTTGGATGTAAATACTTTATGTTGTTCATGCTAAATAAAAAAAGGTAAAAAAAATTAGCTAATTAGAAAAAAATGCTAATTAGAAACATTTCTATTGACTGTTGAATTAAAATAGTTTAAAAATAAATTATAATGCTGCAGAGTATTATCAGTAAGCTTTGTTAACACATTTAATTTAACAAGTTAAATAAATTAGGTCACTAACAAATATTAAAAACTTGTAAAAAAAAATATAGCCATTATAGCAACATTTAAAATAAAAATGTGAAGAACAATGTTTAGCTCGTACTGACTCTATAGAAGTTTAAATGGACTAAAAGTATATAAAAGTTCATTTTTACTACATTTTGGCCTCATTAAAAACTGTTTTTTATTTTCAACACTTTTGCCATTACACTAAAATATTGCAAAAAAATGCAAATAAGAAAAATAAGATGTAGAAAATACACAAACCATAATATCATTTGACTCGGTAGGTGACACAGAATTACACATCTATATATGAAGACTCCCTTATCTCCCATTTTTAGTTTGCCTTTTATAAATTAAAGAAGTAAAATATGATCAGTATGACCTTTTTTATATCATTTTTGTTTGGTCTGTAATCATTGTACAGTAAATATCTGTTGGAGTCTAACCTAAAATCCTCTGCTTACATATTTCTGAGCTCTGTGTCTTTGTTACATAATGAACTAAAAAAAAAATCTTATATCATGATCAAACCTGCGTTTGTCTCTCATCCAGTCCTTAAGTTTGAGACCAGGAAGTTCCATCCAGTTAGCCAGGCTCAGAGTCAGCATGGAGCCCTCCATGGCCTGAAAACACCACACAAAAAATCCCATTACCCTCTTTTAGATGACAGAGTTTTTTTTATTTAATTGTCTTATCTTCCCACCAGAAGGGCAGGACAAAATAAATGAGTGTTACTGAGTGAAACTAAAATAACCACATTGCTTGAATAGTTACAAAGACCTGATGTATGACTGCTCATTATTTTAAAAGATGATATAAGCTAAAAAACATGCAAAATTATGTGAATACATAAAAAACACATGGGGGTGTCTGGACCTTCTTTCATCTCATAAATCGGTGCATAAAATCATGTTGGATGCATACATGCCAGGCTCCTCCAGGCAGGCCCTTTCCGAGCACCAGGTGAGGGACAGCACGCTCCGGCTCATATCGCCATTCCAGTGGAGAAGAGTGGTCCAATCCAAAGTCACTGTCAGGCAGCAGCAGCGAATCAAAAAGCACCGCGATGGGATTGGATGACCGTCCCTCCAGGCCTTCGCACAGGTACTCCAGATCCTGTACGCAGAGAGGGAGCGGGTTATTGTGAGGCACTGGAAACATTTAGGAGCTTTCAGGAATGTATCAAAAATTACCTGCTCCAGCAGCGACAGGTGAGGCTGCTCCCCCAGCTTGCTGTGCAGAAGAGGGTTTGGATGCCACGCTTCAGGCGACAGGTATGGGGTGTAACCTGACAACAGGTATGACAGACAGATTCCTGACGGGCCATTACCTGAGTAACACAAAGAACAGAGAGAGAGAGAGGGGGGAGAGAGAGAGAGAGAGGTGAGTTTGTGTGGGGTTGTTAAGGTGTAATTAAGCTGATTGGTTTGTGACAAGCAACACAAAGCTCGAGGGACTTGCCGTCTCATGGCTGTTCAGTGACTGGACTTGGTTGCTATGGTTACATCTATATAAGGTTGTTTTTGTACTGCACTGTTTGATATAAAAAATGAGTAGATAAAGGGTTTGCAAAATAGAAATCATATTGCCTCAGCTTAAAAAGACTCACAGAAAAGAGGCAAATCAATTATCTTTTAATCCAAATTAAAATAAACTAAACTAATAAAAGTAAAGAAAAACAATTTGAACAAACACCGAGTGACTGTGACCTTAAGAGTTTAGAGGTCATGCAGCATGACTCAGCAGTTCTGACTGCTATTCATATGAAGGCCAGTGACTCAGCAAGTGCTAAAACCTTATCAATGCATTTCATACATTTACTTAATACTTCGCACATAATGCTTTAAAGAAAATTTAACAAACATTTAGTCTTTTAGTCATTTTGTCAACATTTGCTGTATCTAAACTGATAGCTATGTGTTGTCTGACAAGCCGCCTACACGACAATCCTTCTGTTACATAAATGTGTCCGTCTGCAATTTGCTTTAACAGCTACCAGTTAAGCTGCACATAATACCAGTTTCTAAATATCCCTGTTGCTCTTAAAAGCTTCTCCCACAACCGGATCAACACATTTTGCATATATGTGCAACTTACCAATGATCACCGCAGGCAAAACATCTCCGGACACAACTTCTTTTTCATGAAGATCCATTTTCACTGCAAAGAGAATTACACCTGTGTTATGACCGAAATCCCACTTTAAAAAAAAAGAAGATTTTATTTAGGTCAGGGAGATAAAACACTAGCTAATAGCTAAGCCCAGTATCACCAGTGAGGGACCTCGTTTACATAACTGCACACAGTTTCCTGTGTGACCTCACAGCACAACAGCAACATGACCTCCAGACACGAAGAAAGCCAGCCAGACAGAACTAGTCTGCTCTGAAATCACAGCAATTTAATGGAAAACCTGTTTGAGGGATTTCCTCTGCTATGACTCAGAGTGTTTACAGATTTATAAAACCATCACTCCAAGCTATAAACACTGTAGAACTATGTGCCGTGTCATCAGGAGAGTTGAGACCCGTGCAACCTGTACGTTACAGTTTGCTCAGCCAATCAGGGCTAAATAAAAACCCCTACAACCATATAAAATCAAACAAGGGAGCTTCTTCTTTCCCCAGGGGGACTAAAAATGATGCAGATATATGAATTATTACTCATATTTATGTGCATCATCTTCTAAACCTTGGCATTCGAGATCATTTCTTTGAATGAAACTCATTTATATTAAGCAAGCTCCTTTTATCACGTCAACTCTGATCTTATGCACGTACATCACTAACTTCAGGCTGGGCCGGGCAATCTGAGGACAGCTGTGCACATTATCGGTTGCTCTCAGCAAACTGCTGAGTCATGCTTACACAAACGAATGCGGAAATGTGAGAGGGAGCTAGGAGGAGGGAAAAAAAAAAGAGACCGGTATGGTTACGTGTACAGTTAAAGAGCAGGAAAGAGAGAAAAAATGTGAAGGAGGAGGAAAAAAAGAGGAAGGAATGAACCAGAACATGAAGACAGATGTGAGAGATTACATAAGCGTGATGAGGAGACAGACTGGCCTCCAGCCCAGAGCGGGATAGGTTTCAAAAACTGAGTTTACATAGGACACACCCCCATACACACATGCAGCCGAGCATTATAGCAATACGGGCCGTCCCAGTAGCCCGGTTTCCTCATTTGATCATTTGTTCCTTTTATCCTTTGAAACATGTTTTTTTTTTCCAACTGGGAAAAATGAGCAACACCAAAGCAGAGTTTAAGAGTAAGCAGAGCTCATCGCTTCCAGTGTTAACTCTACAGAATAAAACATGAAAGAGGGCAGATTTAACCACTTTTAATAATGTAAAGATGAAAAACACAGATATATAAAAAGAGCAAACGGTTCTGAACGGGCCGGTTCTGAACCAGCAAGCTGCTTTCATGCAGTCCCGGGACTTAGGAAACTTACTGGAACATCCTATATTTAAAAAAAAAAAAAAAAGCTGATTTCACTGATGATTTTGGGCTAAAAATCTTACTTTAAAAACACAATTTCTGCACCTTATAGGGTAGAAATAAATAAGTAAATGCATGCTTTACACGCTGTTTCCTCATTTCCTCTAACTGGAGATGCTGAACTGAAGGGTTTGTTATGTTTACTGTAAACTCCTCTGGACGCAACGGCTAAATAAAAAATAAAAAAAACACCATCCTGCTGGATTAAAACACAAAACATTGTAAATTGATGCTTTAAAATGTAATTAATCAGAATTAGTTCTGGGTAAATAAGTTGATGTGTCCGTTATTGATGTTTGTTTACCTTTAACACTGTTTTTTTTCCCTTCAGAGATATAAGATGGTCGTCGAATCAGATTTTGAGTTAAAAATCAACAAGATTATCCTCCGTATGATATCAGAGAGGCGCGTGTGCGATACATAACACGTGCATGTCTTCTGTATGGCGCTGTGATGTCACAGCTCCTTTCTCAGAGCGTGCACGCTGCTGATCATTACACATTCAAACGATAATCTTGCAAACAAACCTGCAAAACAAGTTACTTTTCTGCCTGCTGATCCAAATGGTTTAGTCAAAGATCTAACAGTAACAAAGTGACTTTTATCAACATGAATCACTTCAAGGAGAGACTCGTGTTTCAACACATGCATCTTATAGTTATTTAGCAAGGCTATGGCAACAATGACACAAGACCAGTTCCTCCAGGAAGGTGGCTTTATGAATGCCACAATGGGTATGGCGGCGTTACGTAATCCTTACATTACAAGAACATTTGTGGGGACTCCCTCTGGTGGGTTTTTTCACAGTAAATCTTTATTATATCAGTTAGAGAATTAAGCAAAATATTAAATTCTGTTAAATTCTGCTTCTGTTTATTCGCTGCAAATACAGCGAAAGCCAGACTCTTCATCTTACTTTATGTTAAAACCTCACATAAGTCTGCCTCTGAACCTGTACAGATACCGACCCCGAGGCCGGTCGGTCCATCTGCAGCAACCAGACGGCTAATGAGATTTTAATCATGGCTGCAGGATTGACAAAGGGCCTGCTGGAGTCTGTAAAGCGGTTTGGACCATTTAAACTGCTGTAGAGTAATCCCAACTAGCAGCATTTAGGACTCTTTGTTGAATTGGATTTGGGATTCTGGTTCAAGATAAGTAAATTAATCTAGAGTCAACCTCACATCTAAGCTTATGTATATGCTTTCCACACTTTAAGCTGTCTTGGACTAAGTCTGATCATTCGTAACAATAATCTACAGTCAGACATTGTGCCCTGTGGGACTTTCTGCTCCGATTACAGTTAACCCTAATTCTGTTTACAAGCTATTATTGCATGTTGTTGTGTTAGTGCTCATTGTTTCAGGCTCTCAGATTCAGTGTGCAAACTGCAACCTCTGACCTGCAAGTCTTTAAGTAAATCTTGTGTGTCTTAAGCAGGGGTGCCCAAAGTCAGCCCTGGAGAGCCACAATCCTGCAGGTTTTTCATATATTCTTGTTCCAACACAGCTGACTCTGTCATTATTCTGAACTTGATTGGCTTTTGCGTTCATTTAATTGTAGCCAGGTGTGTTGGAACAGGATACATAAAAAAATCTTCAGGACAGCGTCTCTCGAGGACCAACTTTGGGCAACCCTGGTCTTAAGAAACAAGCAACTTACAAATGTCTGTATAAAATGATTAATAATACTGATCTAGTATTTTTACATGTTCCTGCGGATGACTCAAATCCAAACAGTGTTGCCAATAATGTCACAAATATGACAAGGACACAGATATTAAAACAGCTTTAAGCTTACTAAATAGGAAAAACACTAGTAAGGTTATTTATGGTGCGTTGTTACAAAGAAAAAAGGATTTCCAACGATTTGCACATGCAAATCTATTTAAATCAGCCTTATTATCAGAGTAGTGAACAAACAGCAGGACTATCTGAGAAACACACCCACCTAAAACTGATTAGACATTTACACATTTACATGCATAAATTATGTTACATTGGCTAGATCGGTTATTTTGTGCATCTAACAGAATATTAATAGATTGGTAGATAAAAGCAATCTATCATAAAATGCGCTTTCCAGTGAGAAAGAACCGCATTTTACCGCAAAAATCTTGCTTATCAAAATATTATCATAGGAGTGCCTTTTCTAAATTTAGCACGCAAGAGTCCGGCAGGGTGACTCGGATAGCTATGTAAGCAGCCTGTCCGGCCTGAGGTGTGGACCACCCTCCCGGCGCCGGTGACCTGCAGGAATAACGTCACGATGGTGCGAGCTGAAAGCAGGGACCTGCCCTCCTCGCGCATGCGATAAAAACTCAACCGAAATAACGCCATAATGTCCAAGGTGCCGTTAATCCTCTCTGAGTCAAACCTGCTGGAACGATGATGATAATAAAACAACTACTCACAGTTTATGTGATAAGGTGATCAGGCTCCGCGTCCTTCACCTGCTCGCTGCCTCTTATTACAGGACAGAAATTGGTTTAGTCTTCCTTCCTTTAGCAGCAGCTTCTCACTGTCATGCCGTAACTCCTCGCCTGGTTTTAATTCGCTATCTTCCGCACATGTGCTGCGTGTGGCTCTCGCTGTGGTCAGAAGCCGCTCATTCACATATTATATAGAGCTGCTGCATACCGGTCTGCCAGCCAATCAAAAGCCGCGTCTTAAACCCCTCCTCCCTCCACTGCCCGCGCTGGCGTAAGATACAAAGATCGTCTATGAAAGTAGGAGGCGTAACCAGAGGAAACTAGCGTCTGGGTTACACCGATAAAAAAAAAAAGTTGATTATTCTATTTTACAATATGTATCACTGATAAATACAATAAGACATATATTGTATCAGATAAGCTACAGGGTGCAAGATGATGGTATTTTATTTAAACGGCCTAACATTATGAGTATTGTAAATATAACAAGTAGGAAATGTAAAAAAAACGGGCATTTATTAAACCATTGAATTTTTGTATTAATATACATGTCACTCTGTTCTGTAAACATAATATGATATATGAAGTGAAAGTAATGGAGTATATGAAATGAAAGGAAGGTGCTGGGGAAATGTGTGTGCTGTAACAAAGTGATCAGGGCATTGTCTATTTATATTGCCTGACTAATAATACAATAGGTCTATTATATAATTCGCTGAATTTACACCTTCACAGTCAGCTGCTTTCTGTCAGTTCCTCCCTGAGTTATGCTCTAAAATGTTTAATTTCTTCAAAGTTTTGAAGATTTGCTGCATGGTGCTCTGCAGGGTTTTTCCATGTCTGTGGTTGGTCTGATGCTGCAAACACCACATCTTTAATGTGAGATTGGAAAACCTTAGGTCCAGTTACATAATTTGATATCCAGCTTTTTCATATCATGGTCTGGGTAACTCAGTCCAGTAACAGAGAGATACACTAATTTTGTCTCATGAGCCTTGACTGTTCATGCAGATTAAAATAAATGTATGTCTGGAAGCATTCAGAATATAGACGAATACTGTTCATAACAACTGGCTTTGCATATGATGTTCCCACCTTCATCACTAGATGTCAGTAATTCTCACATACTGACCTAACAAAGTTACCTAATGCTAATAATAATAATGCTAGAAAGGACTCAGAGAAGGTTGAACTCCTCCAAGCAGCTCATTTTCACACATATTGTTAAGAATTCTGTTAAAAAATCACATTGTGTAATAAGTTAGATCAAGATTGTTCTCAGAAAAGAACAAAATCACAAAAACAGATGTTTCTTTTATCACCCAACATCTGCTCTCGGCCCTTCTTCTTTTTGCTCTTGTTTCAGCCTTTTGGATTTTTGCCTTTTTTCTTTGCAAGCTGAAAGTATAAATGTTTTTCTGCTGAATGATCATTTACAGTCGACCCAAAAGTGTAAAAAGAAGAAAACAAAAACAAAAGATGTAAGACTTTTACTCCCAGTTTCTGTTCTGTGTTTTTTTCTCTTAAACAGTGGGGAACAATGGGAAGATAAATATGCTTCATGGCTTAGAGAAGACAGTCGTATACCTTGTTTTGCAAGAATATAAGAGAAAATTAGCACAGACTTTTTGATTTATAAACGGTTCCTAACAATGTCTCACAGTTCCAACCAATAAAGAACACATATTAAGATATAAACAAAATGATCCTATTTTTCAACATTCTTAGATGAGTTTGCAAAATTTACCATTAAATTAAAGTCACATCTTTATTTAATTACACATCTTATGTGAGCTCCTTTTATTCCCAACATGTAAATCCTAAAAGAAGCTGCTTTCCCCTCTGCCAACCTATAAAGTTTCATTACAATACATCATGGGCTAAAATTAGACAGGGCATCTGGTACTTCCACAAAAGCTCAGGTCAAAGCACAAACAGCTCGGTTAGACTGACTCTTTAAAAGGTCATCACGTTTTTGCATGATGATGATCTCCACCAACATGGCTGCCGGGGGTCTGTTACCTCACAGTTCATAAATAAAAGATGCACTTTTGTAATGTTTGCGTATTATTTATTCTGATTGCGCTTTCATTTGCAATCTTAACCTTTTAGTCAGAACTTTTGTGCTGAGAGTGATTATGTTCATTTCACGGGGATGGAAAAGCGAGCAGAGTGAGGACTCTTCTGTTTCTAATCGGGCAGGGTACCATTATTAAACAGGTCATTTTGTACATCAGCCTCTAAGTGTTCTTATCAAATTCAATATGTAAGGAGAACATTCTGCTTTAGCACATATTTTTCTTTTTTTTTTTGGTTTCAAATCAAATCAGCTTATTTTCTTGTGTTGTTTTATGTGATGTAATATTGTGCATGCTGGGGAAATTGAATGGGGAGTGCTCATGCTGTTTTCAACTGCTAAAGATAAAAGTAATACATTTCCATCTTTCTGTTGTGTTTCATACACTTTTTTTGTGTATTTTGCACATTTGCACATTTTTGTGGTTTTGCCATTTATAACGTGTCATTGTGCACATTTAGCTCTGTAGATGACTGACCCACTGCTGCAACTGTCCGGTCTCAATGACTCTGGCTTCTGATGCAATAAAGCCAATGATCATCCCTGACAAATCAGCAGCTAAAATCCTGAGGCTTGGCGTCCTGCAAGTATTGAATCTGTCCCTGCTGCAATGTGTCGACAACAGATTGTTTAAGAGTTTTGTACCAGTTTGTAAATGAGCGTTCATTTATATGAGGTGTTGCTGCAGGGACACAACCAGCACATGCAGGACACACGAGGACCAGAGTTCCCTGACCTGTGAGTTTCATTGTCCCCCTTTAAGCTCTCTGGGTGGTCAGTAAGAAAAAGAGAGCTGGCTCTCATGATGACACACTTTGTTAGGTTATTTAAGAGATTTGTTTAAAAGTTTTAATGTTTTTTAATGTGGAAATGTAACTTAAACTGGATTATAAGTTTAAAAAATAGCTGAGTCATGTCAGTATTTCTAAGGTGAAAGATGTGCTGAATATGCACTAGCGAGATTTATCTGTTTTAGTTGCTGTCACGGCGATATAACATTTAATTTCCAAGAAACTTATCAGGAATAGAGTTTGACCCAAATCTGTTTGGCCAAGGTTTGATGATTTATAAGAAAAGCAGAGTTTGCCTCAGATGTTAGTCTGTGTTGTTCTTTCTTTCTAAATCTGAGCTGTGGCATCACGAGAAGGTTGTGTGATGTGTGTCTCATGCACCCTGCGCAGCTTGCACTATATCTTCTTTTTTTAAAAAAACCTCATATTCTACGTTACGTGAACACACCATATGATCAGAGTTCATAGAAAGTCTAAAAAGAGAAGCAGGATGACACGATTTCACTGAGACACAAAGGGTTCTGTGATGCCGCTCAGTGTTTTCAGGAGATCACTATAGTTACAGGAGTTTATTTCCTGTGTGGATAAACTGACTTCATACAGAAGGAGCTAGAACAGATTACATAAATGTGTTTGCTGGATGAAATAATTACAGCATCTTGGGGAAACGCTGCTTTGTGCCGAAATGAAGCCAACTCCTCCCACGGCTGTTCATATGCATATACGTGTGTGGCTGGAAGCAGCAAACGGGATCAGATAATAAACTTATTTAGCAAATGATACAGTTAAATACTTCTAAATCACTTTGTATTATGCTGAGTAACACAATAATAAGAAGGAGAACAACCCGTTCCTGTCATGGCTCAATCTGGTGTGCAGTAACTAAGAAGAGAAAAAGAAAAGTCTTTGTGTGCATTAGGAAACATGTTTATTTCTCTGTTGCCATGAGAGCAGGCTGAGTCAGCATTACGTCTTTGCAGTGCTAAGGTTTATTCTAATGAATAGGAGGTATAGCAGGTTCTTGGCATCTATAATGTAAGTTCCTCCACTCACTTTTTACTTTAGATGAGACTTGGTTGAGTTTAAGATAAAAAAAAAAAAACCTAATCAAATAATGTTAAAATAATATTTGGGAATAGAGAAAACATTTTGCTACAAATTTATTATGCAAACAGAATTACTCAATACAGATTACACCCTTTTTTTACTGACCAAAGCAAGTGTTTGCATTAGTTTGTATTACCCAGGACTCATGTGGCACCAATAAAGTCAAAACACCATGTCTAAGAGTTGCTATCGGTCATGTAAATACAATCAAGAAAATTGCACGGTCCTCAGTGACCTTCAGGAGATCTAAAATCGCCCAGAAGGCTGGCTGAAAGGTAAATTTAAAACGCTGGCCGCAGTCACGCAGATATCGCTGTTTGTTGTCTCTCAAACACAAATGTTGGACGAGAAGTTTATAACAGAGGACACTGCAGCTGCAACAGAGCATCGAGCACGGACCATGACCTAACGCTGGACAAAAAGCATGAAAATGGATGAAATTTCACAGAAACTGCAACACAAATCAGATTCTTCTAATCCCAGCAGTTACTGGGAAAGATAATGATTTTTTTTCTACGATGGAAACTGTGAGATGCTTTTACAGTTTTCATGAGAACGTTTGAATTCTTGATGGTGGACGGTGATAAAACAGCAACAACAACACGGTTTAATCCGTCCAGGAAGCTTTCTATTGTCTGTCGGTGGACATTTGAGCGCCAGCGTCACTGGGATCTGCTTTGAACGCCAGAGATCACAGGCAGAGGATGAGCAGATCAGGGCCAAACAAAAGAGGCTCCGAAGGGTTAAATGTACACAAAGCATTCCTCCTGAGCCCTTTTCCAGGAAAAGACAGGACATTTGACCAAGACTAAGACAGAACGAGGGCTCAGTGGTATCCAGGCATGGAGAGGAGCTTAAAACATCACACAGTTCAAAGAAAACAGATGTGTGATGATATTTTCCACCAATGTGGTGCTTAAACTGATCATGTACAGATCCCACAGGGTTGTAAGGCACCAAGTACTGGTAACACTCAAGATTTAATATTAATTACAATATAATAATGTCTTTTTTCATGGTACTTGGTTACAGAACATCATCTGTTCTGCACATCTGCACCAGTACCAAATACATCTCATAGTGTGCCCAAATAAACAAAGAAACTGGACATGTGGAAGTGTCAATACAAACAGAAAGGGATATCTTTGGGGTAAAGCAACACATCGAGAAAAGACATGACACTGGACCAGAGAGATGAGACAAAGGGAAAAGGGAGAAAACACTCTGATCTGCTAAAGTACACAAGATGTGTACAGAAAACAGTAACAATGATGGAGTGGTGCATCTTCTCCAGTCCGAAACACTGCTGAAACGGTGTGGGATCAACTGGACGGAGATGGATAAAAACAAAGCAACATCCAAAGAAAAGCTTTGGAAAGTCCTTCTAGATGTCTGAAGAACTATTCATGAAAGAAAGGACGATTCAGGCTGGGTTGGACAATAAAACTGCCCAGACTGAATATGAAGCTCATTTCAAGACAAAAACAGTGCATTTCAGTGCTTTTTATTTTCCAGAATAAAAGGCTGATACAAAGCCGTACAATCCAAAATATGAGCTGGAGGAAAGCTATAATGTTCACATCTTACATAAGATAGTTTATGAGATTATAAGCAGCCCGTTTCTGGAAACTTGTATAATCATCGTTGATGGTTCACAAAAATGCAGAGTGGATGTTTTATTGAATAATTCCTTTAAGTGACTTTGAGCCACAATGAATGTCTTAGAAGTACAAACACACTTATTACTGAATGAACTGTGTTATGTTGCATGTGTTTTTATAAGGTTTGGTATTGTTTGTTTGCATCTAAACAACTTCAGATGCCAGCATTCACACATTGCTAAAATGGGCTTAGCATAATGGGATTATACTCAGTAACCTCATTGTGTTGTTGATTATGTGGAATATGTTCCTGCTAACACTCTGGGAGCAAGTGTGGGAACTGACCCCTGACCCCATCAGACCTCCCCCCTCCCTCTCTTATACACCCACTGACCTGCTATCATAGACTCTGTAGTTAGCTGACAATTGGATTAAAGTATTATATAAAAATTATGTAATGCTTTGGTCATTGTGCTGAGACGCGGGCTGATTAGTTGTGATGTAACGTTGGGCTTAAACAGCATTATGGAAACTGGTTGGATTAACAGATGCTATCCTTCAGTGCCTTGCTCAACAGAACTTCAAACACTGTGAGATTATCCGAAATTAATTACTGCCTATATGTTAAAGGGAGGTTTAAATTATTTTTCTGCCCCGTTATTGTGTAAATGGACACATCCATTTCAAACATTGTCATGAGTTACAGCTTTCGTACCTCCAAGCTGCTATGAATGAGTTAAATCAGATCATCCACTATTGGGAGATAATTTCTGTATTTCCTTGTATTTCCTTGTAGAGCCTGGTCCGCATTG
>JBAMIG010000003.1:7637331-7656133 GCA_037177335.1 Kiunga ballochi
AGTTGCTAATGCTTCACGCCTGGGTGTGGTATATACTGGAAAATGTTTGAGGAATGATTTATGTTTGCGTGTGTATGTGTGTGTGTGTGTGTGTGTGTGTGTGTGTGTGTGTGCCTCTTATAAATGTTTAACACATTAATAGTCTCTAAGGTGTGTACACTCATTTGCAGCAAACAGCTACTGCTCAGGTATGCTGAGGGGATGCTTACTAATCTAAACCACCAGTTGTTGCAAATGTAAACAGAAGCAAAACATCCTGGAAATAATAGCTCCCACTTTGTTGTTTGGAGAGAGGTGTTTGTTTTTAGTTTTTTTTTTTACTTCAGCGAGAGCATACCAGAAGCATTTTTCACCAGCTCATTTATATTATATCATATCATAATAAGATCAAATAAAGACAGACAGAAAACACAGCAAATATAGAAGCAAATTAATTAGATACAGATACTATAGTGAGGTTCTGACTCAGGGTTAAGTCTGTCTTTAAAAATGTTTCCTACACCTGAATCTGAACAAAGAGTCAGCGTGTTTTGGTAGAACTTGACAACATGCTATTGAGGAGAGCTACTTTTAAAATCTGGTGTGTTGGAGCAGGGAAACATTTAAAACCTATGGGACAGAGATGTGCAGGGATAAAGGACCTCAGGTTTTCTAACCCAGTTTTCTCACTCATTTATAGCATCAACATATTGCTTAATCTAATTCCAGGTTGCAGGGGGGCTGGAGCCTATCACAGCTATTAGCAGCTACACCCTGGACAGGTCCCAAATTCATCACAGGGCCAACACAGAGAAACAAAAAGCCATTTGCACTCACTCTTAGGGACAACTCAGACTGACCAATAAAATAACAGGCATGTTTTTGGAAGGAAGCACCTGGAAAGGACCCACAAGGGGTTTGATTCACCCCCAGCAGAGTCTCAAACCACTAACCTGCTGTCAGGTTGTAGAGTTAACCACCAGCCCACCACACAGGATGTTTTTCTGTCTGTTTATTTGGATAAAAAATATCCAGTTTTCCATCACAACGACGACCAATAGCAGTCACTTTATTACATTTAGCCGTGGTTCTGTTTGTTATATTTGAGACATGATGTTTCTATGTATTCAATCCTTATTTTAATTCTGTGTTTATCTGTTATTAGAAAGATGATAAAAATGGCAATGTGCTTTCCATTTGCAGTGTGACACAGACAGCCTGCATGAGAAAACCTGCATTTTCTTTATGCACCTCCCATAAGAGATATGCCAACACAACAGGCTCCACACTGCTACGGCAGAATGTTTCAAATCCACCCTTTGAAAGTGAAACCAAAACCCATTTGACCTGAAAAGGCTCCACTTTTTCACTAGCATTATCAAAAACAAGAACCCGAGAATCACTCAATGATGTCCTCTTTGAGAGACTGATTCTGGATCTAATCTTCACAACTGAAACATAAGAGGTAACGTAACCAAGGGAACTTGTTCTGCACAGAGGCTTCCTGAGACAGATTGCTGCTTGGTGTCTATTTAGCTTCCCTCAAAGACAAAATGGCTTCGCATTCAGAGAAGGATTTGACTTGTCCTGTCTGCCATGACATCTTTAAGGAGCCAGTCGTCCTGTCATGCAGCCACAGCTTTTGTAAAAGCTGTGTGCATGCCTGGTGGAGGGAAAAACAAATAAATGAGTGTCCGGTTTGCAAGGCAAGACCTCTGAGTGAGCCACATGTTAGTTTAGCCCTGAAGAACCTATGTAAGGCTTACTTACGGGAGAAAGCTCAGAGCACTTCTGCAGGATGTGAGCCTTTCTGCAGTCTGCATAAAGAAAAACTCAAACTGTTCTGTCTGGATCATCAGCAGCCTGTGTGTATCGTCTGTCGAGACTCAAAAGTGCACAAAAGCCACAGATTCAGACCCATCGATGAAGCTATGCAGGATCACAAAGAGGAGCTTCAGAACCACCTGAGACCCCTCCAAGAGAAAATGAAACTACGTGAAAAGGTTCAAGCAAACTGTGATCAAACAGCCAAATACATTAAAGTGCAGACTAGACAGACAGAGAAGCAGATCAAAGACCAGTTTAGGATTTTTTACCAGTTTCTACAAGAAGAAGAAAAGGCTCAGATCACAGCTCTCAGAGAGGAGGAAAAGCAGAAAATCAGAGTAATGAGGGAAAAGACTGAAACACTGAAAAGAGAGAATGCAGTCCTCTCAGATACAGTCATGGCTGCAGAGAAGGAGCTCAGAAACGCAGACATTTCCTTCCTGCAGAACTACAAAACCACACTACAAAGAGTTCAGCAGTGCCCCCTGACGGATGACCCACAACTGTTCTCAGGCGCTCTGATTGATGAAGCAAAGCATCTCGGAAATCTGGCTTTCAACATCTGGAACAAAATGAGGGAGATGGTCCACTATTCTCCTGTGATAGTGGATCCAAACACTGCTCATCCAGAGCTCACCGCGTCCGATGATCTCACAGGAGTGAGGAATGAGGAGAGACGAAGGCTTCCAGACAACCAAGAAAGGTTTGATTTTTACCCAAGTGTTCTGGGCTCTGAAGGCTTTAACTCTGGGACTCACAGCTGGGAGGTGGAGGTTGGAGACAACACAGACTGGGTCCTGGGTGTGGCAGCAGAATCTGTTCAAAGGAAAGGATACATAAAGTCTGGGTTGTGGCAGATAGAGTCATCTCATGGTACATATGCAGCTTTGTCCTCTTCAGATGCTCGTATCGTTCTGCAAGTAAAGATACTCCAGAGGGTCAGAGTTCAACTGGACTGTGACAGAAAAAAAGTGATGTTCTCTGATCCTGATACAGAAATACATATACACACCTTCTCTCTGAATTTAACTGGGAAAATGTTTCCATACTTTGGCATCAAAAATAAAAAACAGCTTAAGATATTGCAGAACAAAGTCTCTGTAACAGTGAAACAGCCTAATCAATGATGATGCTCCCTCAAAAAGGAATCTGTGTCGATTGTTAGATACCAAGATGTATATTTTCTTCCTGTGCATACTGAATTATCAACATTGACTGAATTTATATGACTTTAAAGAATAAATATTTTGAGGGTTGTTGCTGAAAAAGTTTGGGAGCTGCTCTGAAGAGACATTTTTTTTAATTAAAGGAGAGAGAAGAATCCAAATGTGCAAAAGACCTTTGAAAAGCACAAACACCAAGCATATCCTAAACAGCGCTAATGTCGGCTACTCCTGAGCTTGTTAGCTAAAACAATAATGAGCTCAACGTGTTTCTAATGAGTTAATCAATTACTAAAGCTTTCTGGTGGTTTATTCAACACTAATTTGCTATTCTAAATAAGAATGTAAGTTTTAATTAAGAATAAATTAGATCAGAGAAAGTTTAACTAAGTTGTAGCTTTGCATTTAAGCTAACTAGCTGGTCAAACAAGCTACCAAAGGGTGTTTTAATTTCCAGAAAGTTTGAACTATTAATTCATTGAAAGATTTAGTAAAAATGTTAAATTGATCTCACAACTAAACAGTGAATTCACATGAATAAAATGATCTCTGAAGAGTAGATAATTATTTCAACCATATGTTATGAAAATTTTCTTTTTTTTTTTTTTTTACATTTGGTAATAATGTGCGTAAGTTGTTTTCCATTAGATAATCTCAATGATGTGTGTGTGTTTGGACTACACACTGTTAAACACAACTTGCTGTTAAATTAGTTTTCTATCTTGACCAATTAAATTTTATGCATTAACTGTTTCATGACAAACATTGTTCTACTGTAATGTAGTTATGCCAGATATTCCATTTCATTTTTGTTATTCATTGAGTAACAGGTATCTGGATGTTTCATGCCTGACCTTGAAGACTTATATTATATGCTTTGTAATTTGACTGAGTCACAAAAATCTATGGTATAATAGCCTACTTGAAAACTGCCTTTTTATCATATTTAACAGACGACTGTGTTTTAGGGCTGTGTATTTAAACTATTTTTTTTGGATTGAATCAGGAGAGTTGCTGTTATATTTGTAGTGTCATTACATCAGCGACCACACGGTGACACCAAACATATTTTTAATGTCTTTATGGAGACTGATTCATTACGTTATATACTTTTTTTTCTTGTTAGAACCGTCTAAATTTTTTCTGTTAAATACACTTCTACTGTCATTTGTGTTCATCCGTAAGAAGGATATTTAACTATTCTAAATTAAAGGGAGTAGTTATTTTATTATTCTATTTAGATGGATAAGCAAATCTGTTTTTGATATGTTTTTCGTTCTTTTACAACTTTTTCTTTCTCATCTATGATACATTGATACATAGATATGATGTTTTTCATTTAAAAAAATGATCTCATATGTTACATATTTACAAGTTCAGGTGTCTCTTTGTAGAAGCAATTAAGTCAATGCTTTGCTGTTTGCTTTATGTGGTCATGTGTTTAAATGCTGCTGTAGAAATTATGCTGCCAAATAAAAAAATTTATAATTTTGATTATTTTTTTATTTTATTTTTGATTTAGATTTTTATTGTGTTTTTTTATTATTATTATTTAAATTAAGACTGGACTTAAAACACCTTCATGAAGTTGCTCTTAGATATTCTATTTGCGCTTGATGATAAGTCTTCCCATCAGATCATTGGTTTCATTTCCTACTTTATTCTCGTGTATGTGTGTATGTGTGTGTATGTGTGTGTGTGTGTGTGTGAGTGTGTGTGCCATGTGTTTGAATAAGTCAGCATGTCTCAGTGACTCGACTAGGAAGAAAAGCTTGAACTGTCATTGCAAGTTTGACCTCCCAACAGCTGCAGTGGTGAGTAACATTACCTCTTATCATTTTTAAATATTGACTATGGACAGTAATATTTCTCTTTTCTTATGTAACTGGGATGTTAGAAATGTTTTGTGCATTTTTGGATTATTCATCTGTAACACCTCTAAAATGTTTAGAAATTAAATGTTTACTTAACAGATGAAAATGACAGATAGTTTATTTTCATATTTGTTTTATTGCATCCAAGCAGGCATTCATTTACATTTCAAATTATCAATTTGTTGACTTATATTTTTTATTTAAATATTATATACCTGTACAAAATATCCAGATGTGCACACACTTTTTTTTCTTTTTACAGTTTCTATCTTTTATTTATTATTTATCTTTATATCTTTGGACTGACATAGGTTGGCTTAATCTTGTTGTATATTGTGTATAATGACAATGAAGGGCATTTATTCACTCATAGAAAAAAAGTTTTTGTGAACATTAAGATGATTTCTGAGGTAAATTGTGTGGATACATCATATGTTGATGGTTTCTTACTAAACATGTATTTTTTCCATTTGACAAAACATGTATTATTTTGGAAGAACTCAGAGGCCAAGCTGAAACTAATGTGACTACATAAAGTCTGTTGGTTTACATAACTGGTGTATATAACTTACATGAAGGTGAACATTTCTTTAAGAATTTAGAAATTGTGAAACTGTGTGTTTAAATTATCCAAATAAAAACACAAACTTAGTTTGGACATCCAACATAGTTTCTTTTTATTATCTCATTACTGTATTACTGTTTAACCACAATCATCTTCATTATCATCATCCTCTTTTCTCCACTATCAGTAACAGTTTGCAGTTTACTGGACCATGGGAGGTTGTAATCATCCAATGGTTCTGGTGGGTGTTACCTTATTGCTGTCAACCGTACATTGTGATGTGAGCTGCAGAGGAACGGACGGTCAAGCAGGACAGCCAGGAGCTCCTGGAAGAGATGGATGGCCTGGAGTGAAGGGAGAGAAGGGAGAGCCAGGTAACATCTATTTTCATACACAACTAGGACAGCAGTATTCTTCATCTGTATTCTTCATTCTTTAAAGAATAGCAGACAAACAATTGAGACACTTGCTAGTGAAATAGCTGGAATGGTTAATGTAGAAAAAATAAAGAGCAAAAATAGACTACAGACTAACAAACACCAGGTGGCCAGAGACAGCTTCAAATCAGTCTTACTGTTAAAAACTGAGAATGCTTATTTGAGGACAATCTGCATGTTTTTGCATCACCATCAGTTAATTTTGGCTTAACCCTTTATGGCCTGATGTTGCATATTTGATACATACTGTTTCTGAGACATGTTGCATCACTTTATGGTAGAAACTTCACTCATAATGCTGTTGTTTACCACGTGATACTGGTCTCCTGGACCCTGGTGACCACCAGACAGAAGGAGATTACACTGTAAAAATGTTTACTCTTTCCATGGTAATAAATAGTAAATATATGGAAAAAATAAATAGCCTAAATTTTTCTGATTTAGTTAAAGCATCAAATAAAGTTCTTAGATTTAAAAAATGAGATGTCTCTGCCCAGTTACTCTCAATTCAGGCATTAAAGGGTTAATCAGGGTCTGTCTTCAGCCAGGATGCCTGATGGACCAGTGAACCCAAACGTCCTGCTGAACTTGAAAGGTGAAAGAGGAAGTCTGGGTCCTCCAGGGGTGATGGGTCCAAAAGGTTTCCGTGGAGATGTGGGAACATCTGGTAAATCTGGTATACCTGGTATCCCCGGCCCAGAAGGGAAGAACCAAGGTAAAGACACATATGTGACCCTAGAGTCTATAGGACATCATGCTAACACAGCTAGCTTGCGTTGAAGTTTCACAAAACACACGGCAAGTAAAACCTGACAAAATAAACATACTCAAAAGGGTATTACCTTTGTTTACTAAGTTGCATCTGAAAAAAACCCATTAAACCTCTGGAATAATACAATTTAGGTAAATAAAGCCAAAGTAGAAATGTTTGGTCATTATGCTGATGAGCATGTTTGGAAAAAGCCAAGAGAACCACTCATCAAGCATGGTGGTGGTGTGATGATAATTTGGAATAGAATAACCTGCATGGCCTCTGAGAAAGTGTGATATGCTAACTAATACATCAACACACTGTCCATACTTTGTCTTTGTCCTTTTTGCTAACAGGACAAGGCTCCGCCAATCAAGGAGCTTACTCAGCCTTCTCTGTGATCAGGACTTTAAACAGCTATCCCGCCTACGAACAGGTCCGATACATATCACACCTTTTTGTAATTTTTCATTTAGTCTGTAGCACATAAATCAATAATAGGATTGATTTTCTGCAGTATTTTTGATTTTTTGAGTTTTAGCTCTCACATCCTCTCATAAAATCAAAGCAGTTGTGCTTTCTCCCTGAATTTCTGCACTTATGTGTCTTTACAATAACACCACAGTTCTCATAAGTTTATCTATATGTGAAACTCATCCATTTTTATGTTTATTGCTGAGGATGCTAATTTATGTACGATCCTGTGTGTGTCTGTGGCTGCATTAGACAGTAAAGTACCAGACGATTGTGGTCAACCAACCCGGAGACTTCAACCGAACAACAGGGGAATTCTACTGCAGAGTACCTGGTGTTTATTATTTCACCTTCCACTCTGTTGCCAAGGTATTTTGAACATCCAATTTTGTCGACTTGCCTTCTGCACAGCAGCAAATGTGACATGAAAAATGCTGCAGAGAATTTAAGTTTGTTAGACATCTTGAAGTACCTTTAGTTTTGTGATCCAGTTTAATTTGTGTTTGTAGGTCACCATTTGCTTGGCTATAAAGAGTGATGTGATCAGTCGGGCGCTGGGATTCTGTGATTACAACAAGAGACCCACCTATGAGCAGGTGAATTTCCCTTCTGAGCAGCTAGTTGGGTTGTTTAAAAGTACATAGAAAGAGCAAAGTGACGGCAGAGTGCTTCACTGAGTTTTGTTTCAGGTGTTGTCGGGTGGCGTCGTCTTGGAGCTGAGACCTGGGGAGAGGGTTTGGCTCGAGTCTTTTAGGGAAAATCAGAGGGACGCTGATAGACAAGACAACGGAGAAAAACAGATCATCTTTAATGGCTTCCTGGTCTTCCCAGATGCATCATAAAGTTTATATCTGCGTTTTACTCAGAGATTCATCTTCTGAGCTATCTGGTTTAATATGGTTTTGTCTTCAACAAATCAATGTTTCAGACTAACCTGATTGATTCTGGAATAAAAAGATCATTTGGTGTGAGTGAGACTGATAAATTCATGATAAATTGATTGCATTTTACTGTAAGTTGATTGTGTTTCACTTTTTAGTAGTTGAAGTAGAATTCCAGATAAAAAATCTCATTAACAATCCCAGGTCACCTACACCAACACCACCAGCAGCCCCAGCTTCTATTCAGTAGACTGTATGTAGTTTTCTTGTTATTGTGATGAAGTTATGTAACCCCAAAGACAGACTTTGATGCAACTACACTTTAACTTTGAGTTATTTGTTACGTAGCTCATCTAGTAACATCAAACGGAAATAAAACTGTTATCCATTGGCGACTGATTGATAATGCATCAACAACTTGCCAAAGGTCTGAATGTTTTGGAGTTTTTTGCCTTTTATTGTTTCATGCTTTGCACTTTTTTGTTCTTTTGACTTGCAAGAGAACACAAAGACAAACTGGAAGTCCATTTATTCCCATTAATCCAGCCTGTCCCAGTCCTTGGGAACAACTCCTCTTTTTATTTTGAAGGTTTTTCTGGTTTAACATGCAGGATTTGGCTCATGATCAAGATCTATTCCACAGTTACTTTTATTTTATTAGTGAAAACGTACACAAGGCATTAGTATTATAGGTTACATTAGACCAGGTCCTGATTTTTATCTCTGCATTATTGTGCAAACAATGTGATCAGATTTAAAAAAAACATGAACACCTTGCAGGGCTCCATACAATTTGATACAGCTTTGTAAATTTATTTATTCTATTTTTTATGAGATAAAAGAATAGATGTGGTTCAAAAGTAGTTGACGACTTGTGCCATTGGTGGTGGTCTTAGTTTGATGAATGCACAGATAATCTGGACACAATAAATTATTTTCCCACCAAATAAACAGCTAACTGTCATTTCTGATTAATGATTAAACTCTGAAATAATATCATGCATCTGAATCCTGACTTAATAGAAACGCATTTGCATGAGTGAACAGAACTTGAAATAACAAAGTTTGGTCCGAAAACATACAAAAATCCAAATTTTAGGGACAAATAACTTTTATTGGATCAAACTGAATTGAATTTAACTTAAATAATTATTACTTTCAATTTCTGTCCTCGTGGATACAAAAACATAACAGTGAAAGTGTCTGTTTATGAACTTACTTACTGTAAAATCTCCATCCTTCCATTCAAGCGGTCAAAATCAGATGTTTCTTGTGACTAAAAGGAAGTGAAAACCATTTGGTCTCTGCATTTTTTTTTCTCTTTCGTCATTTTTTATTTGTTGAACTTCTTCAAATCCTTCAAAATAATCTGTTTTTATGCCTAAAAATCTCTGAACAAGGCATCAGAGTTCATTCAATAGCCAGTATTATTCACCAGTCTGGATAAAAGTGTGTGACGTTGTTGCATATAGGCGCTTTTGTTGTGCGATTAGAGTTAGACGTTGTGAGTAAGGAGGATAAGCAGATATTGTTTTATTTAAAGAACAAAGTAAATGGTTTGGCATTAGTTTAAAGTCCGTGTCTTTACCCTGATTTGAGCGCGTCATGAGACACTGCAACACATTTATTCTGTTCATTACCAGCTTACACTTGTAAGAGTCGACTAAATTACAATTGATAGAAAACCATAGAATATTATATAAAGCCATAGTATCTGCTTAAATAAGGAGATTGAATGATTTTGTTGGAGCCTCATAAGGGAAGCCAGTATGAATTTAATAATAATCAGTAAGAAGTTAAATAATTCCGTCAGAAAAAGGATTGAAGACTGAAAAAATATTTAATAAATCCACATTTATTCATATCTTTGCACTTTCCAGGCTAAAAACATGTAGTCAGAATAGTAAAGCAGCAACATGCTAGATATCATTTCTAATTCGTCTGCGCTTTTAAGTAACTCCCCATAGATCCATGCAGCAGACAGCACTTTGGACCAGCCACAGTGGTTCATTTGGAGCAGTGTGAACATGCATCAGTACTCTGGCAAGAAAGCAGGAAGGCGAACCGATGGTCTCGGCTCATTAGAAAACTGCATTTTATTTACAGTTTGGAGGCAAATGGACCATTTAGTGACCAAAAGAGAGGAAATGAGGTGCTATGTGCTGGAGCACCACATATTTGATGGTTTGCTGCCTCCCCTGCTGCTCTTACTGGACAGATTTGTGAGAAAGTTGTTAGATTTGAACACCAATGTAAAAGCAGAAACCCCAGTCTGCATGTAGTGTTGCTCCATTGTTTGCTTGGTAAACAAACTGTTTTCTGTCCTGGACAGCAGATATTTTCTACTTCTTTCTCCTTGGTTATTGGTTGCTTTTGGCAAAAGCAGGGTTAAGCTTCTATGCTTTCTATGATCAGACATAATTTTAACACACATCTATTGAAAATGAATGAAAGGAGACTTTTGTCGGGATCACTGTTCCTGAATCACTTTAACTTGCATCACAGACAGCAGGGGTGTGAGTGGGACTGAGATCAAGAACATACGTATTTTTGGCTGTGCGCAGCCTCCCAGAAAAGCAGAACTTTCTGTCAGCTCAGATGATCATTAGTGATTCTTTGGTTTTGGATTCCTCATCTGGCTGCTGCTGGACTCTGAGCTTCAGTTTTTTTCTCAAGTTGCTGCAAAGTTGTTGATCTTTTTTCTTTTAATTTGTTTTTAGGAGGGTAAGTTTGAACCATTTTAACATTCACAGAAAGATTTAATGTATTCATAATGGAGAGACTTCAGCAGAGATTATTTGATAGCTGAGCTTTAATAACAAATGTTGTGTTGTTGTTTACTGAAGAAAGATTCATTGTAATTTCATTTTCTCATAATTTCTTCCTCCACCAATTTCTTTTTTATATACATCACATTTTTCTCTCATTACTGTTTCTTCCTTTTCTGCTCTGTTTCCTGCTGAACCATATCTTTTTACTCTTTCTGATCACATTTTCTTTTGCTTTTACCTTTACTTCTCTGGGTTTTTTTTCTACTCCCCTTCTTCTCATTTTTCACCCTTTTCTCACCACTGTGCACCCCTCCTCTCTCTCTCCCATAACCTTTTGGTCCATCTTTCTTTTTCTTCTAACTTTTCATATTCATTAAATCTTTCCTTTTAATTTGTCCTCCTCTCATTATCAGGTCTCACAACATGCTCCATCATTTCCTTGTAAGTGGGGTTCTGTTCTCATTGGCCGTGGAGGTGCTGGTTGCCATGGAAACATGTCCTGCAACAGGAATACCTGGGATGCCAGGTGTGCATTTATGGAAGCATTATTGTAGAAGTTGATAAGTGCATCTGTTTTTGTTCAGTTTGTTTGTTGATTTTTTTACAGGTATTCCTGGACTTCCTGGCAGAGATGGTCGTGATGGAGACAAAGGACAGAAAGGGGATCCAGGTACCCACAAACATACAGACACACATAAATACACTGCTACATCCACTGAGATGGTCATATTAGGAATATAGTAACACATCCAAAGATTGAATATGCTGGTAGAAGAACACATTAATGCAGAGATGTTTTTCCAGTCTTCTCTAGTTCAGTCTGCTGGAAAGTTGTTTCTGTTTGTTCTAAAGTCACTTATTTCCTGGTTAAAGGCTTCTCAGCCATAAATGACATTAAACTGTTACTACATCTTATCAGAAATGCTCAGACTTTTCAATCGGATTTGTTTCTTATACAAACATGGCACATAAACATAAACACATGCTGCATGTTCCTCAGGGCAGTGAGTTTGGGTTTGCTGCATTTTCCCTTTTATCTTGTTCTTTTACAGGCTAATCGAGCTACATTGTTTTACAACAACACAAAATGATAATGAGGTCCATTCTAATGAATAATGTCCCATTTTCACATTAAAAAATGTGCCAGTGGTAAGATAAATGGATAAAAGATGCTATATAAAGAAGTAACATGTTCATGGAAAATATGCTAATCAATCTGATTAACAGAAATTAGCAGTGAAATATATTACTGCATCAATTACAATTATTTGACTGGAGAAAAATTCAGTGAAAAATTATTGTAGTTACAGATGTTACAACATAAACTGTGACGCATTACAATCTGCGACCACAGGGGGCGCTAGACTACATTTCACTATATAATATACGTTATACAAAACAATCGAAGGCTTAAAAACACTTATAATAAGAAGAGAAAATCTGTATTTGCTCCTCAGGTGGGAAATTCTCATTTGAATTTATTTCAATGACATTACAGTAAAGTTACACATTCTGGTGGCGATCATAGATGATCCTCAATGAAACATTTATCAGGTCCAGATTAACCGCTATCAGTGCAGTGAATTTCACTGAACCAGAATGTTTTCTAACCACAGTCTGAAAACAGAAACCTCTATTGATCTTGTCCTTAGGGGAATTGAGGAATGGTGACCTTGGCCTTAAAAAGGGCTCAAAGGGGGAACCAGGTCTGACTGGACACGCAGGTAAACGAGGTCAGAGCGGAGAACCCGGGGAACCAGGTACCCCAGGACTTGCTGGACCTCCAGGAGAACCAGGAGAGCCTGGGTATGTCATCATCAGATAAAGTTTGATTTACATCAAAACCTTGAAAAAACGATAAATGCGTATTCACCAGCTGTTTAGAGACAGCCATCAGAGCTGAAACACTGACCTGGAAAATAGGATTAATGAAACATTGTATTGCATTACTGAGCATCTTCTGAAACAATTCAGTATTTAAGGTTTATGTTGAAGAATGAGGAGAAGCCTTTACAAGCTTTTCACCGGTAAAGCCGTTGCCCTTTTTCTTGTGTTTCTGTGGCTGAAGGACTGTTGGAGTTCAGCAGGTGGCGGCCTTCAGTGTGGCCCGGGGAACCAACGAATACCCGGAAAAGACCAGCATCATTCGCTTCACCTCAGTCATCACTAACATCAACAATGACTATGACACCGATACAGGACGATTCAGGTAACAAACCTGTTGTAATGATCAGAACACCTTCTGGTCTTCAGACTTTGGAGGAAGAGCACTTTCTCTTTGTGAGGCCATAATAAATCTTTTTTTTTTTAGATTAGGAGAAAATTTTGGTTGATTGAAAGCTTGTTACATATTCCACAAGAATCAAGAACTTTGTTCTGGTTCTGAAATCTGAGAACAAAAAGAAACGTTTGTTTTGGTATGGTCCATTTTTACTCTGCAAGAAGCTTCATCTGCAACAAGAGAGTAATTGGAAGGATTTCTGGGTTTGTATGTGCAATATACCTGACTTTTTAATTGTTAATAAGACATTTTTACCACAGCAGGGTACCACAAAATGTGTTGTATACATTTTTGTACTTTATCACCAACTCGATCCGGCATTTGTTAAAACTGTCTTCAGTCTTGCATAACTAAAAATGTGAAACAACCTTTTCTTACCCTAGCTTTTCTGAGCTTGCTCTTTTAGTTTGAACCAAGCCAGTGGAGCATTCAAGTGTAAATATGAATAAAACAATTCACAGTACCTTTGTATCCCCAACAAGATCAGATCATTTTTCCACAGAGGAATTAAAAGATCTATAATGGTAATTATTGCATGCTTGTTATACTGTAGGTGTCGGGTCCCAGGCATATACTACTTTGTGTTCCACGCTTCATTAGATGAAAAACTCTGTGTGCTGTTGAAACTTGACAACACATTATTGGCATCGTTCTGTGATCACCGCCGGATCAAAAAACAGGTAAACTTTAAACAGATCTAAGAGTCAGTTGTACACTACTCAGCTAAATAATTAGGGCTTCATGCTGTGTGGTGTTTGATCATATTGTTACCGTCGCCAGGGAGCTTGTTGCTATGTTTGAATGTCCACACTTTTCCCTAATCCCTCATTTACTGCATAACTATATAAAAACCATATAGTGGATTCATTAAGCTTGTTAGTTTCTCCTTGTCACACATCACGTGACGACCAGCTGACACTACGGCAACCACAACACACTTGAAGATGTCTTTCCAAAACTAATCCAATCTCGGGTTGAAAATGTTTTTTGTGGTCTATTTTGCCCACTGAGTGACCATCAATGCTCTCTACTTTTTAAGATGCATTATGGGCAATTTTGAGTGCACAACTTATCTTTCTGAAGATATTTGGACAACCCTAGAATAGGACGAGATGGTTGATGATGCTTCCACTGCTATGCTTGTTTTTGCTCAGATTGTTCTCAATCTTACCAAACTCTTTGTTAGGTCCACTTTGCCAGATTGGCTCCTTATTTTCCTTCAGAACTGCCCTCATTGCATAGTTATAACAAGGTGTAAGAAACATCCCTCACACATTTTGCTCTATATTGACGATAGTACCAATAGTTGCAGATTTGTTGGCTACACATCCTGACTGGCTGGCGAAAATGCCATTCTGCCAAACCCCATTCTGCTTTGTACGATGTAGAGCTGGAGATCGTGGAAGTCATTAGAGGACAGTGATCTCTGCCATGATAAATAAAAGCAGTTGGGGATGATTTGAGCTTGGTGAGCTTTTCCTGCTGGAAGTAGGCATCAGAGGATGGCTCACTGTGGTCATAAGGGAATAGATGTGGTTGTCAACAATACTTAGGTAGTCTGTTTTGTTCAGACCAAGCCTAATTTGTACTACAGGACCTGAAATGTGCCAAGAAAATATCTCCCATCACTAAAACCAAATGAGATCCACACTGTACATTATTGTGGAGCATTTCTATTAATTGTGGATACAGTTTTCTGTGTTTAGCTGACTGGAGTGTCACTTGGAGTGGTCTCTCGCTGCAGCTAAAATAGAAATTGTTCTACTTTAGTGTTCTCCAACACTGCATTTTGATTCAGACAGCTGTCACACACTGGATATAATTCTTTATTGACCTTAAAGCTGGTTGTGTGTGAAAAATCCCAGTACATCAGCTCCTTCTGAGCTACTCAGACCAGCCAGTCTGACACCATTAACTATACCACATTCAAAGTTAGTTTATCTGATGTCCTGTTTTAATTTCAGTATCTTGACCATGTCGACATAACAAAATGCAATGAGGTGCAGCCATGGGAATCACTGATTAGATATTTGTTTTAAAAAAAGTGATTGATCAGGTAGACCCAATGAAGTGTGTGTGTGTGTGTGTGTGTGTGGCAGTATTGTATTGTTTTTTCCATGTATTTCCTTTTTTTGCATGCAGAATATATACTAACAAATTAGTCCAAAATTAAAAACAAGCAATATTAGCCATGAATGTGACTACAGTACATCCATTTAAATGTTCCAGTACATGTGTGTATCATCACGGGACTTTTGCTGATTCCAGGTGACGGCAGGCAGCCTGGCAGTCCACCTGGAGAAAGATCAGGAGGTTTGGCTGGAGACTAAAGACTACAGAGGGATGAGAGGAACGGAGGGAGCTTACAGCATCTTTTCCGGCTTCCTGATGCACCCTCAGTGATTCACTGATGGAAACAAAAAAATGATTACTGACTCTTTTATCCCTCAAATGGGCACATAAAAGTTACTTTTCTCCATCATGTGTTTTTTTATCTGTTACTTTTAACATTATAGCCACAATACTACAGTTACACAGTCATTTTGTTGGATTTGCTGGTAAGAAAGCCCACGTTAGTGTATTAGGAAAAACCTTTAATAAAAATTTAAAATCAGTGTGACTGAAAAATTAATGACTAAACTTATGTCAAGTTTACTGATAAATGTACTAATTTGGTTTTATTGTTTTGAAAATAATGATTGTTGTGACAAGATTCAGAAGGTTTGTTGTATTAGTGGGTATGTACTGTGATGATAAGGATTCCTGAATGGATTTCATTCATTATCAGGTTTAACTGAGTCCATTGCTGCAGATATGATGTGCCCAATAAACGAACACGGAAAGCTTATTGCAACCAGAATACGTTTTATTTATATATGTGAGATTTGTTATTTTATTTAATTCCTCTCAGTGAGAACAAACTTCATCTGAACATATTTATTTTATTAGACTGCTAACAAATATGACATCCGTTTTCATGAGGTGCTGCTTAGTGATAATCTCAGGTCTAAAACCCAGTGTCCTCCAGCTTTTACACGTTTCCCTGTTCTGTCACGCCTGACTTGTGCAGAAGTTGACAATATAGTTTTGTATCCATTTAATTTGAGTGTGGTGTTTTTATGGCAGAGAGACATCTAATACCTGTGGGACAGGGGCCTTTATGGACTGTAGTTTGAGGTTCCTGATCTAAAATGAATATTTGTTCAATGATTCAACAACTTTGGCACTGAAATACAACTTTAAAACAACTCTAGACGTTTTATAACTTTCACAATTGAATTTCTTAGCATTTTTGTAGATGTTAAAGGTCTCGTGTTGACGCTCATGTTGGATGTTGTTTGTTTGCACCACGATCGATTCTTCTTAAGCAGAAATTTTCCCATCCAACAAGCTTAAAAGTTTCCAGTGAGCCAATAAAGCTCTAGTCAATGCAGTCGCTGCGTAGGCTACAGAGTTGCTTAGCCCACTGTGGCCAGTTCCCATGTGTGAAATGAGAAAGTCTAACTTGCCATATAATTGTGCTCCAGTTTGCTGGAGGCTGTGGCTCAGCAAGTGAAGATGTGACATCTGAGAGAAGTTCAATAACAAAGATATCCTGACTTATGTCAGGATTTTTCTCCATTAAAAATAACATTTTAAGAGTCAAACGGAATATAAAATTTACTTACTTTTTAATAACAACCTAAAAATCAACACATTTTTATATTTTTTTCATTCAATGTCATTAATGTATTTGTCTTTGTCACTAATAAAATGGGGTAGATAAAATAAAATATAGCTAATCCTCGGGAAAAGACTGGTGCTCATGTTGTGTGAAGTGAATTCTGAAAGAAACAACGACACTAAGCTGCATCACCAGTAGCCTCCACTGCATGAAGTGCTGGTTAGCATTTAGAGATGCCTTCCACATGGGAGGATGATCAGCCTATATCAAATGTATATATATATATATATATATATATATATATATATATATATATATATAAAGAATATATACAATGATAAAAAGAAGGTGATTGTATTTAATACATACAACATTTTGTACCGTATTGGGTCGTCTTCAGGTGTGTAGGTGGGTTGGGTCACTGGATTACGCATTAGAGGCACCTGGGTGCATTTCCATTCACCCTTCCTGCTCTTGTACATAACTCACTAGTACGGTCAGCATGCCTGAAGAAGACCCAACAGGATAAGAAACATGATGTATAATAAAGCTGTTTTGCTGGAGTATAAGATGGTGTGCGAACCCCTTTCTTTTCATTATATGTAATAGAAAAACCAGCACTCCAAAGTATGCTGATTCTAAATTTAAAACACAAGCCCTATGTCTGGAGGTCACCTCCAAAATGGAGATTTTCCACAGTTCATGATGACGTTGATGCACATTTTAGTATTATGTAGTGTCTGTGTATCAAAACTAAACTCTATTTACCGAATAGAGGGTCATAAACATCAGTGGTTGATAAAAGAAATCTAAAAAAGCTGCTGCCAGTCATATGCAAAGACCATCACCACCCATACGACACAGTCACCAGACAGAAAGGCGTGGACAGGAGACGAACTCAGTCAGTGTTGTGCTAAACAGGCAGGATCATCCAGCTGTTCAAATACACCAAAAAACGTAGGAGTCAAATGGTGCGAGTGTGATGTTCTAATGCCTGAAAGGAGTTGATGGGTAAATGGCAGGTGGACACTGTTAGGGGTCAAAGTGACGTTCTGTTTTGCAAATGTGAGAAACAGCTTGGTAATGTGAATTTAAACCACTTGGGGAAAAAAACAGAAACAGAATGAAATGTAGGAGACATAAAGAGGATCTGAGGAGGAGAAAATGGCCTGCCAGCACATTTCACAGGATGTAATTATTAAAAATAAGCATCACCTAGATACTGTACGGCTGAGTAAATCACACTTTGTGGAACAGATACTGACATCTTCAGCAGCATGCTGGCTGGAATCAAAGAGGAAGTTTGGAGAGAAAAACAGAACAAATGTTAATTTGAGGGAAGGTTTATAAATCAGATAGATTCAGTGATGCTTCATCATCAGTTCTTAATCAAATAGGGACATTTTTTATATCAAGACTAGCTTTTTCACTTCTTTATTCTTAAAATAAACAAAGGAGAAGGAAGATTCTCAGAAGGGGATTAAAAGGATGAACCGATTGATGAAACTGCGGAAACGTACAACAAATATCCTGCAAAGGGGGTAAACGATTAAATGAAATAACTGCAAAGTTGACACTGTGATTATAAAGTCATGAAGAGAACATTTTAATTGCAAGAAATGGCAATGCAAGCAGAGGTTTCACCAGGTTAAATAAATCTTTACCTCATATTTCATATAAAAGTGAGATCTCCAAATTCTTCATCTCTTATGACATGTCCAGTTCAGCGCCGTACTGGAGCTTCTGCATTTTCCCTGCTTTGTTAGCTTATTTACAGGACTGACCAAAGCTTGACAACAAGCTGTGAAGATCATCAATTCAATTTGGATCAGTTGTGTTGGAGCAGGGAAACATCTAAACCTGTAGGATGATGATCAGTGAGCTCTGACAATGGATAACACATGAGAAGACATGATAGTAGGTCTCACTAACAAGGGTGTGTTGAGACATTTTGCTTGCTAAAGCGCATCCAGCCATCAAATCTTTTTCTCATTTTTGTCTGAAAGTTGTAACTTTTAGTCATACGCACACTCACACGCACACACACGCACGCACACGCACACACACACACACACACACACACACACACACACACACACAACCCTCTGCAACCAGCATCAAAACAAGTACAGAAA
>JBAMIG010000003.1:7657597-7678411 GCA_037177335.1 Kiunga ballochi
TTTTGAAAGTTTTTTTTGGGTTGTTTTTGTTTTTGGTTGTAGGGGGGGGTTACTGTTACCAATTGAAAAAGGTTTTGGGGATGGAAAAAAAAAAAAAAAAAAAAAAAAAAAAAACCCAGACATTTGACTTCCACAAGCAACAGGTGCACAATCCCATAAAACTAATGTTTTACTAGTTTAAAGTACTTTTCATTAAACTGCTACTATAGTACTGGTCATACCATCCTTACTAGTTCACATTAAAGTAATTTTCCATTCAGTAAAATAAAGTGTGATTAATAATGCAGCTGAAACTACACAAAGAAAGTGTGTATTTTTCAATGGAGCTGTGAGCATTTACATGTTAACGGTAAAAATCAGACTTCCTTTGATCTTTATCTGCAAAGATTCATCATTTTAATTACAATAGATGAGATCACACCATTAAAAATTAAATAGAGCCAAACCACAAACCTGAAAGGGTGGTTGCTTCAGTGGAGCTGCATGCAGGGCTGTCCAGATGTAATCACAGTTTGCATTGTGTGGGATGAAAGAGCAGAAATGTATGAGGAACTAAACTGGATTTTAAACAGATGCATGACCCCTCCTTTATAGTTTGAATTAGAAAAAAGAAAAAGGACAACACAGCTCTGAGCAGTCAGAACTTTTTTACAATGTTTTTTGTATTAATGAGCAAACACTAAAGTCAGTGATGCTTTTAAAGCATCTGGAAGTTTGTGCACATTGTTATAAATGAACAATACACTTTCAAGCAGCAACGTTTTAGTATGTGGACCCTCCCAAAAATTATAAATGTTTACCTACAAATCACTAAATAGAGCATAAATGTAAGAATTGAATAAAAGGCATCAGTTTATTTTAATTATCACATGTACAGTACATTAAATCAGGACTTCACATTAAAACACCCTTTCCATTACAAAATCTCAGGCTACAATCCCACAAAAAAGAAAAGTACAAAAGATCCTCGTCCTCAAAGTATCAAAAGTAGCAGTGATAACACATCAGAGATTAGGATATGAACGCACGCGCGTGTAGATTTACAGGTTAAAAATACTCTCACATCTGTTGCTTAGCAACACAAAGCTGAAGTCTGGTTGCTTTTTTTTTTTTTTTAAATCATCCGGGCAGATCAGAACCGATCATGTGGAAAACACAGAACACAGAGGCGCCATGATCCCTCGCATGTTTGCACATTGACTAGTCGGTTTTACAGTGCAGGAAACAGCAGTTTGAAGGCAGCTCAGTCAACATTTCTGGCAACTGTAAGAAACCACGGATTTCTGTGAGCCAGCGAGAAACAAATACACAATAATCAGTAGTTACACAAATTTTGACACGTGTTGGAATAAAAGCAAAGATCTCTAGGACTTCAGAAGCGTCCTTCTCAACTTCTACTTCTGTTCTGCACAGATAAGGTTATTATTGGATGGTTTCCCATAGCAACCTGAAGAGTCAAAGCTCTAAGACGCCAAACAGAACTCCATGACTTTTCCCATTTTGTTACTGGAAGCTAAGGCAAAGCGCTGCGTTATTCCAGTTACGTTACAAACATTTACAGACTTGGTTCCTTTAAATAACTTTAAATTGTTTTAAATCCAGTTTGAGATTTGTAAACATGTAATGACAGCCAGGAACAGTCTCACCAGATTGTTGTAAAAAAGTGAGGATAAAAAAGGAAAAATAGACAATTTCAGGGCAGCAACTGCTTTTCCTGATTCACTGCAAGATGCATTTCCAACCAAGAACAGCTGAACTGAGATCTATTTATATTTATATTTGGCAGGGAAAAAAACTTCAGAAACAATATAAGCACACAAAGCTTAATTTAGCAGCTTGCTCATTGGACAGTTATTTGTATGAGTCATTCGAGTCATAAACGGGGATGGAAAACGACGCAGGAGACGTGGCGGCAGGGTCTTCCTCAGAGCTTCACGGGACGGTGACGTTAAATGGAGATCCTGGGATGTGATCGTCACCCCATTTCACCACCAGAATGTAATTTCCTCGTTCCTTCAGCAAGTAACTAACATTGTACTGCAGGTTGCCCATGTGTTTAACCAGAACCTCCTCACAGGGGATTTCAGGGCCGTTCACGCTCACCATGAGCATGTTCTTACCTGGAAAAAAGGAGATCACCACCATTACAAGGCTTTCCCCACATGGTTAACGCTGAAACAGCACCAGTTACAGCAGGATTTCCCTTGTTTGGTAAAATCTAATCCAGGAAATGATGAGGGGTTACTTACCAGCTTTGCTGCAGTCAACAGAGAAGCTGCTCCTCTGACCCACGACGGCTTTGCTGAGACCGTTTCCTCGGCATGTCACCTTGGTGGCATCTGAGTAGACAGCTTTGGGCACAGCACTCTGCGAGAAGCTGCTAGACGCCCGTACAGCAGGATCCAGCATAAGGGTTGACGTCTCGCTTGTCTTTGTTGTGCTCACCAGCCGAGATCCTGAAGGATACAACACTGAACCTCATCACTGATCTCAGGGCATAAAACTAGTAATCAGCTGAATGTGCCGTCATCCTCGCTACACCGGTTTGTAAAAGTATAAAACAGTGGAGGCGAGAATTCACTTCCATACCTGTGACTTTGGCTTTAAAAGGACTGCCAGTGATGTGGTTTGGTCCTCCATATTTGATGCTAATGAGGTAGTTTCCAGGTGCCATGGGAGTGTAGTGCACCTTGTAGCCCTCTGGAACCTCTTGACAGTCCATCTTGACTTTGGAAGGACCCTCAATGGTCACAGCCAAAGATCCAGGACCTGCTTTTGTGTTGTTAATGGTGAACTCTGACTGAGTACCTGCAAATCAAGACACATCAAGAAGTGGATGTGCTTCTCTGTCCTCAAAATACATTTTGTAGACCTTCCAAACGCATTAAACTGTAATAAAAGGTCACAAAAAACCAAACCCGATGCTGTGAAGTTAATGGTGACCTACCTGTGGTGCCTCTCTCCAGTCCTGCTCCATACGCCGAAACCAGACCAGGCTCTCCCGCCTGTCCTGCCTCTCCAACTCGGACCTGGAAAGGGCTTCCTGGGATGTGAGAACCATTGAATTTAACATCAATAGTGTGGATGCCGTTCTCCCTGGGGAAGAAGCGAATGGCGTACTTGTCTAGAGGAGAGCAAACAGAGGGTAAAGGTTAGTAGCCATACCAGCACTAAACAGCCTCATTGCAGTTATCCCCATCTGGATCTCCTCACAATCATCCATAAGACCACGTGCATGCAAACGTACACCAACCTTTTTCCAGCTCTGTGATCACACACTTCTCCTGGGCTCCAGAGGGGCTGTGGACTATAGCCTCCATTTTGCCCTGCGCCCCATTCAGACGCACTGCAAAGGATGCTGGGTGATTCACCTTAAGCCCAGATTCCTGCCATGCGTGGACACATTGTTATTGTACAGGGATGAACATATAGGCAGCAGAGAAGAACATGAGTAGCACACACATGTTTTCCTGTGGTTTACTAATCGGATCAAAAGGAAAACACTGCCGTTACTTCACTCCATGGATTCTGGTTTCTACTCTTACCTGAACTCACCTGGTGCAGCTTCAGCAGTCAGACGGCCACAAAGTATAACCTGTTATTACACTAAAGAGGTTGTACTCAAACTGATGATTAGGATTGTTTACGGTTTTGCTTTTATTAAATGATGCAGTAAAATAAGTCATTAGAAAAATGGTGGACAAAGTGGTCCTGCTGTAATATAAGCCTGGTAGTTTAGCACTTCCTAATGGATAAAATATACGGTGACAGACGTGTAGCACACACTACACTGTCGAGATACCTGGTAGTGCCTGTGTAATGAATAATAAATGATAATGACTAAACAGAGCTACTTTTTTTTTTTTTTAATTAAAGACATTGAGTTGCAAGTGTCAATTCTGTTTGTGTTATCATGCGAGTCAGTTCAGGTGGTCGGGATTACAATGGGTTTAATCACAGTCATAATCTGTAATGTTGAATTATGATGACAACTTGTGATTATACATTTAACCATTTCTAAATCAATATTATTAAATGTGTGAATGAGCAAATACACTATCAGTCAAAAGTTTGGACACACTTCCTCATTAAATCCAACGGGAGGATGAGTCCATTTTTGACTGGTACCGTATGTAAATGTGGAAATACATATATATATATGAATAAATAAAAATGCAACTTAAGTTTTATTTGTGTAGAAAAAACTATATATGAAGTAAATTGTGTCAATAATCCAATGTAAGATTTATTAATGTGCATTTTACCTAATGTATGTAAATGTCAAATATTAAAACTACAATTATTTTTTTTCTAAAATAGTTATATTCATCTATTTTCTTATTCTCTAAATATTCATGTTTTCTAAAAGGACGTTTCATCAAATGCAAACAGGTATTTTTTATTCTTTGCACTAAAGGAAAAAAACTTTATATTATTTGCTGTAATTTCAGTGATTTGGTCCATTTGGGATCAAACTGAATCTAAAAGCCTCTGAACTGTGTGCTGAACATCAGCTCGTATTCTCTCATCTTTGCTATGAATCTAATGGGACGAGGGAAAAATAAAAATAAAATCAGGTGATTAAAAGCATCAACATCTGTGGGACGGTTTCAGCAACGTTTTTCTCTTTCTTTGGTTCATAAAAATCATTTAAATTTGACACAAGTCACAGCTTCATTACATATTCTACATAAAACATGTTATTTTTATAACAGGTCTGCCGTGGCCCATCCGTCTGCTGCAGCCGCAGTCAGAGAGCTGAGGATGATGAAGAGGATGCTGTTAAAAGCCTTTAAATGAAACACAAGAGAAACACCAACAATTCCACACCAAGGAACAGGAGGAACGATCAGAGCCAGGCAATCGGCTGAGAGAGACGAGGTTTAGGTTCCATGATTAATATATTACAAGTCTCATGTCTTTCATCTTTATTAAGTTCAATGATTTTAGTCTCAGGGTATACAGGTCTCATTTTTCTGGAGAGTATTAAAGTGGTACTATACTAATCGTACCAATAACACGGAAGTAAAATGTTGAGTATTTAACAGGGAATTTTTAAAGTCACGTTTGGTACCTGCTGATCACTGAACAGCTCTGTAGCGATCGTCCAGGAAACTTATCAAAAACTGTACTGATCCTCATAGTAACAAAAACCTAAAGGTTCATCTTTATCATTTCCTGATAATACACAGATTTGACCAAAGTGGGCGGAAAGACTTCCACCGTTGAGCGTTTTTACAGTTTATTTCCACCATTTCGTCTCTCTCAGGCTAAAATGTGAACGTCACAGAAACCGTGTTTGCTTGGCTGTGATCAGACCCGTGAGGCCAGTTGCATAAAGACCCACCGCTTCAAGCTGAATAACTACAAGCAAAGTTCAGCCTCTCAGAATTTACACTGGGGTTTAAGCTAATCTTAGATAAGAAAATGTTCTTGTTTAGTTAAAGTCTCCATTTCCAGCATCAGAGGGAATGACTTGACTTACATTTAACTTAAAAACAGCTGAAATAAACTTGGCGTCAAATCCTCACATTCAGTTCAGCTGAATAATGAAGCTCACTACAAAGAAATATCCCTTTTATGCAACTGTGCCTCAGAGCCCTTTAGCAAACCAGGACAGCTGGGTGTGGAGGTGTCTCCTCATGCCTCACCTGAAGGCCGGCAACAGTGAGGCGCCGGGCGTCGTTTGTCGGAGCGACGACAGGAACCAGGTAGGGGCTGTCAGGTATGTGCTGGTCATTGAACTTCACTGAAATCTCATAGTCACCTGGAGAGGAGCACGAGGACGGGACTCAGGTGTGACAAATACCATAATGTGCAGTCATTAGTAAAGTCAAGAGTGCCGTCTACCAGGTTCCTGAGCAACGTAAGAGACGCCACAGGATCCGTCTTTGCGATCATCGAAGGAGATCTCAGCTCTGCTGGGTCCTTCCACTGCGATGGAGAGCCCACCAGCACCCGCTTCCCTTGTCCAGATGTTGAACTCAGCTGATTAATCACAGAAAAAAAAAACTCAATGCCGAAAATACACATTTGACTTTTCCGTCTGGCCGTCTGGAGTTTTATGAATTTATGAATGAAATAAAATGGTATTTCATGTCATCCCTTCATACTTTAGACATATTTGCAGTGAAGCAGACTATAATCACCTGGCTCTCCTGCCAATGCACCCTCCAGTCCTGGACCTCCAGCTTTCACCTTGGTGGCACCACCCTCTCCCAGTGGCCCCACAGTGAACTGGAACGGGCTGCCTGGCACATGCACGCCCCTGTATCTCACACTCACGCTGTGTATGCCCATTTCTGTAGGCACAAATCGCACACAGTACGCATCACTGCCAACGTCGACCAGCTCGGCAGGTTGACTGGTCCCAGATGGTGATGTAACATCAACGGTGATGTCCTGCATGTTAATGGCTGCAAGAGACAGAAGGCAACAGATTTTAATACAATGCAAGTGTTAAAACTGAGTATATTCTGGAGGAGGTTGTGTGTACTCTAAACATCCTGCTAATAAGCTGCAAGAAAATACAATGAAGAAAAACCAAACCGAGGCAATAAATGAGACAGTTTCTCATTTAATACTCTGTCAATATAAAAAACCATTTAAGATGAAGTGAACTCCGCTTCTTCCCTCATATCAACGCACCCTCCACCCCACTGCAGGTATCAGCAACCCAAACGCCCCTCGCTGATCTCACTCCTCCCGTCAGCACCAGACCAGACAGGCCGGAAATGAGACGGACTCGCCCAGGCGAAAGGTTCTGAACCCGGGTGACAGTAGCAGGATGAGTTGTGCAATAGCCGGATCTCCCCGACAACCGGAGGGTGCAAAAGGAGCAGAAGGAGGTGGGACAAAGGAGTTGCTGAGATAGGACCAGGAGGAACCAAGTCACTGGAGGAAAGAGATGAAGGGGAGAAGGGAGAAGAAGGAAAGGAAGACAACAATGGAGGAGGAAATGGAGGAAGAGGATAACAAGGGAAGGAAGGGGAGGCTGAAGAGAAGAGATAAAGGGAAAAAAAAAGGATACAAGTAGATTAGAAAAATAAAGTAAAAACACGCTGGCAGGATTTAAGGAAACAAGAAGAAACTTTAAAAAGATGAGAGAAGAGCAGGAAAAGGCACCAAGTAGAGCAACAGTAAGAGCTGAGATATGAAGCAGAAGATAGAAAACAAGGAGGAGGCTCAGCAGCTCTGATGATGGACGTTTTCACAAGATGTCACACGGTCTGGATCATGCAGATGAGCATAAAGCTCACCTCGGGGTTTTATAGCAAAAACCTAACGATCTTTTAATGAAGACAGCTGATCATCTGCATGGTGTGTGCACGTGTGTGTGTACCTGGTATCTTTAGGTTGAGGTCACACACACTCCCGACGGTAGAGACAGATGCCGCCTTCTGTCGCCGGGTGATGCTCTCCCGTATGCGACCCTCACCAGTCACCCTAACAGTGAATGGACTTCCTGTTGATGAGCATATTTATAAGAAGGTTCAGGCTTTCGGTACATATTGGTGTCCCCCAGAGGAAGACTTGGATCCATCATTTCATTCATCATTAGGAAACTGTCCTGATTTCCTGCAGGGAAAGCTGAGAATATTTTCTCACCCGGTATATGATCCTCTGCGAAGCGGATTGAGACAATGTAGTTTCCAGGTTCAGTAGGACAATAGCTCACTCCACAGGTCCCATCCTCTGTGTCCTCAGTCTGGATGTCTACTTTACTGGGACCCTCAACAGACAGAGCCAGACCCCCATAACCTGCAGGCAAACAGGGGAAAAAAATGTCATTAGGTTAACATAAAATTTCCCCCACTATTAGTCATTGATGTGTCCTATAACCGCTGTGCAGAGTCATACTGACCCGCCTCACGTGTATCAACCACAAAGCTGGCATTGCTGAAGGTAGTCCCCTGGATGAGGCCATCACCGTAAGCTTTTACTCGACTGGCATCTCCAATCTCAGACTGGATGACCATTATAGTGATGGGGCTGTTGGCGACATGCCGGCCATTCTTCAGGATGCTGACTTTGTGCTCTCCCACCTCCCGGGGAATAAAGGAGATTCCTGAGCGAAAAGGGGAAAATGTATATAAATAACTGCAATACATTTTTATCCCTGTAAGTATGCATTTGTATATTACCAATGTGGTTGTTGGCCATCCTCTTCAGTAGGCAGGGCTCTTCACGGCCAGATGGCGCCCTGATGCTGGCAGTCAGCAGGCTGAGGTCTGTCTCATTAATGTCCAGAGAGAAATCTGCTGCAGAGCCCAGTTTGACCTGAGAACGGCGCTGGTTGTCCTCTGAAAAAAACCCACAAACGATAAGATAAACCTTCATAATTACTGCATATATTCTCCTGTATTATAAAAACACTTAGTTTTTTTTTCTTCAGGTTTGCCGTTTTACATTTAAACGACTCAGAAAACTCTTGTCCTGTCACCTGTAGCAGTCTTCCTAAAGGTGCAAAGGATAACCTAAAGGCCAGTTTGCACTAAAAACTTTAAGGCCATCATCCATCTCAGAGAAACCGTTTGTTGACAAACAGACCAGATTTGATGCAAATGAACAGTTTTATTCATCAGTCCATCAGATTGAGAAGATGTGATTTGTGAGGCTCATGGAGGCCTCTCAGTTCATGGCTGTATACATTTCATTTTTACAAGATGTTGCTGGGAAGGGAGCTGCGTTGTCAGTGAGGAGCTGAAGCCAATAATGATTAAGGAGACAACGTCAGGCCCGAACCAGCAAAAATATAAAACATGATAAAGAACAGAGGAAAAAAACTAAAAAGTTAAAGCCCAAATAAAGCACTTAGGATTTGAATGCTTTTCTTCCTTTCTCAGTGGAAAAGCTAGACTTTGATTTGCACTGAAAGGAACTTGTGTATGTTTCATGGTAGTAAGCGTTTGCTGCCATAATTAGGCTTAGAATAAATCTGTGAGAATAAAAAAGGCAGAAAAATCCTGGAAAAAGTCAGAAAACTTTCAGTAGTGTGCATACAGAGCAGAAGTTCTGCGCTCTGATGGAGAAAAAGCTAATTAAATAAGGTATGTTAGAATAAATTATGAGAAAAACAAATTTGTGCCAATAAATTTGCCATTGATTATGATAAAAGTTCAAGTACAGTTGAAAAACTTATGAGGTTCAGAAAAAAAAACATGATCTCAGTGTATGTAGCATTGCTGATTATTAGTAATCCATCCCCACTGTGTGTGGGTGTGTGTGCAGTCAGACCTGTGATCTTAGCAGCAAAGGGACTGCCAGCAATGTGCTCATTGTTGTATTTGACCATGATTATGTAGTTTCCCGGCAACGTGGGCAGGTAGGTAACGCTGCATGTCCCGTCTTTGTTGTCCACACAGCTGATCTCTGCTTTGGATGGACCTTCGATGGCCAAGTCCAGACCTCCTGGATACATATTTACATTAGAATGAATCAGAAAATATAAGGTATAATTCAAAGCATGTATTTAAAAAAATCTAATTTAAAGCATTTCTCCACAATTTCTTGCAGGTTTCTGCATTTAGCTGCTCTGTGCTGTAAGCCGGCATACCGTCAGAAGCATCCTCTGTGTAGACAATAAAACTGGCCATCTTGTTAGCTACACCATAGCTTAGTCCAGGGCCGTAAGCTGTGACGTAGGGACTACTGACATGATTCACATAGAACTGAAGGGGAGACTCTGCAATACAAACACAAGCAACATAAAAAAGGAATTGAATCATAAAAGCAGTCGTCCCAAATGAGGATATGCAGCAACTGAATCCAGACTTCTGAGGCTCAATCTAAATCCTGCTTTCTTACTCAGTTTTGTGGATGTAAGGTGCCTGAAGAGAACATGTGGTAGGGGTGCATCCTACCCTTTAAAAACCGACGCTATTGGGATGCCTTTTGGGTTCAAAGAACTCCATAACTGCTGGACCCCCAGATGAGGATCTTTTACCATCTATAACGGTGGTGGGTGAGACACAGGTATTCAACTGCCAACTTCTAGCTACATCTGTTCCTGATTAGAGTTTCTTGTAAATATTTTAGCAGTTTTAGTCGAGAGAAACTGGCCACTCCTCTTCAACATAGTTTCTGACCATTACTATGCCCAAAGCTGGCCCAGCTTGGACTGGTAGACCACTATTCACCATCATAGTCTGATGTCCTGAATACTTTAGTGGATAAATGAGATAAATGTGGATGAGTCGTTAAAGAGTAATTGTATGTCTGGATGTGTTTTTAAATGTTTCAGACCATGTAAAAATAAAAAGCATGGACAACCAGAATATCACATTTTTACTATGTTACATTATGAAATCACTATTATGTTGAGTATTATATTGTCCCAATAAAACATTTCTCTCAGATTCCTGGGATGAACGTGCCGGAGTTCTTTTCATGGACACCAGCTGTCTCATCTTTAGAAACACACAATCAGATCTGAAGGACCATGAATGAAGTTGTGTGCTGACCTGGAATGTGTGCTCCATTGTATTTGATGAGCATCTCATGTAGACCAGCCTCAGTAGGAGAGTACTGCACTGTAACCGTCCCGTCCAGGTTGTCCGTGATCAATGGCTGAGCTGATTTACCTGAAGGCATCAGAACCTCACCTGGAGAGAAAAAGATGCAGCTAAGCTTTTGTTTCCTTCCATAGTTACATTTTGACAAAATTAACCTTTTATCTCTTTCTTATTTTTTTAAAGAAAAAGCTGAAAATACAGAGAGCATCCGCCCATCCCTCACCGGTAATTTCTCCCTTCCTGAAGGAGAATGGTATCACCATGTCGAATGGTCTAAAGCCACTACCATTGACGCTGCGGTTGACTGACTCATAGCCATCTGACGTCACCTGGAAAGAAGACGGAGACGTCAGCAGGTAAACATCTTTTCACAGACCTGCACTGCAAACATGCTGCTGCTGTATCCAAGCCTTGCCCAGTCAGGAACATCCTGGAAAGAGTAGTGCAACGGAGCAGCAAGTAGAGAGAGCATGGTGATTGTGGTGATTATGATGACAAGCAAACGGTGCGGCAGCCATTGTGATAAAGAGTGCACCAGGGTAGAGCAAGACAGAGCCAAAACAAAACCCCTACAGAATAAAACATTCTCAAACGCCAGAAACAATCGATTTCATGTTAGAAGTTGCTGCGATCCCACTGGCTGAGTAAAAAAGCGCCGATATGGAGGAGGCAAAGTGGTCGAGTGAGTAAACATCAGAATGAAGAGAGAGACGGGATAAATTGTAACCTGCAGCCATTCACCTGCAGAGACGAGTGTGTGTGTGTGTTTATTTGCAATACTAAGCTTAAGTCCATGACTTGTGCATTCAAATCACTGGAGTTTTGATTGTTTTAATCAATTAAACTAATCATGAAATAGGCATTCCCAATCAAAGCGTTTACGTTTTTCTTATACGTGTGCCTTGCTGATGGCAGCGAGTGACAAAAGCACACAACTGTGAAATACCTGAAAAATCTGAATGTGTGCTGGTGTGTGAGTGAGAATGATTGCATGCATTTGGGTACCCATGGCTGGAAGCCTGCTCCAGGGGGAGCGGTTTGTTTCTGTAGGGACGTCTGCTCTTGCTTGATGATGGGTACCTCATCAGCAGCCTGAGGATTGACAGTAAGGATAAAGAAATCTAAACACAATTTTAGTCCCATTCCTGATGTTAAGCTGCTCAACTCTGTTCAAACCCTATGGTTCAAACACTCATTCCCTCAAAACTGGGATTTCACACAGACTCATGGACACATGTCTGCAAGCTCTCCCTTAAGGAATTTTATTCACTTGCCATCATCTTAAAACTATTAATTCTTCATGGGACTTTTCATGTAGTTCAGACAAATCTGAAACAAAAACTACATTATTTTGGTGCCCTGTTAGACTACAGTCAGCTTCCTCCTTGTGTCAGGCTTCTTTTGCAGCAAACTGGAACAGATTAACACGTTTTGGCTCCTTCCTCACCATGACTTTAAAGGGGCTGTGTGGGACATTTTCTCCTCCAAAGCGGACGTAGATGACGTAGTTCCCGGGCGCCGGTGCCGTGTAGAAAATATCAAAGGTGCCGTCTTCGTTTTCAAGCACCTCTGCCTCCACCTCGCTGCCGTCGGGCTGAACCACCATGCAGCTCACCTTCCCTTTACCGGCACCCTTAGTGTTCACCACCAGGCCGAGCTCCTCACCGATGGCCACTGTGGGACCCACACCGGGACCTGAGGAGAAGAAACCTCATCAGACCCGTCCTACCTGTGTTTTTAGAGAGACGTTTACTCTGCTTCATACCAGTTACAGTGCACTTGCTGGCATCGCCAGTTGCTGTGGCACGAACTCTGTAGGGTGATGCAGGGATGTCATCGCCACCGTATTTTATAACTATTGTGTAACGGCCAGTACGGTCAGGGACATAAGACACACGGTATGTACCATCCCCGTTGTCGTGGATACTAGGTTGTTTGGGTTTACCATCCTGGTCCTGAAGAGAAAGACGGAGACCGTAACATTCAGATCATTTTAGATGGTCTTGTGTATAATCTTTGTATGTATGCATGCATGTATGTGTGTGTTACTAACTGTGATGAGTACGCTTAGTTGGCCCTGTCCAGCATCTTTGGCATCAATGTTAAACTCAACAGGGAAGCTGGCAGGAACACCGCTGGTCAGGCCGGGTCCGCTGGCTCGTACTTTACTGGCGTCATGAGTCGGCAAAACCCGAACCTTAAAGGGGCTGAAGAGGCCACAAAGAGGTAAAAAAAAAAATTAAATTACTTTGCACAATATACATACAAAGATTATACACAAGACCTTCTAAAATGATCTGAATCCTGAAGACAACCCAGTATCCTGCTACATGACCCTACTGGGTGTGCTGGGTACCTGCGGGGGATGTCCTCATCTGCATACTTGACAGACACAGAGTATGGCCCCTCCAAAGATGGTGTGTAAGACACTGTGTGAGTCCCATCTCCGTTGTCCGTCACCTCCACAGCCTCCGTTATGCGCTTAGGACCAGTGACGACCACAGACAGCGGGGCCTCGCCTGCTTTTCTGCAGTCCACTATGAAGGATTGCGGTAAATTTGCTCGGACCCCTGATTCCAAACCTGGACCAGCCACCTTGACTTTAGTGGAGTCCACTACATCCTTCACTGCGACGCTGAATGGGCTTCCTGGAATGAGGAAATTTATTTTAACAAATTCATTTTAAAAGTCTGTAACAGATCATTTCACAGGAATAATCAATCATTCATTAATACATGTTTAAGCCAAGCAGCAGAAAGGGTTCTTCTCTTGTGTCCCAACTTCATCTTTTTAAAATCTGTTGCCGATGTACGACGTGCAAGCTACTTTACTGTAGCATTTAACTTTATGGTTGGTAGACATCAAATTATCTGCACTTCCAGCTGACACCTCCAGCAACAGGAATACACATTTACAGCTGCCCATTAAAAGGTGTCAAACAAGGAAGCGAATCAAACACTATTAATGTTTCCTCTGATGAGCTGATCTCACCTGGGATGTGTTCTTCTCCGTAGGTGACGTTGACACTGTAGAGACCTGGAGTGAAGGGAACATATTCAACGCTGCAGCTGCCATCTTTGTTGTCTTTGCAAGACATCTTGGACTCTGATGGACCCTCCACAGCAATCCCAAGGCCACCGATACCTGCCCCTCTGGTACAGGTACAACACTCACATTAAGATACAGTTTGATCTAAAGTGGTGAAACGACTCATTGAAAGAAAAAAGCAGATTAAATAAACAATTTGCAAGTATAAAAGCAATCTTTTTTTAAATCTAAGACTCATTTTGTTGTGTTAAAATACAAGACCATGATTTTCTTTTGCAACGTTCACTCAAATACAAACAAACAGTCTTTGTTATCTCAAAACGGTAAATAAGTAAGCAGCAAAGTGTCCACCAGCATTACCTGGTGACTATGTCAAACTTGTTGGGCTGGTCGGTCAGACCTTGTTGGAGCCCCGGCCCAGTGGCCACCACCCTACTGGGATCACATCCCTCTGACACAGAAACCTTGAAAGGGCTTTTTGGAACTGGAGTGTCGTCATACAGAACCTGGACGCTGTGGACGCCTAAATTAATAAAGACAAAACAGCAAGAATGAAACCGTTTCCACAGCAGTTTAGTTGGGATGAAGCATTTCAGTCCTCATTACCGTTCTCAAAAGGAGTGTACTCAATGTTGTAGGTCCCATCAGCGTTGTCTGTAACTACACAGTCTGTCGACGCTCCAGACGGGTTCCTGACCACCGCCTTCACGTGGTTTCCTCCTCGTCGGGTAAGCGGACGTGCATCCACGGTGAAATCAGTGGTGGCTTCTCTGAAAACCGCTGCAGGGGAAAAGACAGATGGGGGTGGCACACTAGGCCTGCTAATATGTACAAAGCTCAGATTAAAATAAAACAACTCACCTTGTCCTTCCACTCCAGGTCCAAAGACTTTGACTTTAGAGGTATCGACAGCAGGATCCACCATCACCTTGGCAGGAAAACCAGGGACGGCCTTGTCCCCGTATTTCAGCAGCAGAGTGTACATGCCAGCAGTCAGGGGGATGTATGTCACAGTGTACGTCCCATCTTTGTTGTCCACTATTTCTGTCTTCACTTTGTCTAGAACAATGAAAAAGACAAAAAAAAGTTTCAACCACAGAACAGCAAATTGTCCAAAGCTGTCCATTTGTCACATTAAAAAACTCATGTTCATCACAACGGTAAATCCTGTTTCAGAGCAAGACATTTATAGAGACAGGATCCTACATGCCCTCTGAAATTTGTCCCGCCATATTGACTTGTGGGTTTTAAAGCAGTTTCTCAGTCTTAGTCAAGACTTCACAGAAAAATCAAGGTGCTTGCAATGCCTCCATAACAAATGTGTTCAAACCAAGTTTACATAAGTACAAATTTACTTCAACATACAATGCATGTCTCTATGCATGCAAGCTAACATTTCTCAAAGTCTCAACTATGGAGAAGAAGCCAAGCGAATGTAAAACTCTTTGAGTGGTCGAGCTGACTAGAAGTGCAAGTCCATTTACTTGCATATAACTGGAATGAACTGGTGGCATTACCTGAACCCCGTGAGGAGCCAGTCGGGTGGGTAGAAGAGTCCGGTGCAGCTTCCAGGCTGAGTACGCCTGGTCCGGCTTGAGAACAGTCCACATTTACAATGCTGGTCTCTCCAACCTAGCAAGATGGTAAGGTTTTAGCTTACAAAGAAAGCTTTAAGCGTAAAACCAGTTTTAAATAAAGGCGTCTATGTGATGAGGTAAAATGTTAGTATCGCCAGCTTATGAACTACAATAAACCAGTCCGGTTATTAAATCCAAGGCAGCAACATTTATTCCCCTACAGCTAAATGTTAAAGACTTCTTCCCACTTCAGTTACTTTTAATGCCTTACTGAAAATCTGTTTCACAGCAGAAACTCTGGAGTCATTTTGGACATTTGACCAGGACTCATTTGTTCGACCAGTTCAGTGGATACTGGGACTACCAAGAAACGCATTGTCCCTCTAAGTCTGAAACATACACCGCAACAAATTTAAGCTTCCTCTCAGCTTCATTTATACTATTGCAACCTTTGCTGCTTAAATTTTGAGCCACAAATCTGTCTTTGTATCATCATCCTCACCTTCCCTCTCTTCAGGCCAGAGCCCGAGGCCACCACCTTGGACGGGTCAAAGGGAAACTGGACATCAGCTCTGAACGGTGAGCCGGGGATGTGAACATTTTCAAACAGGATGTTAACCAGGTAGTCTCCAGGCTCGGTGGGCAGGTAGGAGACTGAGCAGGTGCCGTCTCCGTTATCTGAACATTCAATCTTGGCTTCAGTCGGTCCCTCCACCGTCAGGCCCAAACCTCCAGCGCCAGCACCAGTGGTGTCGATGGTAAACTCAGCTGGGTTCCCCACTAAACCTTCCTTTAGACCAGGGCCAAACGCCTTCACCTGGAACACAAATTTTACATTGATTTGTTTATTTGTTTGTAGTTTATCCAAACTCTATAATAAAGACACACCGAGTCAAAATAAACACCAGAGCAGAGAAAGATCTCCGCTTCATGACGAGTTATAAAGTAAGCAGTCTAGTTAGATTCAGACCGTCGTGTTTTTTTTTATTAATCAACTGTATTTATGAGGCACTTTAACAACAGTTGCCACAAAGTGCAGAATATTGAAATAAAACTAAAAGTGCAGAGGTAATTAAAACAGCAGTAAAATGATAAAAAAATATTTAAAAAAATTTAAAACACTAAGGAAATATTAACATTAAAACAAAAAGGATAAAAGCTTAAAAACCTGAGTCTTTATATAAAAAAAAAGGGTTTTCAGGCAGGTTTTAAAAAAGTGGACAGTGATATAGCTTCTTTAATTTTATATGAACATAGAAATGCTTTTATTCTGAGGACATGCCGTCTCACCTTACTGGGATCTGGAGGCAGATGGGCCTCTACTGGGAAAGGACTTCCTGGTATGGGGTGTCCGTTGTAAGACACATTGACTGCATACACACCTTCCTCCTTCGGGGTGTAACGAACCAAATTGGCACCTTCATTACCGGGCTGAGGCTCTACTTTACAAGGCACGCTTTTCTGACTGGGACTCAGCTGATACAAAAAACACACAGAGTCAGGAAACAATCATTTTCTACTCCAAATAATATGAATCTGCTTGTTGACTTATTTTGATCTACTGTATGTGTAAAAAGAAAAGTCAGTAAAGCTTGACTCACAACTGCCACCTCCAGGTGATTTTGACCTCCTGCACCCCGAGTGTCCACCATGAACTGCTGCTCTTGGTTCACTTCAACTCCTGAAATTGTATATTTAACATTTTAGTCTTATAATAAATAAAAATAATAATAATTAAAAAAAAAAAAACACACTACCCCATTTACAGGCTCAAGAACTCCTTTGTCCACTATGCCATCACTCACTACAACTCCTCACTGGTAATAAGTACTGGTAATGTTTAATAACTTACCCAGACTGCAGTAACTAGCAAAGTGCAACTTTATTCATTGGTCATATATAGTATATATTTCATCTTTCACTGCATTCAAATCTTATTTGGGGTTTTTTGTATTGAGGAGTCTTTATTCTACAAGCTGCTAGAAATCTAATTTCCCAGAGGGAATAAACCCAAAGGGATCTATAAAGTGAAGTCCAAGTTGTACAAATTTGGATTTTTTTCCCTGATTAATAATAAATGAAGGATTTCTTACTTCCATTTAGGTTGTCTACGTAAACTTTACTCAGGTCCAGAGGAGCAGCAACTCCAACCGTAAAAGGACTCTTTGCAATGGGATCTCCTCCAAACGTCACCACTATAGTCATCTCCCCCTGCAGACAAACATACTGCGTTTAGATAGAGAAACAAGTTTAGCAACTTGTAAACTCCTTTTAAATGGCCAAAACGCAAAATGAAAACACTCCTAAGATACTATATAAAAAGCGTGTATATGGGCTGTCTGAGGACAGGTATATATGTCAACATGCACCGCCATCCCCTCATCCTGGGAGAACAAGATCAGCTGTAGAGCAGACAAAGCAATTATACCTGAATTTACCTCGAGTGGCACACATCCACAAAAAAAAAAAAAAAAAATGTATGCATGACGGTGTGCTTGCACATTACACTTAAAGCAAAATAGCTGTGTGACTATCAGGTTGCTGGTTCATATCATTACCAAGATACTTAATACTAAATGATGGAGCATGAATTCAGGTAACTACAGGGAATCATGTACATCTTTTTCCCCTTTTTGGTTTTGACTAGAGAGTTTTATTGTGAGACAGATTAGATGACTTTCAAAGAACGCTCATGTTGTGGGCAGGTTTGGAGGAAAGCTGCAGGACCAGGAGCCAAAACAGAAATGAAAAAAGGATCTCTGACTGAGCTACAAGCACAGGCCAAGTCAAAGACTGCTCTTGTCTGTGGTGTCCTTCTGTTTCAGTCTGCTGAAAATAGGTCACAACATGAGCTGAACACTACTGCTTCTGCTTTGTACAGATGGATGAGGACTACTGCACATCAAGTGCATCCGATGAGCCCATTTAATGGTTTTATAGCAACCAGTAAAACCCTCTCTGCACGTTTACAAATCTAAAATAGTGATGCAATATTTATTCTCATTGTGTACTGATGCAGTTGTAAAGCTTGCAGAAGGTTTAGCATGTTATACAACTTGTTAGTGTGTGTACAGCATACCTGTTGGGCAGGTGTGTACTTCACGGTGTGAGAGTAGTTGTAGTTATCAATTATTTCAAAGTCATTCACAGAAGTGGAGAAGGAAGCATCCAATTCAGCTTTACCAGCTCCTTTAGTTGACACGGTGAAATGAGTCGGCTTCCCGCTCTCTACACCTGAACAGGTACAGACAGATTGTAATCATCCATCAATTAGGATTGTTTCATTATAAATTCATCACTGTGACAGAGTGACAGATTTATTGTAGTAAGTGTAGTCCTGCTCCACATTCAGAGCAATTATCCACAAAAAAGCAGCATCTCACCAGTGCGAGCCAGTCCCGGACCCTCAGCTTTAACCTTTGATGCATCATGGGATGGGTCTACTTTATTAACGAAGGGGCTCCGTGGAACTTCCTGCATATGGAGGGATTAAAATTCCTGCATGTTTATATCAATAAAAGCCATCAGCTCATTATTAAAAAGATGCAAACCAGTCCCTGTGCTGGTGTGTGTGGAGATGCATGTACCTTGTTAGCAAAGAAGACTTTAACAGTGAGTTTCCCAGCCGCAGGAGGGATGTATTTTACTGTGAATGTGTCGTTGGCATTAGGGATTATGTCAAAGTCCAAATCCGCCTCCGTGTCACTTATCATGTTGGCGTCACACTTTATGCCCACGCTCACATCACCTAAAAGCCACACAGACCAAAGCCAAACTGTAACCATATTGCTTACAGTAATAGATTAATGGATACAATCCTGTTTAGTATCGTTTTACATTTTTCTGCTCATAATAATGGAACGAAACAGTTTCTGCCTTTCATTAGCAGCTACATCGTTTCTGCTTTGGCACCAATATTTTCTCCATTGAACCGGAAATGCTGCGGTTTAACAATGAAAGCAAAGAAGCAGAGCAGACAAAGGCATTCGTAGTATGACACAATGACACAAACTATGATAAACAACAGAAACTACTCATGAGAGAAACTGGAACATGTTTATATCTCACATGTGAGCAGAGCATGAACCAAAAACAGAAAGCCAGGTGACACAGGATGTTACGAATGCTTTAAAAAAGGTGGTGGAAAAGGTTAGTCCACCTTGTTACAAACATGGAGTCTGAAAGTTTTCCTGTTTATTACAAGTCTTGATGAAGGAAAAACCAAATATTTTACTCTTAATTGTAGTTTATGAGTACTACCTGGAATTACAGATAGGACATATAACTCAGGTGAAACCTCTTTGCTCACCTGGATTTTGAATAGCTGAATTTAGTCATTTTACATATTAAAGACTATGCAAAAAAATCACAATTAATTAAAAGTCAGACAACAAATATTACAACTTTACTAATGAAAAGAAAGTATAAGGGAAAAAAAAAAAGATTTTGCTGAAACACCAGTCTGGTTGGTATAGTGGACGTTTACATGGTTTCTGTAGCTCTCAAATGCACAGTAAATGCTGAGACTGTATCACAGTGAATGCAACTCAAAGCCTTCCCCACTGGCTTTACAGTGAGTGAAAACCAGCCTTTACTGCAACTATGAAAGCTCCAGTTACCCTATAAAAAAGCCAGTTGCAGACGACTATAAGTTGATGTATAATGATGTAATGCAAATTTGCATTAAAAAGTGATTAATTAAATCCCAAACCTCTGTGTGAACACAGCGTAGTTAAGGCTTTTTGATACACGGTGGCTCCTGTTGAAATTCATGTTCCAACAGGAGAGGCGCTACCATAATTTTTCCTTTATTTTAATAGAATGTTGTCCTCAATTTCATGGCTTGAAGGGGATAATTCTTACATTTTATCCTTTTAATGAGGAGCAAAAGGCAAAACATAATTGGGAAGATTATGAACCAATCATTCATTTTAACAGACTTTAGTTTGTTAGACTTAGTAAAACAGGTTAGGGTAAAAAAATTACAAATTTTTGTCTGCAGTAGGGGTGAGTTGTAGTCAAACAGTATTAAATTCTAACTTTAAGTGCACTAGATCTTCTGCTCCATGTCGTTACATGCAGACCATACAAGTTGGTGCCTAAAACTCTAAGAATGAGAAAAGCCCACAAAAGCCAAGCAGATAGTTCTGTGCTGCTCACACTGCTGTTCTCACTTTTACAGAGTCAAAATTAGTACTGTATGAAGAAAGGTCAGTAGTGGGATCAGCTCGAGGTCAATTGTCTTAAACAAGGAAACCGACATTTAAAGTGGCGTAGAATGAAAAGCAAACCTTACAATTAGTGGTCATCTTAAATACAGACACTATGCGCTCTATACACTCGCCAAATCTGTGGCTTCATAGCAGCACGCAGACCGAGGGGTGATTGCTACGTCCATTGCCGAATGTCAATCGGGTTAAAAAAAAAAAAATAATTAAAAAAAAAACTTCATTTTACCAATAGATTCTTACTAAACTGGGATCTTAGGTGGCTTTTAATATTCTCTGCATTCACCGCTTGCAGATTTTTATTTTCCACACTAAAAATAAGAAGCAATGCATTCTTCCTCTTTGGCTCCATGTGCGGTGATGTGTGTGCGTGTGTGTGTGAGCCACGATGTTTTGCATTTATATAGCTAAGTGATGAAGGATGACGTGTGTACGAGTGTGTGCGCT
>JBAMIG010000003.1:7680899-7694791 GCA_037177335.1 Kiunga ballochi
AAAAAAATAGCTGATTCAATCCCATTGCTGATTCTCCTTTATCTGATTTTAAACCTGGATTTTGCTGCCAACTTTGCTTGTGCAGAATCTGGATGTCTGTAATGGAGCTTTATCTGTTTGTTCTGCTAAAATTAGTTTAAAATTCAAATTGTAGCTTATTCTCCAAATGTAACATTTTTGTTTTAGGTTTGATCTTTTCATTGTATTTTATTAAACTGAGGAACATATAATCTGAACATCAGAAAAACAGATATGCAGATAATTTTCTTTAGTAGAAAACAGTTATGTAATCCCTAATTTAGGTTCTGCCTGCGAGTTTGTCGTTTCCATAAAAATCAATGTCATTGCAAAAGTTAGATCTTAAATAGAAAGGTCAAGTCCTCAATTTAATTACATTTATGAGAATATACATTAAGTCAGACTGCATCTCAGTCGTTAATATGAACCAGAAACCTCTAATGTGTGGAGGAAGTTGTGGGCATTAAATTGTGTTACATAGTGAAATTTGGTTAAAGCAAGAAAAAAAACTGCTGGTTTAAAATGAGTTCAGGCAAGTTAAGCTGCTCAATAACAAAACATGTTACACACAAAAAGGTGAGATCATCTTTTCCATGTAAAATATTATTCTGATTAGTGGTTTCAAAGTGGAAAATAAAAACCTTGTTCAGTATACAGAGGATGCATCAGTAAAATAATTACATGATAAAAACAAAAAGAACCCAAAGACATTTATCACAAGCGAGCAGCGATTGTGTTATAATTGATGCATCAGAGCAGCTGCTCTTCATACGATTATCCTTCACATTACATTATGAGATGAGAGAGTTAAGTTTTGTAACAGCTGTTTATACTGATGGGTAACATTTTAAAGTTTGACGTTTCTGGATTTAAATGTCTCTTTATGGAAGAGTTTCTGTAAAATAAGTCAAAAAGCAATAACAGAGTGGATTTTGATGTTTGCTCAAATATAATTAAATCAGTAATCCAAACCGCATTTTTATTTTCTTTAAGACTGCTCATTGAGTTACAAATAAAATGGATATTTAAGAATTGATTTTAAAATAATGACCCAGCAAATATACATTACATTTGAAACCTCAAATTTAAAAATAAAAATTATTTACCATAAATAATTTCAAGTTGATAGCCGTATTATTAGACTCAGAAATGAAAGATTATCCAAACTGCATTTCATTTTCACAGCTTACTGAAAATGAAAAAGCCGCTCCGTTACTACATTTTAATTTGATCTCACAGAAACGCTTCCATACTTCTTACAGTAAATCATTCAGACATGTTTATTTGCAGGAACCCCTGCATATGTTTCACCAGAGAAACAGCCCTTAAAGGTTACAGTTCATGTCTTGTTAAAACTTGGTACACAAGGTTATCTTGGCTCAGGCTAAAGCCTGTAAACAGCAGCAAAGTGCTAACTCGCCTACCAACACCAACATGTTCTAACGCATCTGTTAATGTGCTTCAAGTTCAACAATGATGCAACTGCCTCCATCCTGCACTGATCTGCTAAAGCTGTACCTCTGCTCAGTGTATAAAGTGATAATTATCAGCGGCTTCTTAGTTTTCCCATTTGAACACTTCTTCACCTTCTGTAACTCTTCCTCCTGAATTCACCTCTGATTTGACAACTCTGATGCTTCCAGCTTCATTTTTTAAGCTTTGGTTAAATTAGCTGCTTTCTGGCTCAACAATATCCTCATAGTCGGGTAGATTTATGTTACTTTCCATCATAAAAACGGCAAAGTGACAGGCTGCTTACCCGGAAAGGGCTGTTGGGAATGCCAACTCCTCCCCAAGCAATGACCACAGTGTGTTTGACAGAGGAGGTGGGAGTGTGGGAGCACTGGTACACCCCATCACCTTTATTTCTCACTTTCACCTCCACAGGGAGTCCCTCAGCATCCTAACACACACACACAGAGTAACTGTTAAAAAGCTGATCAAATGCATGTAGTAACTGCAAACAAGTGGATATCTGCCGCTAACCTGTGCGGTGATTTCCAGGGGTCCTTTCCCAGCACCCTCAGCATTCACAGTGAACTCAGCAGGCTGGTTGATCAGGCAGCCGCTCTTCTCCAGCCCTGGCCCGTAAGCCTCGACCTGCAGCCACAAAACCAAACGGTAACAGCTAACCGGTTATCTGAACCAGAGTTTAGAGGGCTTATTTCTGTGATTGGGTTTAATGTCCAACACACCTTGTCTGGGTCAGCGGTGTTGTCGTCGGGGACGACGTAGGCCATGAAGGGGCTGTATTCAATGTCTTCTTCATCACAGGTCACACGGATGGCGTATTCACCAGGTTCTGTTGGCCAGTAACGGACGTCACATGAGCCGTCGTTTTGATCCTCGCACTCTATTTTAGCTTGCGATGGTCCAGCGATGGCAAAACCTGAGAGCATACCAGAGGAGAACGGTCATAAGGACAATATTTATTCGGTTTAAAAAAAACCTTTTTTATACAGATTTATACATTTGAGCATCTCAACCAAGTTCATCTCAGTGGAACTATTTTTCAGGATACTTTTTACAGTTTTAAAACAAGTTTTATGCATTAAGATGATCTGCTGGCTGCTGTGGATGATTGCCATTAAAACAACTACTTACCCAGGACTCCAGCATCAGGACCAATGGACTCCACTACAAAGGTGGCCGGTTTACCCACAATGCCTCCCTCCAAACCAGGGCCCCATGCCCTGATCTGCTGAGGTCCCGCCTCTGGACCAACCACCACCTCAAATGGACTGAGATAAGAAGGCAGAATGATGGAAATGTGTAAAAGGAGATGATTCACTGTTCAAATGTGATTGTTTTAATGATCTTTAGAAAATGTGGTTGTGTGTGCGCGTTTAGAAAAAAAAAAGGGGGGGGGGGGCGGATTGCATAATTTGCCAATAAGATTGCAACAAATTCAATTTAAAAAAAAAAAAAGCAGTACAGTACTGTAATCCCATATTCACTAGTTGCTGGCTTTCAGTGTGAGAGTGTGTGTTTGTGTACATATGCAGCACCCTCAGACCAAATAAAACTGTTCACTGTGATTTATGATACACACTTCAGGCAAACTCTCTCATTTCTTTTCACCATCAGTTATGGCTGCTTGTACATTTCAGACCTGCAAAAACTGAACCAAACTGCAGTTACTGAAGAAAAGATTCACATTTTCTGCACTGTGAATTAACAGTCTTTTTGTGACTCAGCTTTATCAATGCGTGTCTAATGGAAACAATTCCAGTAGCAACGCAAACTTAAAGGATGAAAGAAAGCAGGGACTTCATTAAGCTTTTGTTCTGGAGAAAATGGTCAGCGATGGATTTGGCTATTTTTAATAAATATCATGAGACTTCACAGAAACCCGATGAACTCTTAACATCCACAGAAAAAAAACATGTCATCTGTTATAGAGACCTCCAGGAAAACAATATATATGATTTATTCTTTCATTCCTCTGCAGATCCAACCATTCATTTCAGATGAGGTAATGTGATAAGTTAACCCAACACACACACAAACACACCTCCTCACCTCTTTGGGATGTGCTGACCCCCCCAGGTAATAGAGACTGTGTATTTGCCAGGACTGTTAGGATGATACTCATAGGAGAACACACCATCCTGGCTGGAGATTTGTTTCACTGATTCTTCAACACCCTCTGAACAAAAACAGTTATGCATGTCATTTAAAAAGATATCTCCAGTCATGTTTCTCACAAGGATGGCATTATAAAAAGAAGAAAAAATGGCTATTGAGCATGTTTCACCTGTTGAGTTTAAATAAAAAAAAAAATACACTTCAGTCAGTAAAAGTTGCACATGGAAAAGACTGAAAACAAAACCCAACTGGGTTGTTGGGAGCTTTACCAGCATGCTGCTGTGCATGAGAGAAAAGACAGCAATGGATGATCACTGGAGCCTCTTTATGGTCAAAAGATAAATCAGAAGGAACAAATGTAAAATTCATAGAGAATAATCTGAAACTGTTTTGTGCTTCTGAACGTCGCCTTTCACTCCACTGACAAGCAGTATGGAGAAGATTTCAAACAGATCTGAGGCGAACATCATCTGTAGAACATGTGGATGCAGCAGCATGATGGCAGGAGCACGGGCCGTCTGAGCCAGAGGCCATCGGGTCAGTGCACTTCAGCAAAGAGGACAGAAAACAGAAGCTGCTGGATGAATCCTAGATACACCGTCGGGTCAGACTCAGCCAGATGAAGCGAGGCTTACAGCACAGATGGACAATGACTCAAACGCTCCATGGATGCAATTAAAAATTTTGGAAGGTTAATGTAGACTAGCTTGCAGCAGGCAGGTAAATTATCTGATTAAACTAAAGTTTTATTTTACTTACTCAGGCCAGTTTAAAGTTTTATAATCTGAGGTTTTATTACTTTAATGACATCTTTTTTCTCTTTTGTTCTCTAAAAAAAGCTTTAATGGCATTACACAAGCATTATCCTTTTTATCACAGCAGTAATAGTAGAAAACTAAACTAGTCACATTTTGAAGAAAAAAAAAAAAATCACATTTAAAGCGGATTTGCAGATGAAACAGCAGGTCCAGCACAATACCATGTAAACTTTACTCACTTGACCCCTTGATGAGCACCTTCAGCTCTCCACTGCCAGCACTCCTGGTGTCCACCTTGATATCACCGACCTGCTTCACTCTCAATCCTGACGGCTGGAGACCCCGACCGGTTGCCCGGCAGGCCCCCGGCATGCAGGCTGTCAAGCAAATGGAGGAAGACGTCTCATGAGCAATCACTGAATACTTAATGTTCACTGATGTGATGTATGACTGACTAACCAGGTCCCACATCCACATTAAAGGGGCTCTTGGGGACTCCCGCCCCTCCAAAGGTGACTGTGATAACATGTGGTCCAGTCTGTGTTGGCCGGTAGGTGCAGCGGTAAGTGCTGTCACCATTATCCTCCATCATCATCTCCACACTGTTCTGGCGACCCTGAGGGTCTCGGATCATGACTGTAACATCCCCTGTGCCAGCGCCTACACACATGGAGGCAAACGTTTAAACAAGATCAGGTGGAAAAGCACCTTAAACTAAACCAGTCACTTTAACAGCGATCATTTTCCTCACCTGCAGTGTAGATGTCAAAGTAGGTTGGTTTGCTGGCGATGTTTCCCACTGGTTCCACTCCTGGGCCTTTTACAGTCACTTTAGAGGCGTCACCCAGTGACTTGTCCACATTCACTTCAAAAGGACTTTTTGGAATCTCCTGACCTGCAAACAGCACGGTCACCTGGAAAAGAAAAACACATTTTCAGCTCCAGAAAGTTTAACTACCTTTAAAATGGTGACTTAAAACTAAAGAATTTTATTTTACTACCACGTGCGATGTGTTCAGAGCCATAGGGCTCTTTAATTTTACCTTGTGTGGTCCCACAACTTGAGGAATGTAGGAGACTTGGTACGTCTTCTTTCCCTCATTAAGCTCCGCTTTCAGCTATTCAACACAAGTGCAAGACATCACAGGTCACTTAAAAAAGGGATTTAATACATGACATCACAGCACGCCTGGCACTTTACCTCCTCTCTGGTGCCATCTGGGTGGTCTAGGTAGATGGTGACCTGACCCTGACCTGCGCTGAATGTGTCCACAGTGAATACAGCAGGGCGTAGCACTCTGTTCCCCGTCGGTTCAATACCTGCACCAGAAAAAATAATTGGCGACAGGACTTCAAAGTGTGCGTTTAAATCCTCAGCACACAAACTCGAGCTACAAAACGAATCCAAGCTCGATTTATAGTGACAAGGGGATAACCGGAGTTCACTGTAGATACAACACAGGTTCTGATTTATAGTTCTGGCATCAGATTTAAGCAGAACAACAAAGCAAGTCTGATGCGGCTGAAGCATGCTTTAAATCACATTTCCCACAGGGACGACGTTTGTATCTATTGATTCATTTTGTAATACAATGATGATGAAAGGTGTGCTTAGTTTTCATACAGGAAATTAGTGTTTTCATGAAAGCAACAATCAAACTTCTGCACAATAAATCTTAGATAAATTCCTTTTTCATATTTATCCATCGCCTGCAAATCTCTGCTTTATAACTCAGCTTATTTTTCCTTTCTGAAAGCAAAACTGTCATTGAAAAGGTCCTGGTTCAGATACGCTTCCCATCGACGGCAACATTTGGACTTTTCCAGCTCACATTAACATTCTTTGTACTTATGAAAGTCATGAACAGCTGCTTTACGTGTGGCATTTCTGAAACCAGGCCAAAGAAACAGAGCTTAACCAGACTTTAAACCACTTTCCTGTTCTTCATTTAGAAGAGATGGAGAATTTAAGGTGAGATTTAAATTCTGCCTAATAAAAAAAAAAAAAAAAAGCAAAGCTCCTCCACTAATGAGGGATCCTGTTATCAGTCTGCATTGCCTCTACAGCTATTCCCAGTGCATCCTCAGTGTCCCAACACCAGTGGCCGTACATGTGCATCTCATTGTTTACATTAAAGCAACTCATTTCCTTGCATTGTCAGGCCAGCATTTCAAGCGTTTCTATTACTCCAAATTTTGTTGTTGGATGTTCAGTCACTGCTTGTGTGACACATTGTTTGCAGGGTGAGATTTTAAAATCCCACTGGAAGCTTTAAACTCAATGCACACCATCAAAAGGGAACTCCAGTCACTGTGGGGAACAAATCAAGGCTCATATGGGTCTATACTGCTTTTTGTTTACAGATAAGCTTTAAGGGAATCCATTAAATCTCATTGTGAGGAGATGAAAAACCAGAGCAAAGTGTGTGAGTTTACCAGGTCCGTATGCGCGGGCCTTTTTGGGGTTGAGTTTGGGTTTAAGTGGAGCTCCAGGCTTCAGTTTAGCTTTGGGGAACTGAGACAAGTAGGTCATCACCGACTGTTCGTCTGCACTGGGGTCAATGATTTCCTCTGGAGCAATCACCTGCACATGGACACAAAAAGTTCAGCACTGAGTGTGAAACAAAAACAACAAGTGAATATTCCTAAGAATTGGTGGAATCAGGCTAAAAGTGCTCAGATCCCATATTCAGTATTAGAACCAGCCCTCATACCATCCCGCAGCCTCTGAGGAAAGAAAACACCCAATGGAAAGGCACTGGTCCAGCATGTTTTGCCCTCTAAACAGTGAAAACATGCTGGTGTGTACCTTTGCAACCCTGTTAGACTGAAATGCCAACCAGGGTCAGATAAAGCGTGCTTTGCTTTAAGATTTTAATCAGTAAGATTATAGCTCTGATAAACAGTGAGAAACAGGTGCTACGGAGAGGAAAACCAAACAAAAAAATCCAAATCAAAACCAGCCATATCAACAATAGGAACCTAAATATTCCCCTCTTAAGCGGCTTTTTTCCATAGACCATTATCAAATATTTCAGCTGGTGAATGACCAAATGAAAAAACAGGAAACCTTTGTGACACATTACTGGTCAACTCTGGCCTCTGTGGAGCCATCTGATACACACATGTGGTGATTCTTATAGGATCATAAGAATAAACAGCTTGTATCTCCTTTAACATCCCTGTAGCTTCTTTCCTAATGGCAGTTTTTTTTCCCCCCGTCTCCATCAGCACTGCAGGAACTGGAGCTAATTGTAATATAAGAGCACTTTTAAAAATAGCCGTTTTAGCTTAGCTTGGTACTCTCCCAGAGACTAGAAGCCGCTGTGATGCAACTGAACGTATGTCGAATATACCAGTAACTCTAAAGTCATAAGAACCAAACATACTGGCACAGGTCCAGCTTTGAAGGTCAAGATGTTGGCCTGTAACATTTCATATCATCCATTTATGCCCAACACTGCACATTTTACTCTGCATGATTTTTCTCAGCTGGTTTAATATTTTAGATAAAATACTTAATATGTTTACTTTGCTTTTCATCATCAGTAAAGAGCTGAAACAAGTGGGCGTTTTATGACAGAGCATCATCAGGTAGGAACAAACCTGTGGAATGCCCAGCCAGCTATCAGCCAGCTGCATGGCTTCAGTGGCATTCTCTACTGGTTTTACTGAATCCCAGGTCTCCCAGTCTGGACACAGGCCTGCAAGTGTTAAAACAACACATGCATGAGATCATATTAAACTACTTTAGCAACACACATTGTTTAGCAATAAACATGACTAACACATGCATAATATTTCAGTATTGTACTGCCTTTATTTTAGCAGCGTGTGCCTAAAACAGGTTTCATTCAGGTGTCTGTAATAAAGCTCACACATTTTGCTTTAGACTCATTTTTTTACATAACCCAGCTGTGCAAATCTTTACATGCATTGTACCTGGTGCACAGCTATCCACCAGTGCTCCCAGTACTTTGCCATCTCTCCAGTCTTGACTGAAGTTGGTGATTGGCAGATCAGGAACTTTGTGTTGAATCCAGCCCAGCAGACGCTGTTTAGGTGTCTTTGACTCTGCCTGAACATGAAAAAAAAAGAGTGTGAAGTCAGCCCCTGTAAATTAACTCGTTTTTTTTTTTTTTATTTTCCTTTCAGGACTGAAACGATAACAAGTGCTGGCATTTTACCTCTTCATCCTCACCCTCCCATACTGGCATGGAAATGGAATAATGCAGGATCAGAGTCCAGACAAGTCCCAGGATGAGCTTCAGGTTCCCATCGACAATGGCTTTAGAGTCTAAAGGAGCAGATGGGGGGACATGAGTCAGATTCACAGCCTATTCTGTGATGGACAGAAACCATATTAAAAGTTCCTTTAGATGCATATAGATCAATTTATTCATTCATTTATTTTTTCCCCTAATTAATGTGTGCTAACTGAGGAAAGCAGCTGAACGCTTGCTGCTCTGGCAGGATTAAATCACACTTGTACAGAATAAAACTAATGAGTCCAGTTACAAAGGCTGAATGAATGGTGACGGGCACACAACCAAAAATAATTCCGCTTTAATGCAAATCCACAGGATTAAGAGACCGAACACTGAAATGTGTTCAGAGTTCCTGCTGAGTCACAAAACACAAAGACATCGATATTTACAACACAAAAAAAACTCATTTCACCTCCTTCCTGCAGAGTTTCTCACAGATGAAAAACTGCTCTCTGACAAACATGCTCCCAAAACTCAAACACATCTCATCCTCCAATTATCCAGCAACTTTCTATACTGCAAAGTTTTTTTTTTGTTTTTTTTTAATCAAGTCAAACTTTACTGTACCAGATGGTACCCATCTTGCTCGTCCTCACCCTCGCTCACAAACACACACACACACACACACAAAGTCTGTGGCTGTAGTACATGAAGTTCAGCACAAAGCAGACATAACATTTTTTCTAAAAATCAGACTCTCTTCAAAAGTTATTGCTGTGAACACAAGTGTAGTGAGACACATGATGTCCAGAACACACTTGTCTGGACAGATTTCAGTATTTCTCCTTGAGTTGTCAGTCAATGTAAACCACTAAAGACTATTTCACTCAGATTAACTGGTTTTTATTTTCCCAAAAAAAACAAACATGACTTATTAAAGCATGTGTAAAGCAGAAAGATACCCAAAATCCATCATGTCTGTGAAGAGATGTCCAAAAGCTCACCTGACAAATACGTTCGCTCGCTTTTCCAGGAGCTGCATTATTGGTTCCATTAAAGTGAATGGTGTGGTGTTTTTAGTAAGAGGCTGTAGAAACCTCAATTCATTTTTGCATGCCTACATATAATTAGACCCATATGAACAGTCCCATCAATCATAAGCACAACTTCCCAGAGTGGAGCCAGCTTATCTTCAGTTACCAAACATTTGTCTCATTCTTGTGTTGCTGTAAACCAACGTCTGCAACATCATATTGTGCACTCAGCAGATATGAGTGGTGTCCCCACAGTGTGAGAAATTCTCTGATCCACCCAGTGAAGCAGCAGCTTCGCTCCAGCATCATCTATAATCCATGTTTCAGCAACTTTGTCTTAGATGGTGCTTTTTGAGACCACCGCTTCACTTCTGGTGTTCCCATACTGCAACTAAACACAACATGCGCTTACCCACAGAGTAGCGGATGCGTCTCAGGTTCTGTTTGCACTCAGACCTCACAATCTTCACCTGCTTGTATTCTTTACACCTCGTTTTTCTTTAAGCTGCGTACTGTCACGAGGTCTGAGTGCAAACAGAAAGGCCTCTCTTTCCCACTCAGAGGTTGTAATTCTACTCATGCAAGTGAGGCACATCAAGCAGCCTCTGCAGCAAACTCTGTGGATTTGCTCCAGCTGATCTCATTCACTCTGCTTATGAGCTGATTAGTCACAAATAGGAGAAAGAAATAAAAACTATTAATGTTATACGAGAGGTATCAAAGTTCCACTTATTCAGTGTAAAGCAGCTCACTTTCACTAGTTTTTGTATTGTGAGGCTTAAAGTTTTGCTTTGACACCACTTTACTGAATGGAGAAATCGTAGCACGTAAATAAAAGATCCATTCACAGCAACTTTTCCAATCAAATTTAAAAGGTTTATTAAAACTGCACTTTGTGCTTAGCAGTGAACTGCAACTTTTCACCTTTATACAGAACTTAAAGCTGTTTTTTTTTTATGTCCATACATCAATGTTTAGAGGAAACGGAGCAGGTTGTGCAGTCGGAATAAGCGGGGAGCGTCCAACCCAAGGCAGAAAGCTCTTCTATAATTGCAACAGTGTGCTTGAGCATACACACAATTTTTTAAGTAGAAAAATGCTTGACCTGTAAAGTTACTGCGCTATGCAGATCTACAAATGTTCACGAAGAAAAAGCAATTTGATGCTTTGTTCTGAGGCTTGCTGGTAGGCCCCGCAGCACAAAGGGTCCTCTGGAGAGGAGTTAGGCAACTGCTACGTCTTTCTTTGGGAGGAAAGACAAACGTTTAAATGATAAAGGGACAACCAGCTACGCTAGATCTAAAGCAAAGGAAACCTCAAAAATTATGCTTTCCAGATTTGGTATAATTGGAAGGGGAAAAAAAAAGTATTCAAAACGCATTAAATAAAAAAATAAATCAAATAAATATATCCATTCATCTCTCCATATACATATATATATATATATATAAATAAATTATTGTAAATGGTGCCTTATAATTACAGTTTTGTCAGAGTAAGATCCACACATAAATCATTGTGTCCCACACAATTTGCGACTGCCTACCCAATCCTAGAGCGCACAACATGCGCCTGGTAAGGAGGCCATCACCATGGCAACCTATTGTTCATATAAAAAAGGCGATCGTTTAATTGTGCCTGCATGTAATACTTCTGCATCTACAGAAGCAAGCAATCAAAACGGTCTGTGGTAGATAAGTTGTGTTAGAAAGTTTTAACTGGCTGCATTGTTTTCTGCCCCCTAAAGCCTGATCTCTCCCCTCTGTGTCCCTCCATCCTCCTCATGTGACCCACTACATTCTCACTGCTGGTCTAAGGAACTGGTAATACGCCCTGACCAACTTTTCCAACGACAGCAGCTCTGGGTCACTTTAGAAATCCATTAATTAAACGTCTCCAACACTTTAACTCCTTCTTGATCACATTGGTGCTGCAGTTGTGTATTTTGTGACAATTTATCTGATGATTTAACTAGCCACAGATCCAGTACAGGACGGATTTATATTTGATAAACAGTGCTCTCTATGAACCACCATTCTTGTAGACATCTTCAGATTTATTGAGTGGTTGCTGTGGAGACAACGAGGCAAAAAGCACAGTAATGTAGAAATGGGTTGAAGTTTTTATTAGAGGGACAATGAAAGCCAGACTGCATGAGAAATAGAAAGTGACACAGAACGATGTGTTTGTGTGCAAAGGTGAATCGGCTTGGAACAAAACCACCTCGCTTATCAGCGATGAACACCCTGACCAGCACAGGAAGTTGCATAATCAGCCCACAGGACACTCCAAAGAGAACCTGCCCAGTGATCCTGAACTAAACTAGTCAGTGACAAACTCAAGAAAATCTACCATTTCATGACAAGATTCCCAACAGAGAACTAAATGTGCCAATAGCTGGACGACACAGCTGGTCCAAGTTAAATAGAAACTGTATATCTGTATATTCCTGGTTATGTGTGTTGGTGTCTATTGTTGAATTATGAGACTTATACAAACGTCACACCTTCACTCTTTTCCTGCTCCATGTGAGCAGTTTTCTTTTCCAGACCTTCAAGATCCTGCAGGAACAACAAAGCTGAGAATTGAAACATGGGTGACTCAACAGACCCATCTGTAATCACATCTGATGACCTGTGGCATGACCTTAGGCAGCTGTCAGTTCATTGGCATACCATCCAATGACCCACAGCTCATTGGTGAAGAAATTTCTTTATCATTTAATAAATTTTCTCCAAAAAAGTACATTTAAAGAGTCAGTTTCTATTAAAGCAGAGAAATAATGACTATTACAGTCACATCCCACATAGATCACAATAAAACAAACATTGACAGGAAACCGCTAATGAAATTATTCAGGATTATTAAACAGGTACATACCAACCTGAACATCACTAAGATCCATTTTAGTGGCGTTAACCAAATTCCCTTCCTCCGACATTAAATAGTCATACATGATTAATTGGATATCAGATAGTCGCAGTAGTAATTTATAAGTAGTTCAATGGGAGGACAAACCTTACAAAAACTTTAACTTTGAACAGGTCCATTTAGAGGCTACAATCTGTATAATATGCTTTATTTTACATAACAATGACTGACTATTAGCAGTGACCATAACATCATGGAAAATGTTAGCACAGTTAGCCTTTACAGTAGCACATATTTAGGCATTCCTCATATTACATGATTTCAGCTGCTCCTTTTGCCAGAACTTGCAGCATTTCCACATGATCAAAACTCCTTCCAGACAACTAAAACCCATCATGCACTTATCTTGGCACCGTTAGGCGTAACACAACAAACCTGAAGATTTCTGCAGCCGACTCAATCATTCAGACACTACAGGTAAATGGCTGCGATAGTTGAAGCTACCCTTTGTCCTTGTGTCTCACCTTCAGAGTCACAGTTCCCATCAGTATGACAGTTGTCCCTGTCATGATGACTCACAAGTTCAGCTTCCAACCAAATAATTTACTGGTGACTGGTACATAATGACTGTGTCCGAGCAGACCGTCACAGTGAATGTGGGATTTTTTTTTTTTATTTATTTATTTTTTTAAATACTCATGATTATAAACCTGAGAGGTACCAACAAGTGGAAACACCACGTCACTAATGAATGATATTGCTTCACGTCATTTCATTCTTTAGCAGAGTCACAATGTAATGCAGTCATAAGGGGAACTTCCAGGTTACCTTTGTAGAAGGTGAACCCCCCCCAATAAAGAACTGCTGTTAGTCCAGTATTAGATTGTGGGTAAATTCCAGTGATTTGTCGCAGTCAGCATCTTGCATTGTAAAACAATTGTAGAAAACAGCCATTTAATTTGCAGAACAAAGTTAAGCCATTTACACAAGGAGGTAATATTTGTAGGATCACAGGGAAAATGTGGAAATGCTCTTTAGAGGGGAAAAAAAAAAAAGGTGGGACAGGAGGTCCCACAGGATGTGGAGCTACTGTGCATGCGTGTGTGTGCACATGCTTTGAACCATTGTGTACACACAGATTCCAAAAGGCTGAGATCATAGCTACCACCCAGCAAACAAACCCCCCCAAAAGAAATTACCACTCACCACGGTGATGTGGTAAATGTAAAGTGGCAGGAGAACAAAGGCCATACAACTTTCACACATACTGCAAACATATAAAAGCAGCATTCAATAGAAAGCCTCAACAGATCTGTTATCAACCCATCAGTATGAGGAAAATGTGTGTAACCTATTCAAAAACACACTTCTCCAGGTGTTTAACATTGTCTTTATGGTGGAGCCCAGAGAAGCCT
>JBAMIG010000003.1:7697070-7716189 GCA_037177335.1 Kiunga ballochi
GGTCTTCAACATCGTTCCTAAAAAACAAGGAAATCTGCACTGGCACCTCATTTTTTCCAGAAGAACAGAAAAAAAAAAAAAAACTCAAGTCCACCCTAAACAATGTCGAATTATTCACACACACACACACACACACACAAACTTTGTGTTACCAGTCAGATGTAATGATAGGAAGTCATCTGTCCTTTGCAGTTTCTGACCATTAACTCCTTTCACACCTTAATTACAAAGAACTGGACAAAAACTTCCCTTTTTTTTTTTAAATATAAAACTTTGACCCTTTAACAAAAATCCAAAAGAAAACTAACTTGAATTTATTTCTGTACATTTACCATTTATTACCATGCAAGTCACAATAATCAGTGTAATCTTCTGCTTCCTGGTATTCACCAGGGGACAAAGAACCAGTGTCATAGTGAACAACACTGTTTTTAAAGTTTCTGCCACAATGTCTCAGAAACAGTTTGTATCAGATATGATAAGTCAGGCCTTTATGGGTTCAAGTCCACATTAACAACCTTCTCCCAACAGTCACATGAAGCCAGACTCCTTAAAGTGGTGAAAAGTACCTTTATTATAAAATATAAACACTGAAAGGAAAAAACAAATGACTCGCATCTTACACCTACAAATAATCTGGTCTCAATGAGTCTAGGGAAAAAAATCTGCTGAAGCACTTCATTTATGAAGGAGGAATGCTGAAAGGACTAAAGCGACACGGCTCATGAAATCAAGTCATGCATGAAGAAATAAAACTGTTCAGTCTGATAAGAACCCCATAACAAAGCTCTTTGGTCGTGTCTGTTCTCAATTATATTTCAGGCATAATAGCCTTGTTTACAGCATCAACATGCATCTTGTAGCAAACCAGCTGCGAGTTTTTATTCCTTCATACAAAGAAAGAAATATCTAACAGCAATGTACGCTAATTGTTTAATCACTGATGGCATCATCTTTACTATGAGTAAAAGCTCTAAACCCTTATATTATTTTCATTCATTGTGGACAATGTACTCTACATTTTACACAAAAACGGGAAAACGGCTTCAATATTTTAATCACGGATAAAGGAGAATTTATATTGGGTTGTTGAAACAAAATTAGTAAATGTGAGTTTAATAAAAAAACTGAAAGCATTGAAACAGCATTCCTGTTAATCACTTCTGGCATCTTTAAACAAGTGAACTGGTATTCCAGCCCAGGATGACTGGTCAACCCATCATAATTCCTATGCAATTCATGGTTTTGCCTCAGAAACGCCATTTTATTCCATTAATCCATGATGCCTGTATATAGACCCAACAACTCAGAGAAACCGTTTGTCTCAGAAACATGAATAGCATTTCTCTTTGGCAGCAGAAATCTCTTCCTTATACAGTGGTGTCCAAAAATGGTAGCAGTCAAATATGACTTAACCAGAGCAAATCACTTTTTTGGTATAAATATTATATAAATTTAATTTACCGGTAGAGGTAGTGGAGTCAGAAACGCCCCTGTATCTCTGACTCACTGATTAAATACTCAGTCACTATCCAGAAATCTGCTTCCTATCTGCTGCCTAACCCGACAGCACAGGTGTGTCTCCACCCTCCTCCTCCTCAGAGGGCTCAGTGCCAAGTCCCAGTGTTGCCGCAACATGACGACAATCATTCAGCCAAATAAAAAGGTGTTACCTCAGCAGTGAGGCAACAGGGTGGCTGCTGCTGAAAGCCAGACAAAGACAGGTGGTTTTATCCCACAAAGAGCTTCATGACAAAAAAATTAACTGTCATCCACTTCCTGCCTGCAGTCAACACACAAATAAAAGAACACTTTATATTTTCTATAGCTTAGCAAATGCTCTTTATAGATCACTCTAAAGCACTGGGTTTAAAAAGGATCTCATGTCAAAACTTCGGTTTTTGTAAAAAGAAAAAAAAGTTCTTTCCATCATTATTTCTCAAATATCTTACAGACTGGTTGTGAAGATCCAACAACTACTGGGCAAAAAGATGAACCCCTTATTTATGCTTAACCGTTTCACTGCCACAGGAATCAATGACACCACGGTGCATGTGTCTATCAAAGTACATCAAACTCCCTGCGACTTTGTGATGTTATTAAACTGCCCATGTTGTAGTGAATAGATCCATTACACTGCTAAAGGGTTCAAATCAAAAGCCTACAACTTTATCAAGCATTCAGGCAGAAACAGCCTAACTGTGATGCAATAACTTATTTAGACAAAAAGAAGTGGTCGGTTAGGATTGTGTTTTAGTTTAAGCTCTAAAAACAGTAAATGTGTCACATTTATAAGTGATTACAAAGGATTTTCCTAAAAAGAAAAGTAACTAGCCAATCTAAACCAGTGGTATCAGTATCCTTTAGTGTATAAAGTTTAAAAAATAAAAAATTAAATAAAGCTTTACTGGCTCGATTTCAGTGTTGGGCTGGACCAATTAAAAAAAAAAAAAAAAAAAAAAAAAAATTACCCACAAGAAGTTGCTAGACTCGGGCTTCAACCTAACAAAAGATACTTTCTCTGCAGAAAGGGTGTGTGTGTGCCTGTGTAAGCCTATATCCTGGCTTTTCTCATGTTACCTTTCCTGCAGGAACACAGGTCCGTCTCTAACTTGCATAATGGTATGCTGGGATGGAAGCATAGCTGACAATAGAAGGGGGGACACCTACCCTGCAAATTTTTGTTCATGTATACATTAATAGTCATCAACCCACATTCTTTGACCCACGTTTAATAAAAAAAAAAAAAGAAAGAAAAGAAAGAAAAAAAAAAAAAAAAAACGGTGGATGTGGAACATTTAGCAGCTTTTTACGTCGTCAGCCAGAGCAGAGCTTTATGGCTCAGTAACACCTGAATGCGGATTTTGGCACAGATGCTGCGAGTCTGAATGGGGAATGTCTTTCATTGACATTTTCAGGATACAATGGAGCCACAGAGCAGACATCGCCTTACATGTGTATGCCGTTTCACATGCTGAACCCAGTCTAAGCAATCCCACCTAAAAATCTATATTTCAGGTATTTCGTGTGTCTGTATCCAAACTTTAGATAGAAAATACCAGCAGGAAATAAAAAATATGCAATGTTTTAAAGTTTTCTACAAAAGGAGAAAACAAATCTGTAGTTCAAAAATCAAGTGAGATTTATAAAACATGATGAGTTTGCAAGATCCTAAGAAAGCATCTTTAACTAGATCTCATAGCTGGAGGACAAAGCCTGTAATAAAATCCAGCAGAGAAAAAAAGGATGGAGGTAATTTGTTTGTGTTTTATGCACTAATGACTTAGTTTTTAAGCAAAGCCTGAAAGCAGCTGTGTTCTCTCATTTCAGCATCAATAGTCACATTTCTCTTTAATCTACCCCATACGCAGCCGTCATGGTGGACATCCAGAGCCCCGAACAAGCTGCAGAAGTTATCCACACCTGCTTATTAAGTCATGCTTCTTAAAGCTTTTGTTCTTATTGAAAGCAACACATGTTGAAATCTGGTTGTGATTATTGATCTGATAGCAATTAAATATGGAGAGAAGTGCAAAAGGGCCAAGAACAGGAATCTGGATGTTCTACCAGCAGATGTGGTTTTTCAGTAAAACAAAAAGCTCCACAACCACTGCATCATGAGACGGGAGCCACAAACATGGTGAGCGCTGTTTTTGTGCTCTTAAAGTGTAACTGAAGAACTGAAACCGATGGAGAAACTGGAACAAGGGAGGAAAAAAAATGTGTTTGTGTAAAAACGAGAGCTGTGAATGTGAGAACATGGCCAATGCAAACATTGCTGCCAGCAATGACTTATAGACACGAGAATCTTCTTTAGATGGGAGAGTTTCCAGGTTTTTTTGGCTTCCATTTCCAAAAAGGAAATTAAAGAGATTCATGAACTTTGTAATCCAATATTTAGCTTTGCTCCTTTGGAAGGCCCCACCATCATTACACATTCACAGTGAAACCAACAGAGACCCTCCAAACCAGGAAGAATGATAAACGTAATGGTTGTAAATATTGGATGCAGCAACAGTTTGATGGATAACAACAACAGACAGCCACCATCTATGCAGCACCATGATGAAAATATACCTCCACATCATCATAATCCTTTTTACAATAAACACGTTAATGAAAAGAATGAAAGGGAAGAGAAAAAGGGTCACATGCTTTATCGATGCTACGTTCTCTCACTACTCCTTTCACGTGAGCTACTTTGTGATGTTGGACACTTTCCCTCTGAAACCACCATCTTAGCTTCAGTCCAAGTTTATCACCTCACACACACACTATCAGCCCAAAATTTACACTGTAAAAATATAAAAAAAAGTGACAAAAACACAACAAAGGAGCCTTCCACGCTGATGAAGTCTCTGAAATGTGTCCCCTGATGTGAGGCCAGGAAATCCAACCGATGCAGACATGCTCCATAGTACAAATAAAATCTGCTAAAACAAAATCCCAAAAAATTATTTCATTCTGCAGGGTTAGATTATGGGGAAGGGGGTGTGCATTACGTTTGCGGGGAGATTACTTTAAAATTATGATGGGAAATATTTTGGAACACATCCTGCAGACTTTAGATCAGATTATGATCAGTTCATGACCGCATGCAAAAAGTCAGACGACCCGTTTAATGTGGAAGTTTTTCATCCCAACCTGAAACACTCAGTTTACTGGTTGCATTCATTTCCCAGGCTGCTGAACAATCACATTAATAGAAAAATTAAAAAAAATAAAACACTGATCTCCACATGATTAAATCAGACTTCTTCCACTCATGTCACCATTTGCATTTCTCATCTCGAATCTTACAGCATGTTTGCGGCTCCTGAAACAGTTTTAGTTTTAAAGTTATGCGGTTCTTCCTCCTCACAGCCACACATTACACCAGCAAACAAACTTTGCTTATTGCCGTTACCTTGACAGCATCTGGAACACACCTCCCTTCTCACTGACCTTGAGAAGCTTGTCTTTGGACGTTATCAGTCCTGTGGGTGTGCGCGTGCGTGTGTGTGTGTGTGTGTGGGTGGGGGTGGGGCTGGCTGAGCACGCACGCACAAACAAATTCAGATAAACAATGTCACCATCAGTTTCAGCTGAAGTCAGTTTCTGCGAGTTGTCGCCATCTTCATGCTTGGCAAATGATTCGTTTAAAAAAAAAAAAATAAAAAAAAAAATAAAAAATCACTGATTAAAACATTTTACACACCCGAGTGGAAATATGTCTAAATATAATGATTATGATTATAATATGATTGATTATAAACAAACATGCAAACAAAAGCAAAAAGAAGAATGATGGTAAATTGAAAACAGAAAGACCACACAACACAAATCGCTGCTTGGCAGCATGAACTCTACTGGTCTACGGCTACAAGTTCAGCAAGTAGCGCTGAACATTGTTTACACGGTGCCATGGCAACTGTGGTGAAAGAAAAACTGGAGTGTATGTGAGGTTTCTGGTTTTAGACTGGAAAATCCAGCCAGACATTTAGTTAATATATCACAGAAACAGAGAGCTGGTGGTAAAACTTGTGTAGAGCAGCATGAGGGGAAGCATGCAGACATCAGGATGAAGTTGCTGCCGATCCCCACATCAATTTGTTCTGCATGCCCATAAAGTTTAACTGGAGACGCATTTAATACAGAATAATGAAAAACAATAACACACTGTGTGTGAAGCATTAGCCTGTATATAAGCTAAAGTTTTTCAATTATACGTTGATAGATGACGAAAACCCTTTAAAGCAGAGTTTCCATGGCAACTATATAAGAAACAGGCAACATTTCACATGAATATTCTTTGAATTAACACTGACTTGTGTTAAAAAATTAACACAAGTTTATCAAGTCATCACAAAAACACGTGTAAAGACTCTACAGGTTAACTGTGGCTGTGCATGATGGAGAATGAGGTCACACTGCAATTACAACTCAGAGCTTCTGAGAACAGGCCTGGTGAGATCAGAGCTGACCTGGCTCCTTTCATTCAGTCACAGACTGCAAACACACAATTACAATAAACTTACCAAGAAATAACTAAACTGATTTAGAGGAAATGGTCATTCATCAAAACATAACTCATTCTGGTACGGACAGATTGAAAGTAAGAAGTTAGAAGAGCCAGCTGCTTTCCCCTTAGGAGGCTGAGATCTAAATAAATAGAGGAAATAAAGCCACCGGCTCAATTTCTGGCAGTAACCAACTGCAGCTGATTTCAGAGCAACTGCAACATAAGTTGAAACCTAATTTCACTGTCAGACTACAATCCCTTCCTCTATTTCATCAGCCATGATGCAACACACCTGTCTGCACAGGTGGATGGCCAACACCCTTTATAAACAAAACACACCGAGGCAGGTAAAACAGTTTTACAATTTCACATCAATACAGATCCCAGGTTCTTTCTGGGACCAGTTCCTTTTAAGACAATAGTCTCAGTTAAAGTGGGGGCAGACACTGCTACACAACAAAGCTTTTGGGACCATTATGCATGCGGACGTTCAGTAAACTTACAGATCTCAGAGTCCACAGCCAATGCACAGAGCACACCGCTCCATTAATAATCTACACAGCTATGAAAACAACGCTACAAAACTGCTCGGCACAGTCAGCACAGGAAGTTATCAGGAATTAATTTATATTTAAAATTCAGTCATGGTGTAGTTGAGAAACAGAGCAGATAAATTAGATGCTTTGGTTTCTGTGCAGCCAGTGAATGCAGCAGGGTGTGAAGCCAAACAAAGCCCACCAGATGCAGATATGCTTCAACATGATTTCTGCACAAACCCTGAAAAGGACATGGTGAGGGCATTTCTCTTCCTGTCACAGTTTCAATAGAGATAAGAGCCAGGGGCCTCCTCAAGGGGCCCTATACCACAGCTATTAATGAACACACACACACACCTGAAAAGGACAGTTAAATCACTCTGACAGCAAACCTCTCCTTCCCACGCTCACTGTCACTCCCACCTTTCGGCATGGTTGCTACCCTCTTTACATCATTTAGGTGAGGTATGTGACACACTACTATTACCTGTGTAACGAGACTGGGACCGTTCCAAAATATGAAGTCAAGATCTAATCTGTAATGACACACGGTTATTTACCCCATAGTCTTCCATTCAGGCCCTCATGCTTCTCAGCAAACACCACTTTGACATGAGAACACAGTTACACATCATGTGGTGGAATATTCTTGCTGCAGGCATTAAAAACACAGATACACCCTTCAGAATGTGCTAAACATGCAAGTGTGACACTCAAAAAAACCCATCTGGTAGATTTTTCTGGTGTCCTGAGATTCGTTGCACCAAGTTTAGTTTAGATCACTCAAGCTGGGGCAGGGAATAGTAAAACCTTACAGCTCTGGAAAGAGGAGGCTCACAACCAAACAGTCTGGTTTAACCAAAGTCAAGCATTTCACCAAATTGAGAAAAGATGCAGTTCCAAACAAGAAAGCAGGTCATTATCCTTTTTAAAGCGAAAGTGAAGTTTCACTACAAGACTGAGGTTAGTAAACTTGCTGACAAGTTGGGTTCATGTTCATGGATGTAAGGTTGAGTTGAGGAATATTCTCCTGGTTCCAGAGATAAAACTAAACCAACCAAAAAAGAAAGGAAATCATCACTTTAGCAATGACAATAAAAAACACAAAAAGCTTCTCAAACAAATACACATCCCAAGCTCTGGTAAAACACACAGAACTGCTGGTGTGAAAAGGAAACCATGGGCATCAGAGTGGGTTAAAAAGAAAAAAGCCAAAATTTCTACACTGAAGAAGTGATGTGTGTTGGTTAAACTGGCTGAAACTGATAAGGAGGAAAATAAGTGATTTGCTTATTAGAACTGACAAAAAAAAAAGCCCACACTGACCAACTCACTGATTCAGCAACTTCAATAAATGCACTTCTAAAAAAATCCTGTTATAACAAGGAAACACACACACCTTGTTCAGGTTATATTTTCATCTTCTCTAAACAACCTTAAAAAAATACACACTTTGAACGCTCCCCCAGTCTCAATAACTAAAAACTCATGAGCTCAGGAGTAATGAGGCTTTGACACGTTAAGACTTACAAACATGTCAGTCTGTTTAATTTCACTTTAATTAAAAAAAATTACATATAAATAGTCTACAAGGTAGCCTAAGAAAGGTGACGTTACCTGTTAGGTACCTTACAAATAAGCAAGTCAGATTGTTCAGTCACTCAAACATATCCTTCATCAGCACACACCCTCTCTGCACATCTGGAGCAGACCTGCTTTATAGATACCGATAGATCACAACAACAAGCAGCTAAAAGATGCTCTAATGATGGTTTCATAAAACAGTACCATGCAGTTTAGTGAGAGTTAATAATCAGATACTCCAAGACTGGATCATTTTAGTCAAACCCGCTGATTACCACAAAAAGGTTTGATTTGTTTTCCTCTGGCTGCACAAACACTGGAAATAAAAAAAGGAATATTATTACTTCCTGACATGCTGATTTGCTCCTGGCAGCTTTTATTCAGAACAAAAAAGAGGAGAAGAGGATCTATTATAAGCTGCAGACCGAAGAGCAACATTCTCAGCATCTAACCCTTTAAAACAAGAGTACTAAGCACCAAGGTAAGATTAACATGACAGAAGCACCACACAGCATCAGCATTCAGACTTTAAGACAGACAGGGATCAGCATCCAATGCTGAGTCTGATGTTTAAACTGTGAACACCAGCTAAAAATCAGATGGAAAAAAATCCCAGTACTTCTAGGTTTCTCCCTCCCCCGTTTTATCAATAATATCCACCCCCCTACCCAGAGATTTATCCAAAACTAATCATTTCAGAAAGAAATACAGAGTGAAGCCGTTTTCAGGATTTATCTCATATAAAAAAAAAACTACTAATATTAAACACCACATAGTTCTGGTACATTTGAACATCCTCTAGCCTCCAAAACTGAGGTGACCTCAGATAAAATCACTGACTAAAAGGTAACAGGTGTGTCCCACATGTGCTAATTAGCACGCGCTGTTGTAATGTAGACGCATTATGAAGTCTGTACATTTAAAACACTTTCAAGCCAAAGTTATTCATTTCCAGCCTCCACAGCTGCGTCCCCGTGAAAATTTGGGGTCCAGTTTCCAACTCTGATAAAAATACCAGTTAGCACAGACCAGTCACCAGCTCGCTCAGTTTTATTAGATTTATAATTAAGTAGACAAAGAATGAAGCACATGCCCATTTCCCCATTATGAATCAAGAATAAAAGTTAATTTTCACACACTAAGCTCATTTCAATTAATGAAATCATTAGAAATTGATTTATTTATAGTCTCGCTCTCATCCATCTATCTAGACACAAAGTATTTAAAAAGAATATAGCATAAAAATAACCATTCCCGCGTCCAACAAACATGTTGGGAGCATAAGGAAGCTTCCAGACGGTCACCCACCTATGGAGACCAGTTTTATGTTCTCCCTCTCCAGGAACTCCAGAGCCACGGACACGTTCTCCAGCTTCATCTGCCTAAAGTTGGGCCTCGGGTGGTACTTTCTGTACATCTTCTTTTGGCTGAGGACCTCCAGGAGGGCGATAAGTCTGAGGCCGTCGCCCAGGTCCAGCTGCAGGTCGCCGATCCGCTTGTTGACACATTTCAGGTGCTCGTTGATCCAGCGGGTGAAGGTGTTCTGCTGGATCTTCTTCCACGGAGCGTCTTCAGCAAGGTCCTTTTCCGTGGTCGGCATGTTGAGCTGCTCTTACAGTGGTGTTACCTCGGTGTTTTACAACTTAGTCTGAAGTTTGGGCACAAACTCTCCGGTATTTAAAGGGCGGAGGTGCGCCTCTTCGAGGAGGTACGGAGCCATTGCAGGGAAGGATGCCTGAATGAATGAAAACATTGATTGCTGCCAACATTAGAGGTTTTTTGTTTTTGTTTTGTTTTTTTGCATAGCAGAAGACACGGAGCGAACTACTTCCAGGTTAAAAAGTAGAAAACATGAAGAAGAATATCTTACCTTTGGCTTTATACTGGTTGGTAAAGGAGAGACGCAGTGGGTTTCTGTCTTGAAGCGCTAACTTGTGACAGTTTGAAGCCTAACAAATTAAAATGCCGATTGGAAACACAATGTCCAAGCACAGAGAACAAGTCTGCTAACTTTTGCAGACACAAACTCGTAAACTAACTCAACTTAACTCAAGCTGCAAGTGCTCATCTTGCCTCCTACAAAGTTCCCAGTGTAAAAATCTGCATTTTATTGTGGAGAAATTATTCCTCATCATCAATGAACACAGCTTTTCTCTGCAGGTGGATGAAGCTGGACAGGGGCCTGACAAGGATTCCTTATAGCCTAGTTATGCAAAAAGATGGAGATGAGATAAGGGGGGCATTTTTTTCTGCAAACAAGCTCCTGGCAGAGGAAAGGTTTTAAATAAATGTTGTTTGATATGTGATGATGTGAAATGGGAGTGTACGTGCACTGCTGCATGATGCTCCGCAATGCAATGGCATCCAAACAGCCCCAGCTGAATGATGTAATGACTGACGTCATTATCGCAGTCAGCAACAAACAAACATGACATGTTAAAGCCCGGATTTCTTCCACACTTTGCCAGTAAATGAGCTTTGATCACACAGCTGTCCCACCTCTGAACACCGCAGTGCACTGGAATGTAGTGCGTAAGCGTCACGCACTTAGTGCGGGAAGAAGTGTTAGATTCGATTGAGACACATTCAGTTCATCCATCCAGTTCTGTTGTGGACTCACACAGGACAAAAACACTTTTTACATCAGAAATAATTATTTTTCTAGGCAATTTTTTAAGGGCACAAATTGTTATTTATTACACATGCAAAAACATAAAGGTTGAGTGAAATACACTGCAATACATTGATAATATGTGAGTGTGTAACCGGAGGGGCCCAGTAAATAAGTGAAGGTATTAAAGACTACATAAAGGGACAAGTCTTCTTTAAATAGGTTAAAAATGTGGGTAAAATGATGAAAAATTTAATCTAAAATCAAATGCAGATTCAAGTGACAGCTGCCAATAAGTTAATCACAAAGATTAACAAACTTTTACTATCGTTTATTGAAAAGCGATTAAAGTGATATTAATTCAGAACATATTAGGAATAGTTATCTTTGTCCCAGAGAAATTCTGTCTCTGCAGGAATTTTTAGCTTTATGTAAAAGACAGTGATCTACATAATCCTCATTCCCTCTCTGTAAACACCTCTGGAACCTTCCTTTTCTCTCCTAAATCAGCAGCAGATGGGATTTGCGTTTCTGGTGGACATTAATTGTCTCATTGCAAATAACTGAGAAGGTCTGTTTTAATTTCCGCAGCCTTTTAAATGTGAGGTGAGGAAGTCTGGAGGTGCTTTGTCTGCAGTTCCCGATGAAAACGAGCTCTTAAATCTTCAACCCTCTTGTAAAGATGACATCATGCGTCAGTAGGATGATAGATGCATATTTGTCGTGTGAAGACATTTAGCTAATAGAGACACACACCCACACAGGTCTAGACCTGCCTTTAATGCTACAATTGTATGAACTCATAAAAGCAGGTTACTTTCAAGGTGTTTTGCTTCATGTCTCCTATTTTACTGTATTCAGTGACAGTTTTATAGCATTTCTTCACATGTATGAGGCAGACATGCTGATAAAAAGGAAGAATCCAGCATGGCTTTCTGTCTGTTCCAGTATCAGCTTGCCAAACTCACACATTAAAAATGTCAGCAACTATGTCACAGTGCTGACTAAAAGCTGATGCATAAACAAGTATCAGTATCGCTTGCTGCTCAAAACAACTGGGAATGACTTGTACCAAATACTGGGAACTCATCTGGACAGACAGACAGACGGACAGTGAATGCAGCGATCAGGTGATTTAATGTTAATGACTTCTTGGAAAACTAAAATCTTGTTGTACAGTACATGCTTTAAAAAAAACACACAAACGCCATCCTGGATGTTTTCAGTCTGGTGTGATTCCAAATAAGCTATGAGGGTAAATCAACGTCCACAGCATGGAGCATGGATGACTTGGTATCAGTGAAGGCACCGTTGTTGCAGAGGTGTGTGATGGTATTCCAGATAGACGCCGACATTTAGGGTGGAGATATTTGCTCAGAGGGCCGTGGTCATTTCAGCCACACAATAAGGCTTTTATAGGTGTGTGTGACCTTTTTAGCGTTATTTCTAAATACAATTAAGTGAAAATATGGGAAATAATTTCTCTTGTACACATGATGATCAGGGTTAAAATGAAGCAGCAAGTAGTTTTTCCATCTCACTGCCAACGTTTCTACATATAGTTTTACTGGTTATCAGTAATGGTCTCTGTTGGACTCTTCTGGATGTTATTTCTTGCACATTTCTTCATAAAAACCTGGTTTCAGTTCTTCTTGCTTTGGCATCTTAGTAGATTTATACATTTCCCAGTTTGCAGCCTTCCTGTATTGTTGGAAACTGCTTCATTTCTATTGTTTCTGCAACACTTATCTAGTTGTATACTTGATTCATTTACATATTCATATTGATACATTTTATTATTGCAAATCACAAAGTCAGTCTTAAACTTGCTCCGTATGAACTCAGAATCATCCCGGCTGATATTTATTCCAACAATAGGTGAAAAAAAAAAAAACCATTTTTCTTGAGATTGTTAAAAACAGACATGTATCACTGAAAGATCTTGTTGGCTGCATCATATCCACTACCAAACAGCAGGTATTATATTTCTCATGTGAACTCATATATGTGAAGTTGTGATTGAAGAGGCTGGAAACAGTTGTGGTGGGTCAGCTTGCTACACATTTAATCCAAACATCGCTTTGCATATTCAATACATCATATTCTCTACATAGTCCCCTCTCACCTCTAAACAATTTTAACAAAATAATTCTAGTTACACATCATTCAATAACTTTTTATTTTACAATTCTCTCTCTGTACTTTAGTGTTTTCTCTTTAAACATCAGGAATATTTGTTCGCTGCCATTTAATTTTATTTTATTTTTTAAACACGGACAAGACGGAGTACACAGACGATGACAAACGCTACTCAAAGAGTCCAAAGTGTAAACCAACACACACACACACACACCCTCCATTTACCAACACAGTTAGAAGTCTGTTAAAGACCTTTCAAAAGAGGCCTGAAGTGTTAGCGTGTCAGACGGTGTTGATCCAATCGTGTTGCTTTATTTTGAAGCATGTTTGAAACTTTTCATGACCTGAACTTAAGTACGGAAAAATCCAAACTGAACCCTGAACGCAACGCAGATGGAAGACTTGAACCCAGTGAATCTCATTACTGAGCAGACAGACATGTTGGGTGGACTGAGGCATATCTGTTGTGATTATGTCGGGGAGTATAGGTGATAGAGGAAGATCATTTTAACTGCCAGAGCATTGATACAGCAGCTTGTACCAGTCTGTGCTTTAAAAATACACATTAATATGTTTGACACACATTTCATTAATACGTTCTGCTGATTTCCAAATCAGGAAGTGTGATCAAAGTCCTCTGTATGTCAATGTGTGGTTAGCGCCGACAGAGCAGTGAGGTATGCATTTAACTGCGACAGAAAAACCAACAGAAACCGATTAAATATTCATGTTTGGGTGTCTGTTAGCTGAAGCATCGCTGTGTGGTGAAATGAGAGCATGAACCTGTGACTTAAGCTTTTTCTTCCCATCTCATAAGCTCTAGAAGTGAACGATGAAAACGCTAGTTTCTAGGAAATGTACTGCTTCCAGTCTCTGAAGGAAAAATATTAGCAGTTTGTTTTTTATGACAACTACAGAACATTTTGAAGACGAGCAATCTTTTATAAAACTGAATAAGTAGAGGAAGATTTAATCAGGAAAACATGAGTCAGTGAAGCCGAGAGCTCTGGGAAAAGTTGCTACAACAATCCTCTGTCCTCGCTCAAAACACTGACAGACCTCTGGCAGTCAAATTAGCCAAGCGTGTGTGTTTATCCAATAATACGTGTGTGTGGTTGTCTACAAAAACTGTGATGTGTGTTAGTTACTTCAGAGGCACTTTGACCCCCTTTTCTACACCTCAAAATGAAGAGGAAAAAAGGAAATTCATCTCAGTAATTTGGCTTAGTTTCCATGCTGACCTTGAACCCCCTGCAAAAAAAAAAACTAAACTAAAAAACTCCACAGAAAAGCCATGTTTGACATCCGACAAGGCTGACTGAAAGGACAGATCCAAGCAGAGCAGAACTTCCTGAAACCGCCGGTGTGACGACTACAATACTGATGAAGATGAAAAGACCTATTCTGTCACTATTTATGCGCCTGCCATAGCACTGAAGTCATGTTGGTTTATTTTGCTTACTCATTTTTTACGAGCAGATTAACTGTGTGGTTGTGTGAACATGAACACAGTGGGATTCTGACTGCACCACGGCTGCTGGAAGGCATCCCGTTCTCTCGTCCGGTTTGTTTACACTGAGATGAGAGCGAGTGTCACGTCGGGCAGGTTTTCTTTTTCCACAAGAAAGTTCTGCCTGCCGAAGAATGCTTTGTCACTAAGAGACAAACCCCCCCAACAAAGCCCCCACCACAGCTGAGAGAGAGCAGAGAATAAAAACAATAACTCTCAGGAAAAACTCTAAAAATAAACCAAAAAGCATGAGTCCTCTGTAGAAACCACAACCTTTATATTCCCTCTACAATTATGTACAATTACACTTTATACAAGTAAAGCAGTGATGCTCTCCTCACAGCGTGTGCTCTAAGTGGCGCTACTTTTGGAGAGGTTGGGATACAGAACAGCTGCAGTCACGGCGACCATCACTGCGATGACCGGCATCCAGGGGCTCCAGCCGCTCTGGGAAACAGAGAAGAAGAAAACCAAGTTAGTCTGAACCATCAAACTGGACCGAGGTTGAAGCGGAGAAGGCACATTTCATTATGCTAACGTGTTTTCTCGCGTGAGAGATGCGAGGAAGGATGCATTCAAAGATCCTTTTGGGTACAAGTTAGCATAATGAACATATTGCAAAGAGTTTAGAAAGTGGAAGCTCGAGAAAAGATGAGTGAAAGATAGAATAAAGGCAAGTCTGTTCAGTCCAAAGATGATATTTCTTTTCCTTTATGTGCAACAAAAGTGAATCTGTAAGAGACAATGCACATTTACTGTAACATATTCAATGTAAAGCCTTCTTCAAAACATACTGATATGTGACATTGATAACTCAATGTTTAAATAGAAAAGTGCCTGAAAAATAAATAACCTTTGATTCTTTTGTCATTAACCTGAAAACAAGTATAAAAACTCCTAAAATGAGACAGTCACACAATCACTACCACTTTTTATTTTTATACTATTCTGTGTTTAACTATGAGTGTTCCTCATTTACTCTGATTTCTGCGGTCTAGCCCCTTGCTGCGTCTGGTTTTGACAAAGCAATCATCCCAGATGTTTGCAACTGGTTTCTTTGAGATATCATAAACAGTTTGGACACAATGACAAAAAGACAAAATGTGCCAATCAAACAAATGTACCTAATATATAAACTGAATAACATGAGAAGCATTACCACGTATCAGATTTGCAGACATCCTTTTAAATATTTTCTCATTTAGATAAAAAAAACATTAATTTTACTTTTATACTTGAGGGAAAAGGTTTACCTTTAGACAAGACCCTAATCCTCTAAAGGTTTCTTGGCAGTTCAAACGCATCCATCCACACTTTTGCATATTCTAGATCATTTATCACGGATAAAAGCACATGGATACAAACACAGTCCTTGTTTAAATACCTAACAGATGTGTGGCTGCAGGCAGCATTCAGTATTTCAGAAACAAAGCGTGAAGTGTCTTTAACAAAGGCCATTTTCAACTTTGATGCAGGTTTGCTAATGCACCGAAGCAAATGCACCTAAATAGATTTGTCTCCACGACTTGCACAGAGCCAAGGGTTCAAAAGCAAAACAAAATATCATTTTTAGGACTGCAAAAGAAATTATGCCCCTGAAAAAAAAATTAAAAGAAGGAAAAGCAGCAAAGATTTTACAAGAGTAGAAAAAAAAAACAGAAAAATTACAGACCAGTTTTACTTCCACAGCTGGAAACACTGGAAGACATTTTTCATACAAACAAGCAGCAAACACAAGACCTGACAGAAATGATGGACATGATGACAGAGGTTTAATGAAGGAAAGATTGTCTGACGAGGAGAACAATAAAAAAAAAAAAAAAAAAGACACTGCAGCTCGTAATAAAAAGCATGCTCCAGTTCAAACAACCTGTGAATACATGAAGACTGAGGGAAATGGAGATCTAGTCCAGATTAAAGCCGCAAACAGGATGGAAGAAAAGAAGCAACATGAAAATATCAAACCTGCAGCAAATAATGGAGGAGAACAAGCATGACATGTAAAATGAAAAAGCCTGCAGAGGAAGAAGAGCATGTTGATGAAGGTATGAAGCGGGCCGGAGGACATTTTCATGTCTGATGGAAGGAGCACCTTTAAAGTGATACCAGCCTGACTTCAGATGTGTTGGCAGTTTTTAATCATCACAAACATTTTGTTGAATATTCGGGCTGAAACCGTGTCTAATCTGAATAATTATGGCTCACCCACGAAAAAAAAACACATTCATAAAAAGAAAGGATAGCTTCATAACATCTGTCTGGATTTAAAACTTAACTCAAATTTAAACTCAAACCAAAAATAAACACAGGATTTCTGGAGACTGAAGCAAAGTTTGACTGAGCAGCTAAACTCAGGAGAGAATCGGTTTATATAGGAAGTCATGTTTTTGTGGTTTCAGCTCCATAGCAACAAAATAAAGCTGAATCATTTTCAATCACCTGGAGAGATTAGCATCTCTCTCTCCAGAGATTAGCATCTCTCCAGGTCAGGAACAACACGGTATCTAACGTAGCACTACTGTATCTTCCTCCTAAAATCTGCACTCAAATGATCTTGTTGTGAGTTTGTTACAGGAGGATAAAAACAGAGGAAAACAACTGCATGGCTTTAATCCAGCCAAACTCACAGAAAACTAAACGTTCACAATGTTGTGGCAGAAATTACATTTCTTTTTACTACAGTAGTATTTCAGACTGTGACAACTCAAGTTTGTCATGTTTGTAAAGAGCGACATCTTTAATAGAAACACTGCAGGCTGTGATCAGAGTATTTACTATTATTGCCTTTCAGTGTTTAACTTATATTTCTTGAGAATATGATGGTAAATTAGCCATGACTGTTTCATTTCTGTTTGGGTCTCTTTCCACTGGTTGGCTGAGTAAAATAAAACGGTCTATATTACACAATAATGGATGCTTTTAGAAACTACAGAAAAGCCCAATTTGAGCCTAAAATTAAGTAAACACTGCAACATTTCCCTGTGAGCCTGAGGTATTGTCTCTGAGGTATCACTTTAAATGAAGGCTTTATGGATGGTGCGAGCCATTTCTTTCAGAGTGCAGCTCAGTGTTTGCTGAAACAGCAGAGGCAGACGAACACACATGCAGTTAGAGCTGTTCAAACAAGGAGACGGGGACCAGACACCACAATGATGAGGAGACGGTCCTGCCAGTCAAAATTCAGGGTAACCTCCCTCCACCTGCCCACATTACGTATCTAAAAATAAACAGTTGTTATTTACAGCTACATGTAAACAACAAAGAGATTGATATAACTACTTATAACCACATATTTGATCCGGGTTTATAGATACTCAGTGAGGTAAGAAAATGAAGCATTTTGTCTTTTTTGTTTGAGAAAACAAACATGTTCTGAAAGAGTCTCATTAATCTGATTTCCCTTTTCCAAGATGCACAGAGCTTATCATTAATTTGCTTTTGTTGATGCTCCTTGTATCAATCAGCATCTGGTGATCTAGAGAGAGACCCCATAACCTCTAAAATATGACTTTCTGATCTTATAAATCCAGTTAATAGATGATAATCACATCACAAGTGTAATGCAGATTTTACAGGAACTTTTCAAGTCAAAAGGTGGAGTTTTTCTTTTCAGGAAAATAAAGGTATGCAGTGCAGAGTAACCCTGAATTCTGAGAAAAGCCAGGACGCAAGTTTCACTTCTGTCATCCCGCTTTCAGAGACAGAAGACAAAGAGAGGCAGCAGCGACAGACGGACAGAGACAGACTGATGTCATGTTGGTGTGTACCTTTCTACCACAACTGGCCGAAACACCAGTAGAGCAGAGCCAGGACAAGGCCCATGAATATGGCTTGGACAGGCTGCAATATGGATGGCTAGAGGGAAGGAAGGGAGGGAAGGGAGAGGGATAAGAAGAAATCAGCCAGCAAATCAACCAAAACCAACGTGGAGGATGGAGCAGCAATGGAGGGGACAGAACCATAGAGACAAAGAAAGAAGGTGGGTGAGGATGTAGGACTGTATCCTGTAAGCAGTTTCTATAAAGCAAAACCATTACTTCTACACTTCTAGCTGCATTCCTAATAACTCCAGAGGAGACCCCCAATCACTACCAGCACTCCTCTCTGAGGTTTCAGCTCACTGATTTATCACAAATCAGCTGATTTAAGGCAAGAAATGTGGAATAATTAACCAGAACATGCTCTGGGCGACAAAATGTCTGCAGCTTGTTTGACTCAAGGTTATGTAACGGCACATTCATTTAGTTAGCTGCACCCTGATTTATTCTGCATTGCATCATGTTCTTGAGAATTCAGGTGTCAACTCAGTAATAATACCCTGACAAATCCATATAAAAGCTAAAAACATGGACACACACCTGGGGACAGAGCAAAGGATGATGGGGAAGGTGGAAGAGGAAAGATTAGAGGCTGCTCCGCCTCATTGATTTTAATACAGCCAGATATTTCTAAGGTCAAAACAAACTAGCAGGTTAATTATCAACTTTAGATTCATTGGTTCTGGAAGAAAACATCGTAACAGACAAGGTCATGTGATCATTTTCCTTTGTTAGGGTCAAACAGTGAGGCAGCGAGCAGTGAGGAGGAAGGCTGTGTGGGGTAAACATAGTGGAGCCATTTTTACTTTCAACTTTGAGCTCAGCAAATATAAAAAATAAAAGCATGTCTGTGTGTGTGTGTGTGTGTGTGTGTGTGTGTGTGTGTGTGTGTGTGTGTGTGTGTGTGTGTGTGTGTGTGT
>JBAMIG010000003.1:7745497-7760195 GCA_037177335.1 Kiunga ballochi
GAATGGGTGAATGTGTCGAATAGTGTTAAAGCGCTTTGAGTACACTGATGTGTAGAAAAGCGCTATACAAGTACAAGTCCATTTAACATTTACTTTTTCTATGGACATTTTAGCATACTAATACAAAAAGAAGTGAAATGGCTGCAAGATGCATCTACTTTCTGGTCTTAAAGAATTGACTACAGGTTAAAAACCACATAAACAACTATAACACACTGGCTGCACACTACAAAAAGGATGTTTTTGAAAAAAAAACATTTCTTGACCAAAACGTAGATAAAGTGAAGCTCACCAGAACAAGTCAGCCTACATGAACACAATGAGTGCAGCAGGCCCCAACAGAAACAGTCATCCACATCATCTAACTTGTGAGCATTTTGCATGCAGTTCACATCAGACTGAAGATGAAAAACAATGCAAACAGTTGCCATCTGAGCCACGCTCAGATCTTTCTAAAACCTAATTAGATTTAGAATTAAATAATGAAACTCCAGCCTGAATCAAGGGGACTTATAACATCTTGCAGAGATTTCTAGGAAGATGTAGGAAAAGCAGACTGACATGGTAAAGCACGCTTTCTTGAAGCAAGTTACTCAACAGCACATCCAACCAGAGAATGCTGTTAATATATCTCATCTTAAGCCTGCAATGTCCCACTTGCAGTCATAAGAACACTTACCACAAACAAAAACACTAGACTTCCAGATTTATTCTGAACAGGAAGTAGACTAAGTCAGTATTTTTCAGAGTAACAGCTCAATCAAAGTTTGTTGCACCAACTTTAGGTCATGCTAGCATTTACTGGAAAGCTTACTAAAATATTCTGATCTGGAGTGTCTGAGTTTATAAACCCTGGTTAAAATTCTTAACAGAGACATTACCTGCCAAGTCTTCTTCATGTGGGTGTCAGCAAGTGATCTGTCACAGGTCAAAGTTCACCGTACAACCTCTAAACCAGCCTGCAACAGCTGCTCCTCGGAGAAAAATCAACCTTTCCCTTTTACCTCATTTTCTCTTCTGGATTCAAACCAAGCAGCTGATTCTGCTCTATTCTGTGAAGTCATGCCATAAAACAAGCTGCCTTTTTCTTTATACTCTGCTCCTCCCCTCAACTGAGCAAAACAGCTGATATTCTTCCCTTAACTTGTGCAAGTCCCAGTAGCTCCACCCCTCCTGAATCTAACTATAGAGACACACCTCGTCCTGGTGGTGACACAACTCTGTACTTCTTTTATGGTTTGTGGGCGATAAAGGTGTCCAGCATAACTGCTATATATCTCTGTTACATGAGGATTTGCCTTCAATCCATGTACAAAGCAAGGGCTGAGTTGGTATCTGTATTTGTTAGATTTTAACCTTTCAAACGTTTTGCTCAATTGAGTTGTAAAATCTCACCTGAAACTATTACACACTTGTTAACCACATGACCACAAGTGTGGGTGTTAAGAGGAAATGCAGATAGTGATAAACTGGTGAGAGACACAAAAGTACCATTGTCATGAATCAGACAATGACAGGAGATATACTCTGGCATTTTTTTCCTCAGGTCAGACTTCATTTTATTGTGTAGATTTAACTCAGTCTTCTTTCTCTTCTTCCAACAGAGAAAGGAGAACCTGTTCGGCATGGCAGCACCAAATATCTGATTTACAACTTGCTGGGACTTGTGTATTAAATGTTTAAAGTTGTTCTCCATGTTCTTGTCATAGTCATAACATGAACAATAAAATAAAAAAAGTATTCATAAATCATAAAAACAGAAAGCTGCGGCACAATTAGACACTTTTCTGGCCAAACCCAACTAGTAATGTCACCGTGGGTTTTTAAGCATTAGATGGAAAAAGCAAGTCAGTCACAATTTAACTGAAGTCACAGCAGGGAGCTTAAACTCAGATTAAAGGCCGGCTCTGACGGGGCTCTTTTCTCAAGACTTTATTTTCAACTTGGGGTAAAATTTTGTTTTTGAGTTGTCAGCTTTTCAGTTACACAGATATTGTTTATGGTACATGCATATGGCTCACAAACACCTAAGCAATTAAAGCTTCACATAGCAAACCTCCAAACAGCTGATGTTAACACCAACAAGCACAAACCTTATTTAGTCATAAATCTGTAGGCTTAAACTGCATAAAAATCCCCTGCCGGTTCAGAAGAGACCTTATAAAAATTCAGGGGAATCTGCAGAGAGTAACTGTAATGCAGAAACTAGATGTTTGTGCAAAAGTGTGGATAAAGTGAGTTACCAGTACTCTTCTTCCTCAAATTTATGGTACATCCAACTTTTTCAGTGAGATGGTTCGACACTTTAAAAATGGAGGCAAACACTGGGTAAACTATGCATTTAAGCATCGTATGACAGCTACTGTCTGCTGTGAAGTCACATCTGCAAATTTTGAAATGCTGACACAACAAAACTACAAAAAACTATCAAATTATTGAAACGTCCAAATCAAGTGAATAATCATGGTTTTGCTGTGGAAAGTCATTCATATCTTGGGGAAAGAGTTGATATTACTAAAGCTTCTAATTAAATTGGATAATTTTTGGCTGCAATACAACTCAAGCTTGGTCAGCTGCTTTTCTCTGATAGACATGAAATTCTCAGCATAACAAGTGTTTCCATCTTCACCTCCCTGAGGGAGAGTGAAAGAGCAAACAGGTTTTCTGCCTGAGTTTTAAGTGGTCGAAGACACATTTTGTCTGATATTTTGCTGGTTGGATTGTGCACAACACGTTGACGTCTGAGGCACAGGTGAAATTTTCCTTTGTGCAATTCAAAAATCCTACTGAAAAAATGGTTTTTGTTGTATAAATAGTTATGTTTTTATTACAAACACAAAGTATAAATGTGTTCCAGTAGAAATGTAACCTTCAGGCTTAACTGTGTGTTTGCCCACAAGTTGCATCATGCAGACTTTTACAGCTCCACTTCTTTTTAACACTCTTGAGCAGTTTATTTTAGGATGCTCCTCCATTTCATAAAAGAAAATATATTCCTGCATAAACACAGAACAGAAGCTGGATTAAAGATTTAAAACAAAAAGCCTCACTTCAGTCAGTTTGTCTGTATTTTCTAAGATGAACACAGAGGCAGCAGATGGCACTCCCCACCGTAGCACAGGGCCATTGGATCACATGCTCAAATATTCCACTTAACAGCAGAAGCAGCCAAACAAACACACACACACAGACAGGTGGAAGTCCTAGTACAGTAGAAAGCTCCATGCTGGGTCGACTGCTGGTCAGTTACACCTCATTTGACTGTACAAACGCGTACAGAAAATACATTGAATGAGAAGTGAAAACTAGGAGTGAAAACTAGGCGAGCCGCAGCCTTCAGATATGAAGATATGAAAATATCAACACAAACACACATTTTTCTCACAGCCTGTTAACTGTCCTCATCCACAACTAGACTAGCAATAATCCCATCACTGTGCAAACAGATATTTGCTTTTTGTGGATGCAAAAAAGCAATCTGAGAGAAAACAGTAACTGTTTCATACTATCCTTTTAAATGCTGCTCTAAAACAGTCTGTACAAAATCTTCTCCTGCTGCAGTCGTCCAGTCTTGACTGTTGTATTAAACATGTCAGAGGGCTCATAGAGATAGAAATGCTCAATAAATTCACGACTTACTCGCTTCGCCTGCGGGCCTCCATCCCATCAGGTAGGAAAAGTTTGATTGTTGACACAATGCAGCCATGAGTGACTGGGGAGACAAACAACATTGTAATGCCCAATTCTTTATTATTGGAAGGCTTGTCTGTATATTAAGGCTCATTATTTCTCTCAGAAAATTACAGAAGACTGTCTGTATGTTTACTCCTCTTGAGAGAAACAACATTTAACATCTTAAATTATCCAAGAAAGAAACAGAATGTGTTATCAAACACGTGCATTCATTTCTATAATGCATTGCTGTACCCTTTCCACTGTCTTTTAGCGCTTGGGGTTGGTGTTTTGTGATCTCTGTTACACCACAAAGCAGTGGTGCATTTTGTAGTCTGGTCTGGCATCTAGTTGACACAGTAACAGAGTTTTGGGTGGCTTAAGTCACAGTAATCTGACAATGGACTCCAGAGTGAAATGTTCTTGCAGCACAAGGAGAGTCCTGTCAGTGTAAACTGAAACAGGAATATTTTAGAAACTATGACAGCATCTTGCACACAGACCCTGTGCATAACTTGCAGAAAGCACAACAATGATGGACCTTGTTATGTTTGTGCATCTTTTTAATTTGTTTGGTGAGTTGATGCAAACCCTGTTTCTGGTTAAATATTTAGGCACAGACACACAGGTTACATGCCCCCCAGAGAATAAATATTTGGCCCTTTTGTTATATATTTTTATTTTTATTTTTTGGAGGATGTGCAGAAACTGTGCAAATATGATATTTCTATATGTAACGATTATAAACGATTACAGTCAAAGTAGATCTTTTTTATTTGTTGTGCATGTGAATGCCCTTTAGATCTTTAGCACGTGGAGCTGAAAATTTGACCTTATTATCTGTGCTGCACCATTCAAGTAAACAGTGTGTTGTTTTGTTGTATGATCTCAGCTACATTACCCTTAAGCCTCCCTTGAAAGAAGGCATTTTTTCAGGACTGTATTTTCTGTCAAAAAAAAAATCCTTAATTTTCACCATGAATGTTCCTCATTTTAAAAGAAGATGTAAACAATCTCTCTGCTGTGTGTTTTGATGCTTCAATGTCTATAACTACACAATTTATGCACAAACCTTTGCGTGTGTTCTCTGTGACATCAACGCCAAACTGAATGATGTCACCGGACAAGACCTCACAAGGTGGACTCTCCTCTGAGCCACGACTCAACCTCTGGCTGTTGATGAATGTGCCGTTGCTGCTTTTAGTGTCCTGCAGGTAAAACTGACACAGAAATACAACAGGTAAGAATACAATGCAACAAATGCAACCAGTAGAGGAACAGACATTTGCAATAAAGTTGAAATCTCAATATGTAAGTCGGTCAGCAATTTCATCCTGAAATAGAACGAAATAAACTAGCTTAGGCTAAAGTTATGAGAAAATCTTATAAACCAACTGCAAGAATGATATAATGCAGCAAACACTAAACCATGACTTTAAATTAATTTAATTTTAATCACTCTCATTCAGACATTGGGCTGCATTACAAGGATGTGCAAATCAACCCCAGAGGCTATTCTGTAATTTAACAGTCCAGAAATACACAATGGACCTGACAAGACAGCAATATTTTATGACATTTCAAAGGCACTTAGACATAGTCACACAGCAGGAATCCATGAGGATAGCAATCAGCATGAAAAGGAAACAATATCCACGTAATTCATATACTTTAGCACATACACTGAAGTCAATCCAATCTAAAGAAACAATAATAGTACAGACGTCACACAGCCATGTAAACGGCTACAACACACACATTCAAGCTCCTCAAAGGTTTACAAGCCAACATTTAAACACAAATCCGACACACAAATATAAAGATGACAAACAAAAAGACAGAAAATATCCAATTACACACACACACACACACACAAACTAAGCGATCTGATCTGGATGCCTGAGGCCTGTCTGGCGTTCCACGGGTTTCATTCATCACTTCTCAGCTCTTCGTCATGACTGAAAACCAGAACACTGTCCATTAGATGAGAGAGATACAGACTGGATTCTGAAGAAAAGTAAAGGACTGATATAAGAAAGAGCCAAACCAAGAAACGGACAGCACAGGAGAGAATAGCGATAGGTTCACATTGCTGTTTATCCGACTGCAGTGTGCAGCAAAAAGCTATCAACTCGCATTTTATGATGACTATACCCTTACACACAAACACACACCACTACCTTCTGTCCCCATGGTAACCTGGAGACAAGGAGGGACGGACCTAACTATAGAGATTTTCACCCAGCAACAACACACGCTCTGCATTACACAGCTCACAGAGTTAAATTTACAGTCATACAAACACACTCACAAAACCCATAAACACCATCCTCCTGTAGGAACCAAAATACTTGTTTTGTACCAGTTCATTGAAAAGATCTCATGTCTTTTAAGCATCATACCAAAAAAAAAATCTAACAAAAAAATAAACACTTGACAGCGATGAGTTTTGCTTGCTAGACCGAAAAAAGAAATAGAGGGACATTTCATACTTTTAAATCCTTCCTTTTAACATGTAAATCATTCATTTATTGCAGAGCTTTGGTCTGAATTCCTGCTTATTCTCTCTCCACACACACCTTATAACCCTGTTCTGAGGTGCGTCTTCAGAGACTTGTTTTGGTGCGCTCTCTTTAAATGTGAACAGGCCTGTTATGCCCCGCCCCCTCCAGGTCACAGGAAGTTCAACTCTATCTTTTTCCGCCATGTTTGTAGCTTGATAGCAGTGCTACGCTATTCTCCCAGCAGAAACATTTTATTGGTAAGTTTACTATAAATGTCAACGTATCACATTTACCAAATTGGTTACCCAGATGTCCACAACCTTTTTTGGTAGACCCACAGCAAATACTGACATAATAGATTAAAAATAGAGTTTTTTTTCTAAAAATGTAATAAATATACCAAAAAGAATATAAAGATATGTGCAGCATGAGGAGGGAATAAATGTACATTTTCTGCATTCCTAAACACTTAGAAGTGCACAATAGCATGTATTTAAGGGCTAAAAAAGGGCATTTTGCATCATGTCTCCTTTAAAAAAGATGCCTCATACAGCCGAGAGGTAAATGAGGAACTATTAAGGCTTTAGGCATCAAGATCAAGATGGTGATTTTAGTGGGTCACCAAGAATTTCAGTGGATGCCCAAATTTTTTAAATGATTTTTTTTTTCATTTTTTATTTTTTCTTATCTATTAAAAATAGTACAATTGACCTCCTTCGTTGGTGGTATGGTGATACAGGTTTATAAATATTGGACATATTTATGTGTACATGAAAACAAACAAAAATCTGAGTTTTTTCACAGAAAAAAAAAACACATTCTGGTCAGAAGCAGGATTTATGTAACAGTATGTGCCCGAGAGCTTAAACAGCACTTGTCTGGTCCACTGACAACAATGTTTTTTTGGGGGTTTTTTGCAAGTTCCTGTGATTTTTAAACTATGAATTATTGTTCTCAATGTATAGATTTCATGTGAAAAATAGGTGAACCCTACCTTACAGCATCACTGTTAAATACTACACAGAAGACAATAAAATATATTGTCTTAATAATAAATAATATACTGTTGAAAACATTTTTTTTTTAAAGTCCTCTCTTTGAAAGGGTTATCTTTGTCTTGACTTAAACCATTTAAAATGACAACAACATATCCAACAATGTAGACACACACAGTAGATTTCCTTATCTGCCACTTTGAGTGTAGCTCAGTGAGATTGCTTCATGGAAGCTGTGGGTTTTTTGGCCTGGAGGTATTTCTTCTGGGTAGATAAAATTGTCTCATATTCTCCAGAACAACCCAAATAAACTCAAAGGGGTCCTGGACTTTGTTGTGGATAATCCATCTGTGAAAATGATTTATACTACCTGAGCGACTTTATCACAATAACTGCACAAATAATTTTATTTTCAAGCTTCAAACTCTATTTATTTATAAAGCCCTTTTCTTGCCACAGGAAACACAAAGTGCTTTACATGATAAAATCAATAAATTAATAACAGATAAAAAAGACACATAGCAATGTTACCCCCACACACAAAGATGGATAATCCCAACCCCTCCTCCCACCCCCAACAAGACTCCCTGACTTCTGTCTCTTTAACTGAAACTAGTTAAACGTTCGTAAATACAAAATAAATAAAAAATAAAAAATTAATAAAGACTAAAAGAGAAGTAAAAACATTTGGCTTGGTGTTTATGTATATGTGAGGAAACTATATTATTGTTGGGATCCTTCCACGCTAGGAACAAGTACCTCCACGTCTAGTGAGGCAGTCGCCACGGCAATCATCCAGCCCCTAGGTCAAGGCAGGCCGGGGTCCAACCCACCGCCATAAGGCTGTGCTGTCAGACCCCGTGCCACCCAGGTGGGAGACTTGACCTTTGAGTATTACAGTGCCAGCAGTGAAGTTAAGTAGATGTAGCTATAGAACAACTAGCATTTGGTGTATTCTTGTGGTGAGCAGACCTAATTTACTATAGAAGCAAAGTAGTAGCAATATTAGTAGTAATAGGGTTACAGAGTTGTTTAGTCTCAACTTTGAACTCCCTTCACATTATCCCTGAGAAAATTTGACTATTATAAACGTAAAATGCTAAATGTGTGAAGGATTTGCTAAGTGTTTAATGATAACAACCCCTGTGCTCTTCTGCTCACTCTGACGGTGTATTTTCCTTCTAAATGTGGTACGTTTTAAGAAAAAAAAATTAAATAAACAGGCCTTAGAGTTTTACAGGGTTGTGTCTTGATTTGATCTAATCTAATAATTTAATGCAATTTGATCATTCTTTTGAGACTGAAATTATTCTCAAAGGTTGAGGATTAGAGTAAACTGTCTAATTAGTTTATCACTATTCTTAAAAAATATTAAGAGGGGATTCTTAAAACCCCAAAGACTAAACACAATAACCATATGCAGGATCGTGGGAATCAAACCATTTACATTGTATTATTGGGTTTACCTTCATTGAAAGCACCAAATATTATATTTCATTATATTTTACATTTTTAGAAAGTATGTTTTTAAATGCTTTGGGGAATAGTTCTGGAAAACTGGATAAACACACTGGTTTATTCCAATCTGGAAGTTATGACCACTTTCATACAGCACTTTAATCCAATAACAGAATAATTCTTAATGAAAAAATGCACTTCTTTAGCGTCTGTATCGCTTCCACTCCTTCCTCCTTCAGTGTGAGGAAACAGTGATGATGTTTTGTTAAAAAGAACATCACCTTTTTCTCTCTTTTTTAATCTTCTGAGCCTCCAAAAGCAGCATAAACCATCAGCTGCCAGTCAACAACCACTTAACCAGTCAGGAGGTCAACACATGACACTGGTTTAGTTGGGCTACACACACACACACAGATCACACATGCTGTAGAAGTAGCAGTCATATGGCAGATAATTCTCTCAAAAATCACTCCTAGGAGAGAGATGTGGTGTTATCAACTAAAAATAAATCTGCCTCAGTAAAACATGTGATTTTCCAGCATCTTTAAATGACTCTCAAAGAAAAAGAAAAATCTACCTTCACAAAGAAAGATTCACAAAGAATGATGAGGGATGAATGGAAATGTACTGAATGATCACTTTGTTATCAGTGATTATATTTATAACGTTCACATTTATATTAGACACGCTTTTTATTGAAAGAGGCTGAATACCTGCAAATACCTGAAATGCTGATCATTTTGTTTCTCTCGTTTGTAGTATTTGGTTTAATACCAGTTTGACCCCGTTTTTTCCCTTTCTGCTGTCTTTCTTACTTTAAAAAGTGGTGTAATTTACATCTTAAACAAAAGATCTTTTATAACAATTTACTTTCAAAATAAACATTTAACTGTATGCTTTATAAAACATTTATTAAATAATGTTTTGAGGCAGCCAAAGATCGCTTCAGGTTGTGTTAAGCTGACAGAGATGGATAAAAAAAAATTACTATGTTACTTAGTTGTTCAAATGCCTCATCACAAGCCTCAGCAGCACAGCAGTTCACAGATTAGATGTTTTCCTTTAGTAGAAGTAGATGATTAAAAACCTTTTTTTTTAAAACATGCAGGGCCAAGCATCTGACACACAACGAGCCTTTTAGGCCAGTCAGACCACATTTCTGAGAAGTTTGAAAATGGCCCTCACGGCCAAACAGAAAACACTGAGCAAAGCAGTGAATCCAAACAAAATAATTACAGGTATATAGTTTAACCAGTGCCCACGTGATACCTGTCAATGTTATAACCATGGGAGATGAAGGGAGTAGAGGTTTTTTTTATGTATTAGTCATGCATAATTAGTGTTTGCTCACTGCCTTGGAACAGCTCTTTTTTATTGACTAATAAATGAGTGTAAATTCTAATTAAATTTATTACGATTTGCCTTTAGTAATGTTGATACAAAACCATTGCAACAACACAGTAAACTCTGAATGCTACAGACCATAAAAGATGAAAAGAGGTCAAATGTTGAAGTAAAAAGGACATAAAACTTCTGTTATTAACAGTGAAATAATCTAAAGGTTATTTGTAAGTTTTGATGACTAAGCATGGGTACTACCGAGTAAAGACAATCAGACATAAGGTATCTCTATATTCTATTAGTGAAATAATCTGTCATGCTGAAGAAAACATGTCATGATTGGTATGTAAATCAGTCAGTTTCACTCTGCTGCTGAGCAAAGAGGGAGGGACAGATAGCAGAACAGAGCATTATACTGCAAAGAAAAAGAAGACAAGAAGGAACATAATCATTTCCACTAACGGGTGTTTATTCAGGAAGGGTTTTTTTCTGTTTTGGCCCCAACGTACGATCCGTGTGCCACAATTTTATTTCCCTAGGATCAGATCAAGTATTTTACCTGAACAATAAATAAACGTCACAGCAAAGTTTAAGCTCATCTAATCTAAAACATCTCATTTCATGTTAGCTACTTGATTCAAACGCTTCATGTGATGGTTTATTTTAGTTACTTATAGATACTAATAAAAGATTAACCAGGTAGAGATTACGTCTCTTCCTGCTGACATACTGGGCTCAGCAGTGGTTTCTATCACCAATCATCTTAAGCAGATTCACACAAACAGGTCACCCTGATGGCATGTCATCCACACTATAGTCTTATTTTAAGCTTCAGCTCATTTACCCAACGTGATATTTTCAAGTACTATCAAACAATCCCCTAGTAGTTTTGTATAGTGTCCCTAGTGAGTGACAACTGGAAAGGAAGCACAACAAATTAATGTGATTTGACCCTAAAGGCCAAATCATTGTTATACTAAAAGGGGAGAATCAGTGTGGAATATATTATTTAACCCCATAGCAAATTAATAAAACGTGCAGATCTAAATGCATAAATCTGCTTATTGAATCAAATAAACTTGTATCTTTTCACAACATACTTGACGTAACACTTAAAGTAGATTTTGATAGACTGTCTAGTTTATAATGCTGTAAAACTGTCTTTCTAGCTTATCCCAGATTTATCAGTGTCACATATTTTTACTCAAATGATCACCTGGAGTGCTTTTCAGAAATTATGCTGGCATTGAAAACTGGGAGAACACCTCCAGAGCTTCACTTAAAAAGACTTGAAGAGAAAGCAGGGAAGAGTTTAGTCCCAGTGTGTATCAGTAAAGGGAGCCAGCTCACAGAAACCTGGCCTCCTGCCACCATTTCCAAAAGAGGTTGTTAGCTGCTACTGGGAGAAAATGTTTTATCGTTGAGCATAGTCCTGCAGCAACCTGTCTGTGACTGCATGTATGAGCAGCAGAAGCTCCCACTCTCCCTAAAAGAGACAACGTCTCACTACAAGATCGAGTTAATTAATAGTCTACAGCAACAAGACAAAACAAAAGCCATTTAAAGTTAAATGTCCTTCTAGAAGAGGTTTATACACTCTTCACTAATTAAAAACTACACTGCCTGATATTGCTTGTCTGATTTACACGATGGCATGCCATAGAAATAGTATGATGAAGCTTGGAAACATGACTTCCCAGCTTGTAGCTGTTACATTATTACTCATTTCATATAAAAACTATAATGCAGTAATAGTTTGATTACACGTCACCCGAATTCATGAATACATTATTTAGCAGCACTGATGTTTTGCATCCCATTTATTACTGCTGACTTTAGTTAAATCAATGTTCTTCATTATGTAACAGATGGGAAATAGGCTTTCACAAATTAAACTTTGACTCCCAATGTGATGGTTTTTGTGGTAATCTAACATTTTTCTCCAAAACGTTTTGTGTGATTGGTCGGTTGGGGTGGGCGTGGTTATTATAGAAGCGAATAGTTGCCATTTGTGAATTTTTACTGATGCGAGGTGAACAGATAGTGTTAATAAAACAGTTAATTGTAGTAGTAAGAAAGTACAAAAATATTTACAATACATGCCATTCAAAGACACAGTCGCATGCACAAAGCACCCTGCCGCTGACGAATTATGCCAATGTTTAGGAAATAAGCAGGTTAATTCTTTATTGCACATAAAAACGCAGACCACCCGCAGTGATCTCCGTCCCGCTGCAGCTTCTCATGGAGAATAAACAACACACCACAAAGAACTTTTTTCTTGATCTTGCTGCATCGAGAGCAAGAACAAACTTCTCACTTTCTCGTGGGGAATATAAAAAACTTCACTGCTCTGCCTCACTGACTGGAGTCAGACACAAAAGCCGTCATGCTGGGTGATGCAAAGTCTGGCGGAGTACAGGAGAGATGGCTTCAAAGCATTTTTAAAGGAAGGACATCATTTTTCTACATTTCCTCCTTTTGTCGAACACCTCCTGGAGCAGTCTTCATAAACTCCTGATTGATCCTGGTAAAGCAGTGTACTTTTCCTTCAGGTCTCCTGAACCAGGTTGTTGGTTTGAAGATGCCTCTGCAGTCAACTTAGTCTAGTTTTGGGGCAGAATAGCATGTTTTCTAACCCAAAATCTATTTAAAAAGTGGCAAATAGACTTGCATGGGTTGAGGATGTTAAATTCCCAGAGGGGATACAAATCACCTGAACGTTGCAGCCTCTGCTTTTCTTCTCCTGATCAGTTGGATTACTCTTTAAATGCTAAGGTTATCCGTTTGAAGCAGGGGTGCTCTGCCTTGGTCTTCCAGGCCCAGAATCCTGCAGGTTTTTCATGCATCCTTGGTTCAGAGTCAAATCCTTTAGAATAGTTTATCAAGATCTGCACAGTGATTTATGTTTGAATTTGGTGTGTTGGAGCAGAGAGACATAAAAATAAAAACTTTGGACAAGAGCCAAGATTCCTCATCCCTAATTTAAAGCTAAGTGCATAGATTTTCTACCTCCTTTAGCCGCTAGTGAACAGTGTCAGCATTTTATTTGCCAACATGGTTGTCGGTTTTAGACTTTTCACCAGGTATAGTAGTTTCAGAAGCATTGTGAACCTAGCTCTTCGTGGCTTCAATTAAATCAAACAAAGAAAAAAAAGGTCAATTCTAGGAGTACACTGGAAGTCCATTTGTTTTCTATGTTGTGTTTTTTACGTGTTAAAGCATTAAGAAAATAAAATTGGCTTAATGCTACAGATTTTTTTTTGCATTAAGTTTGACAGTCCTAATTTTAGTATCTGACCAACAAATATCAAGTACTAGTAAGCAGTTTTGGATCCATAATAATGTTTATTTTCATCATGTTCTTCTGTTTGTCTGAATGCAGCATTTGTACAACTAAGCACGGCCAAATCCCAGTCTGCCAATGCAGTCTTTCTGCCAATAGCATCATTCCCTTCACATGTACACACATCTAAAATGTGTTATAGAGCTGTATATAGTCTGTGTAACAGCATTCCTGTGCTGGTATTCATGTTGGGACAATTATGACACTTGGGGGAGAAAAAAAATAAATTATATATATATATATATATATATATATATAAATAAATCTATTGCTCCCAGCCAGTTGTCTGGTTGTCCAATTAGCTCTTTGGCTATCTTTAATCACAGACCAAATATCCATGATGCAGCAGTAAAGCTCCAGCTGGCCGATACAAACCGACTCGTGTCTCGGAAAGGCATTGGCGCTCTGTTACTCTGAAATTACATTTAACATTTAACAATCAAAACAACAGCTAAACTAAAGTGAAAAGACAGCAGACCACCTGCTTTTCACATGATAACTGTGGACACACAGGGCCAGGAGCAATCCAATGACCCATTCAAGGTTGCATCTCATCATCACAACCCAGAAACTAGACCGGCAATAACATGATCTCTCATCCACCACAAACAACACCTGATGTGCATCTACATAGAAAAACTTACTTGATAATAACTGATGATGTGATTAGATTTCTTAACTAAAATAAATTTTTACAGTACATTACATGTCATAAAAAATAATTTGATAAAACACAATCTGAAATGTAGAATAACTGGCAAGCATTTTTATAAAAATGTAAATATCTGCTGCATTGGCCAGTAATATTTTTATTTATAGTGAATACATTTTCTGCCAACATGTTTATTAGTTTTAATGGGTTTTTTTTATGATGGTTCTGTGACAACAATAATTTAGATTTAATTGAGTTAAATTAATTTCCAGTAAAAGCTTGATAACGGTCCTCCTTATAAATAATTTAATGTGACATGAAGCAGCAATTCCACTTGGACAAAAGAAAAGCCTAAACAGAAGTGCCAAAAAATGCAGTTACCCCTCATCTGCTCAGGTCTGTACACCTCCATAGACTCCCATGTTAACTCGTTGGCTGTCATAGATGTCTTTTGGAATAACAGCAGTCACTACACAAAGACATTATACATTTTGCAGCATCTGTACAGAGAAAATAGATGTCACTGTGTGAACGCTTCAAACCCAAAATGCATAACCGAGTGCACTTTGAGCATACACACATCAAACACCCACCGTGTAGTCAATTCAACATTAAAAATGACCTCCCAGCCCCCTGTAAGCGCCACTTCTTCGTAGGGCTGCTCGATTATGGCAAATATGATAATCACGATTATTTAACACGATTATCCAATAACTTTAGTAAAATGACT
>JBAMIG010000003.1:7770960-7789389 GCA_037177335.1 Kiunga ballochi
TAGATAGATAGATAGATAGATAGATAGATAGATAGATAGATAGATAGATAGATAGATAGATAGATAGATAGAAAATATAGCTGTAGCCTACATTTAGTAGAATTTGTATTATTTTGTCAAAGATTGAAGGATTATCATAGGAACAAGGAATTAAATATATAAATATATATTTTATTTTAAAAATAGCAGTCCAAATATATCCATTTAAGTAAAATAGATTCTTTACAGCTCAAAATTCTTCTTTTTGTTAAATCCTGATTTTAATTACCCTAAATCCCTTACAATATTATAAAACTGCAAATTCCAATTGAAGGTTTTATCCAGGTGAACCGGGGCTGGTGTGCAGGGTGGAGAGGAGTGGGGTAGCGTGATATGTAGGAGATCAAATTCTGCTTATGGCTCCAGAAATGTCCCTGCTGGGTTCTGGTGAGCTAACAGCTGAGACTAAATCAATGCTGTGAAAGACAATAGTACAGTTGGGAACCCCACTAAGCATTGGTAGTTCACTGTTTGATGCAGCCATCGTTTCATAGTACATATTTTCACATTTATTCTGGCTTTGAAGTTACAAGTAGAATCAAATAAGCCAAAGTATTAGTCTGTATCACTTTGAAGAAAGTATCTTCATTTTTCTGATACGAGCCTACATGGAACCACCTAAACTTTATAACTATATTATAACTTTATAACATTCACAAAAAAACACATTATTCTTGTTCCAAGCACCTAAATTTAAACCAGGTTCAAGTCAAGAAGGTAAACATTATTTTTATCAACTAATTTAAATTTATATTGGAGAAATTGCTTCTTAAATTATACAGGTTTCTGATTAATGTCTTTAAAATTCAAGTGCTGGCACTTTGAAATTTTAAAGCTAAGTTTTAACACAACACATAGTCAAACATTAGGTGACCGATGTGTGGCATCTCCTTAGAGTGTTGGCAGGTCGTAGAGGTCTTTGGATCAGACTGATTATCAGCCTGCTCTTAAAATACTGCAGAGAAGGACAAGCAAATAACTGAACAACAGACAAGATGTGGACCTGTTTAGACCTTGTATTTGATTCACTCATTGAGATTTTCTTGCAGTTTGTCCGAAACATGTCCAAGTTCAAGTCTCAGTCATGGCTCAGACCCTGCTCCTGGGTTCTGCAGCCCCCCTACAGTGCAAACTGAGGACCAGCTGTCACAGCACAGTCTGGCTATTATTTAGGATTTACCTGCATCTTAAAGGGTTTAGCTTCTTAGCCCAGCTTGACATCACTGAATCCAGTGACAGATGCTGAATTTACAGCACACACTGGTACTATCATTAAATCACCTTCTTGTTTCCTGCAAATAACTGCAAGTATAACTTTAATGTGATAAAATCCTACTGAACCACGGATCTTGATGCAAGATCCTTTACTCTGAAAGTATTTTTTAATCATCATTAAATTATTTGTTTTCTTATTTAATTTGTACTTTTTTGATAAGTGTGTGTTCGTATATGCCAACATTGGAGTTGTGGTAAAGTCAGCTGCTCAAATAATCAAGAATATACTATCTCACTTGATTTAAAATAAAAACTGTAAACAGATAATAAGGTAGTTAACAGAGTAGCAACCATTTTTCTTATAGATAGTATATTTTAAAAAATATATGTAAAAAAGGTGGATTTATATTTTGGATGTGTTCCCTATGTTTAGGACCCCTGTTTTATTCATCCATCTGTTTGTGCAGTGATCGGGCTATTAAAGGATTTATTTAAAGCTGATTTACTGCTTTGTCCTGACTCAGACTGAGAGATAAGCTGCAATTGAAGAAGTGATTCATTTAAATTATGTAACTTCTCCTTGTGGAAATGATGGGAAGTTCTGGAGATCCTGATTAATTAGACTACAGAAGCTTCTAGAGTGTCATTACAGAATAAATGCAAATGTGATTTTTGGACATATTTCAAACCATTTTTCTGCATTACGTAATTGTTGAGTGAATTTTCTTTTTCGTTGTTTGTCTTCTGGCCCTTGAGTCATTCTTACTGCAGCAACACCTCTGGCGAGGAGGGGAACACGTTATTCCAAAGGTCAAATTTTTGTAGTATGAAAGGAAACAGGAGAGAAGAATTTTGCAAACCCTAATTTGTAGGGTTTAGAGGACTATCCTGCTATCCATATGCAGCCACATAGGGACAACAGGGTGCTACAGATTGCAATGTTATTTAAACCAAAAGTATGACCACACACACATCCAGTTAGCCAACTTTTATTTAAGGCACATAAACATCGCTTTACCGGACTACCGGAGAACTGCAAAAGGTTGTACGTGATGACGTAGCACATTTCGTCAACAGAACGTGTTGACGTTCAAGCTAAGTTGCTATATGCTAGCTGTGTTGCGATCTGCTTTCTGTTTTTTTTTTTCTTCCGGAAGCCTGAAAAAAAACAATAACTAAACTTAGTTATAAAAATCGTTAACATTCTGCAGAGCGTCCTCGTGTCTTTATTGTGCTGTAGCAATGGCTCTTCAAGGCTCAGAGGAGCTGGGAGAGCAGGTCGAGGAGCCTGAGGATCTTGACGATCAGGATGCTAATAGCATCTCTCCGGCCGAGGAGATTACTCTGCCCCCTGGGCCTGGGGGCGACGAAGAGCCGGAGGAGGCTCTCCTACTTCCGTGGGACCGTTTCTCTGCCTGGCTTCACTGCATCTGTGTGGTCGGCTTTGACCTGGAGCTTGGTCAGGCGGTTGAGGTGAGGCAGAGGGAACCACCGGGGTCTTTTAAAACTCACTGATGCTACAAATGTGTAACTTAAGCAACTGCTGAAGACATAGACTAAATCCTGGAGGAGAGTCGATACATCAATCTCATTTTGTCATAATTTTGTTATTATTGGACCCAAAACAAATGATCGGAGTATGTAAAAATGTTGATCAGATATCGGGAGTGTTGTTTCCTATAAGATAATCGCTAAAACATTAAATATTGCTTGTCTTATATCGGTGCTGAGGCGACCTTCCCTGAAGTTAGACTGTTCCACCAGCTTCACTAGTTACACTGGAAGCGCATTGTTTTATAAAGATTTTCTCTTTAGAACAGACAGAAATATTTTTAAATTAACTTAAATTTGTATAAGTAAAAACATCTACTCCAGGCGTTTTTGAATCCCACTTTTCAAAACTACCAAAACAACAAACACCTGTTGTCCCATTAACAGTTTATACAGATAATCAACAACTGACTTGTTTTATTACATTACTCAGATTGCACTTAGCTAATATGTGTTTCTGTTTCCTTATTATTTCTGATGCTTGCATGTCTTTCTGTTTTAGCAAAGTGAGACACAAAGGGTGCTGAGATTTTTTATTTTCCCAAATAAGATCAGTCAGTTTGATTTACTGATAGGATTTTATAAGTTTGTGGTAACAATTTTCCTTTTTAAACAAAACTAAATGACAGATTGAATAAGCACTACATTATAATCTTCATCATCCTAATTTATAGACCGATAATGGAGAACTTCTAGCTTAATCTAATGAAAATAAGCAGAACTTAAGTAATTTCTTCTTCATTCATTTACATTTTTATTTTTAGTGGTGTTAAGGTTTGGTGCTTTTTTATATTTAAAGAAAATTATTTGAAAAAATTGTAAACCTATAGTATCAACTTAAGCGATTGAAGCACCAAAGTTAAAGTATGTCTAAATTGAAATGAGATTTCTTCATGTATCACAATAAGACTTGTTTTATTTGCTTAATTGTTTTTGGTACAAGTGCAGAAAAAAGTATTGACATGTAATCTTAAATACATTTTGTATTTATGGGTACAAAATCCAATATTAACCTGGATGTCAAACTGATAGGAGCCTGATGCAGATCATACTGTCATCAGTTTATGGTGCTGAGGTAAAAACACAAACAAATGGCTTGATGCTGTTTTGTAATTGTTTATGTCTTCCAGGTAATTTATCCTCATCACTCCAAACTATCAGAGAAGGAGGTGAGTCCAACTCACTGAGAAGAATAACTAAACACTAATAAACTTCTAAATAAACACATTCTGTAAACTTATCAACCTGTGTTGGGGGAAAAAAAGGGTTCAAATATTTTTTTTCTTTCAGAAAACAAGCATCTGCTACCTGTCTTTTCCTGACTCTAACTCGGGTGAGTCACCTCTTCAGCATTTAAGACGTTGTTTTTCCCAAATGATGTAAAATAAGCAGAATGATTTAATATTTAAATCTGGCTAAGTTCACTTTGATCTTTTCATTGGATCCTTACCCAATGCACAAGTGAACAAGAGGCACTCATATTACTATGTGAGGATCTGCAACAATAGATGGTGATCTACGCATTCATGTGTTAAACGCTACTATCTGTTCATTTCTCCTGGCTTCGTGTGAAAACTGAGCTTTTTCTTTCAGGTGTGTGTTTTTGTTGATGTGAGTCAGTACGCAGTGAAGCTGAGGAATTTGCTGTCTTCATTTAGAAGACAGGATTAGGACGAAATGCTTTCAGAGCTGCTATATATAAAATGTTACCTAGGTGTTTCAGAGAGATATTAAAGTGCAGAGCTGCAGCCTACTTTCTCTCTGCGTATCATGATTCAGCTCCATGCCTTGATTACAGTTGGCAACGCTTGTTTTTAATCCACTTTTGAGATTTTAGAAATGAATTGTGGCACATTTGCTCTAAAATGAAATGGTACCAGTAATGTTTAGAGATGTTGTGTTCTAAGCTGTTTTAATCAGGAGCATATATAGGATGCAAAATATGCATCTAAGATAAGAACTACAAATTTCAACCAACATATATACTGTAGTCTGGATATATTTTATAGTTTTTACTTTTTAAAAAACATTTTCTTTGTTTTTTCTTTTTAAAAAAAAGAGATATGGATGTAAAAGGCATTTAGCCTGGTTAAACTGCTCATACGGTGTGTGCTACTTGCCCTGCACCAGTACTTGCAGATGTTGGGAGGAGGTCCGGAGAGTATTTCTACCAATGGGACTGTTTTTTACATATCATATATCTTGATAAAGAAAAATGACACCCACAGACTGAACTGTGTAGGAAACATTTATCTAGAGTCAGTCATGAAGCCACTTAGTAAACATTGTAAGTTCAGTATTACTTCTAAGAAGTGGCTTTAAACAGTCTGATTATTTTTAAACGGATATTTTTTGGGAAAAAATGACCTTTTCTCTTAATAAATGTATTCCCAGTATTTTGTTCCAGCTGTTTTTATATTATGGAGCATTTTATTTAAACTTTTAAGACCCATTGGACATTTAGTAATCTGCAAATCAGGTTTAAAAAATCGATACAGTGAAGGTAAATAAGATTTCAATGAATCAGGACAGCATGATAAATTTATCCGAGCCCTTCTGACACTTTGTGATTTATCCGTTTTTACATTCTTGTCTTTCTGGAGTTATAAAGTAATATCATGGTGTTGTTTCAGACGATACCAGCAGGGTTACACATTCATACACTGTCTCATACATTATAGTGAAGGTAAATAGAAGGACAGGAGAATATAAAGCCTGATTATTCAATTCTGAGAGGCAGAGATGAGGCCTCCTTCAGGCTGGGTGGTCATGAATGCAACCCACTGAATGATGTCATGAAGGCTTGCCGTTGTCCTTGGAAGTGTTTGTGTGTTTATGTGTGTGTCCTCTGGAATGCATTGAAGTCGGGCAGAGTGTGTTGGTGTTTATGTTTAGAAAGTCTCAAACTCTGCTGGTTGCTCTCTGTCAGCCTGGGGATGTGTAAAAGACCACTTTAACGTTAAATGCTGGTCATTGACTCATTGTTCACTACCTATTTTCCTTTTTCCTCTCCCTGTTTGTGCAGAAAATCAGGATCCACAAAGACACATAAGACTTTTCTGGTCTAGTGAAAACAATGAATGCATCAAGGCAGATTATAAATGTTCTGTTTTCTATATCTCTTCTCTGTTAATCATTCTTTTTAATAGTGGAGACTGGACTTCAAGAAATAAGTCTTGCTGTTTCTATTCAAGCAGATGTAACTTAAATTCTCTTTTCTAAATTAAATCATATTTTATTACATTTTTGCTGTTGCATTGAGGTGAATAACTAGCAGCAGAATGATGCATATGATGTCTGATGTAGTAAATAACTTTGAGTCATTACTATTCTACTGAACAAAGCCAATAGATTTATATATAATGATATGTTCTGCTAGCAAATCTCTACATTTACCAGCAGAACCACTCCTGCAGCAGTTTAGGCCTTTAATGTCTCTTTGCAACAGAACAAGGCAGGTTCAGTTGTCAGAAAGGCAGAAAGGAGCACAAAAGGATATTATAAACTGAAGTCCCATTAAGCTTACTCCTAATACCTATTTTTGTCATTCCGAGGCCAGATATTGATGTTTAAGGTCCCATTGTTTCTCGCTGTGTTCCCAGGTTGCCTTGGCGACACACAGTTCTGCTTCCGCTTTCGTCAAGGCTCCACCAGGAAGTCATCTCTGGGCTGTTTCCTGGAAACCACAGATCGAGACGCACCTCCCTGTCTGAAGGTTAGGAAGCAGACCCATGCTTGTGTTTTTGTCTCAGCTGTTTTAAGACCCGGCTCTTGTGTGAGTTGTATAGATTTGGTTTGTTGTTATGCAGCGGTGTGCACATGAGAGCTCTGCAACAGCAGTGCAACAGTTCATTAACTGCATGTATGATTATGTTGCAGCGGGAACAAGGTCATTACTACGGTTATGTTTATTTCCGCCAAGTGCGAGACAAATCTCTGAAGAGAGGATACTTCCAGAAGGTCAGTGTCAAACTACAAGAGCAGCCTTTCTTTAATAAGACATGTATTTGTGTTTTACCTGAATTAATCTGAGCCTATTGTACAGAAACAGTAAATATACTGTGTGTTTCCATTGCACTGGTTCCTTTACAGTCATGATTCTGTTTCATTGTTTTATTTTTAGCTTTAAGAGTAGTTTTTTTTTATTCCCTTTTTTAATTAGGATTTTGTTGTATATTATGTTCTACCTGTTGCACAGATGTGAGATTTGCACATGAACATGTTTATAATATTCTGGATGAATGTATTTGTGCAAAGTGTTTATTGCAAAACATGGACAGAGCTGCCATCATATTACAATTCTGCGGTGCAGTTCATCTGGCAGCACAATGTCTTATTGAAAACATAATTTCCATATATTTTATTGTTGAACAGAGGTGCAAATACAGAAAATCTGTTATTGCACATGTCAGCATTTTCATTTGCATTTTTCCCCCCATTGTGCTCTCCTACCTCTGAGTCATTTCACATGCTCCTCTGTGAAGAATTTTAATCTTTTCATGTAAAGTGTCTGAAGATTATATTTATCTTTTTTTTATCTTTTTAATCAGTCTCTAGTCCTGATCAGTAAGCTGCCCTACGTGACCTTCTTCCACTCGTTGTTGAAGATCATGGCTCCAGAATACTTTGAAAAGCAGGAGCCCTGCCTGGAGGCGGGTTAGTTGAATTACCTGTATTTATCTGTTTACATGCAAAGCTGCTAAAACACTAAATATGTTGCATGTAATGATGATGATTATGGTTTCTATAATCCAGAAGTTTTAAGATAATGTTGACTGAACCTTTAGATAATATGTCTGTGTTTCTGGCAGCTTGCAATGACATAGACCGCTGGCCAACGCCTCATCCTGGACGTATCCTCACCCTTCCTATAATGGGCGTTGTCATCAAGGTACATGCACGTTTTTTTATTAACAGGTGGAGAAACACTTGTCACAGCATGTTAAAAAGAATGCTCTGTAGGATATTACTAACCGCTCCTTCAAGTCATGAGTTGGTGGTCTCTGTGTCAAAGGGTTTTTTAGGCTCTGATACTCCTATTAAACACTTAGATTATATCAAATCCTTGGCTTGGGTGTTTGTAGGTCTTCATGTTTATGTGAACCTTAGATAAGCCAGAAACAAAGCTTCATATTAAATGACATTGTACTGTATAAATTGTTATTTTATCATAAAATAGAGTACATAATAATGGGTCTGATGCCAAAAAATGCAGACATGAGGCATGCTTTTTGTCTTAAAGGACATAAATGAACAGATCCAGTCATGACTTCTACATTATCGTCTGAGCTCTCATTTCCAAGCTGAGACAGAAGAAATTATATCACTTTGTTCACTGATGTGTTTCAGGTTCGCATCCCGACATGTTACGACAAACCAGGAACCTCACAGTTGGTCCAGTCTGCTCAGGTAAAACATAAATGAAACATTTTAATAACTGATTGCTATTGTATGGTTTCTCCTTCTATTATATGGAGGGGCAGCTCTCCCAATGGCCCCTGTCCTTTCAAGGTCAAGTCAGATTGTGTGTTTTATATTTGCAAGATGTTAGTCACAATGTATCCTACTTTTATATGAAGTATAAAACTGAAGAAGTCTATCTTCCTTGTAGAGTGACAGTTTGGTGTCCATTGTGCTCCCAACCATCCATGAAGTTGACCTTTTCAGGTGAGTCCTCTTCTGCCATGTCTCTAAACTCTGTACATCTGTGAACATTGTCTCCATCTACTGGTTGGTACTAGTACAGCAACAGGCTCACTGGCTGGTCAGGAGGCTGTGGTTCTGGTCCTTGAAGGCCACATTTGGTGTCTCTTTTGAATCCGATCTCCTAAAACAGCCTGCCAAACATGCAGCAGGAAACATCTAAAACCTGCAGGACAGCAGCCCTTAATGACTGTTTCCTTCTTTCTAGGTGTTTCTACCCAGTCTTCTTCCACATCCAGATGCTTTGGGAATTGGTGTTGCTCGGGGAAGCACTTGTTGTCATGGCGCCATCACCTGCTGAGTCATCCGATACTGTGCTGGCTTTGGTCAGGTGAGTGGAAAAGGATGAGCTGTAGCTCATCTTGTTATATTAATCTGATGTTTTAATAGTTTGATGTGGAACAGATGATTGGAAGCTATGAAATGATGTACTGATGTAAATGATGTAGGGTGCAACATTTCATACCTTTTTTAATGGTATTGAAAGTGTTTAATCTTGAACCTTTTTGGAATAAATTCAGTACAAACTCATTTAAAATGTTTTTTTTTTGTTTACATTTTTGCCCACTGTAAAAATATCCCTTAGCAGAAGGCAGATGAAGCCTTTTACATAGTTTATTCAGACTCTAATGCAAAAAGATTATTTTGTCGTCCTCTCTCTGCAGCTGTATCTCTCCTCTGCGTTACTGCAGCGACTTCAGGCCATATTTCACCATCCATGATAGTGAGTTTAAGGAGTACACAACCAGGACACAAGCCCCGTGAGTAAAAGTGAACCAGTACAGCTTTTACAATGGTGCACTAATGCAACATAGTCTGTGTCAGGATCTGCTGCGATGACAGCTGGGGTTTTGCACAGCAGCTCTCTTTGCACAGCTTGTTTTGTGGCCAAGAAAAGACGCTGGTGGATCCTTAGAGACTGAATGTAACACACACCAGCTTTGTTTTTCCATTTGATGCTGAACGCTCTGTACAAGCAGAGAAAGTAGCGGGGTTGTGCTGATGCTCTGAGACTGTGTGATGAGTTAATCTTCTGTGTGATCTGTGACCATTTAGGCCATCGGTCATTCTGGGAGTGACAAACCCCTTCTTTGCAAAAACTCTGCAGCACTGGCCGCATATCATCCGCATCGGAGACATGAAGCAAGCAGGTAAATATTCCTGCTTTAGTCCAGTCTAACACATCTTTCAGCACTTTTATATTCTGAGATTGTTTCCATTGAAATGACTTAGAATATTATAAAGCAACTTTATTAATGGTTTGATCAGATAATGGTGTAAAAACAACACAGAAGGTTTTTGTTCTTTTAAGAAGTCAACTATAATAAAAAGTGCTGTTTCAGAAATGAACTCGGAAACTCGGTAGCCATGGAAACCCTTTACAACACAGTTATTTTCTTAATTAGATAACAAACCCTAAGTTAAGCTTCCAGTAAAACCTGATGCGACAGTAAAACGTTAGGCATGACCTCTTGGACGTTGTGTGAAATGTTTGTTTTCAGGAGAGATGGCAAAGCAGATGAAGGTCAAAAAGCTAAAAAACCTCAAAACGCTGGACTCTAAACCTGGTAAATACTGCATAGTTTCTACTTATTGTCTTCTTCTACACATGGTCTTCCTGTTTCTTCTCCTTGTATTGATTTATTTCTACATGACAAACTGTTCTGAAACATACAGCAGCCATGACATCTGTCAAACCGCTGTCTTCTCCAGGCGGAGAACAAGTTTCTGCTCTCTAATCTAGCAACTGTCTGCTCGTTACAGGTGTGTATACTGCATATAAGCCATATCTCAATAAAGATGAAGAAATCATCAAGCAGCTTCAAAAGGTGAGAAATGCTCTTTGCACAGTGACCTGCAAGGTGAGCTGCAAAAATCCAGTCCAGTTTTGCATCTAGTGCTGCCCATTAAAATCTCATTTAATATGTATTATTACTCCGAGTATTTTAACTCATTGTGTGCCTGTGTTTCAGGGAGTTCAACAGAAGAGACCATCAGCAGCTCAAAATGCAATTCTTAGACGATACTTTTTAGAACTGACTCAAAGCTTCATCATCCCACTGGTAACAAACTTTCTTCATTGTTTGCAAAGCTATTTGATCATTTGTTTAGTCCTGCAGGTTTTCTGTTTTAAATCACCTGATGTAAAATAAACTGATCCAGCAGCAAGTTTTGCTCAGCGCCTCAGTGTTTTAAGTCAGGCGTGTTTCTGGCAGGAAGTATTGAAAACCTGAAGGGTTTTGGCCTTTGAGGAACAGACCCGGATCCACTGTTTCCATCGGACCTCTGAAAAAATAATTTGCTTGTAAATCCTACGTGTCTGTAAAATTCACGGTTGAAATGATCCCTGTGTTTGTTACAGGAACGGTATGTGGCCAGTTTGATGCCTCTCCAGAAGTCCATCAGTCCCTGGAAGAGTCCTCCTCAGTTACGGCCTTTTATCCAGCAGGACTTCATGAAGACGCTAGAGAAAGCTGGACCACAGCTCACCTCCAGGCTGAAGGGAGACTGGATTGGGCTCTACAGGTACTGGCTTCTGCTAAACATCTGGTTTATACATTATTGATGCTTCTCTGTGTTTTTCATGTCAGAGTGCAAAAGTGTCCTCTTCCTTGTAGGCTCCTAAAATGAGCAGATAGATGTAAGAATGACAGTGTGTCTGGAATTAGCATCCTGTGGTCTCCTGTGGGGGTTTCAGGCATTTCCTCAAGTCTCCAAACTTTGACGGCTGGTTCCGTAACAGAAGAAGAGAGATGACGCAGAAACTGGAGGCTCTGCATCTTGAGGCGCTATGTGAGCAGGTGAGGAGGAGTAAAAATATAGACTTTTATACCTTACTGTCGCAGAGTGGTACTTTTTTTTTTGTGGTACTTGGATCACAAAATGTTTTTTGTTGAAGGTGAGAGAGAACCATAAAGATGCACCAATAAATATGAATAGTCAAATAATCCAACATGTGTAAATCACAGTGAAGTGTGTGAATCACCTCGGAGGTTCGTCACTGGCAGCAGATACACGAGAGCAATTACATTTTGTGATGCAGATGCATTTATTAAAAGTTTAAAAGAAAAGGGAACAACATGTTTGTTAAAAGCTTTACTTATCTGTCCTTTTGTGTTTTGAAGGATCTTCAGCAGAGAATCCAGAAGCACACGGAGGTGGAGGCAGTGGACCTGGTTCTGAAGCTAAAGGACAAACTGGTGAGTACGATCCCTAATCTGGAATCTTCCATTAAAGTGGAAGATTTTTTTTTTTGTCCAGGTCAGTAAGACATTGTCACTCCTGCTAAAGCTTTATACATGATTTCTCATGCAACTAAATTTAGCTTTGTAATTAAATTACGCTCCAGATATTGTCCAAACGTGTTATTTGCAGCTGTGAAGCTATTTAAAATTCAGTAAGAACATTTACTGGGTCCAAGCTAACTCATCAATGCTAACTTTACCATCTTGTAATAGCCTCCCAATAAGTTTTCACAAACAAAGCTAAACTGAAATAATCTTTGTGCTTTTATGCAACCAATAAAAAACCTAAAGATGGAGTACAAACTGTCAGGAACATTAGTGAAGTTTGTGAACATTTCTTTATTTATTATAACTACTCACATCTGTATAAAACTGAGCTCTTTTAATGTGATCATGCTGTGCTGCAGAGTCAGGCGGAGAGGGAGCAGCTCCCAGTGCGTCCAGGGACCCTGGCCAAGCTGAGAGCCCACATTGAAGCCGTCATTCTGTCTTTACCAGAGGACCTGCAGGGCATCCTTCACAAGCCCCCCACACCCTGACTACAGCAATATCCACAGTTTGACATTGTTCAGGTTTGCAGGGGGTCAGAGTTCTTCAACCAGCTTCTGGTGGGACCTCCTTGAAGTGAGACTGGACCCCGATTGTAGGTCTGCTGGGTCTGTAATGCAAAGCAGTTTTAATGCACAAAATCTACATCCAGCTTCAGTGGCATTACCTCACAACTTCGGATTTAGGGAAGTTGGATTAAACCCTGACATCTCGGTGATCCTGTGGTCTTGAAGCAACAAACTGGAGCCAGAGCAGCCAGACTGGACCTGCCAGACAGTCTTCTGAAACAGCTTAAGAAGCTTGAAGCTTTTGGTCACTACAGAAACGAGCACCTGATGCATTTTGAGTCATCAGATGGTGCGTCGCCAAAGGTCCGTCTGAGCCGGCGACGGCCTGTGTGCTGACAGAACAGGATCATGACCCCTGCTGACTTTTGACCCTTAGAGTTTTTACCTCATAACAGCTTTTATTTTTACTCTTTTTAACTTGATGCTGGGCTGCTGCAGTCTGAAGGAGGGGGAAGAGGAGTTTTCATCCATTTTTAAAAACTTTAAATAGAAGAAAAAAAGAAGTGCACTTCATTGCTACCTGGACCGGTGTGCCCATCAGTTAATCTCTCACACTCACGCAAACACACTTATGCAAACAAACTGAACTGAGCAGAGCCAAGCAGTGCTTTATATTTAAACTTTTACTAAAAACACACTCAAAAGATGACAGACAGAGCATCCAGCACCAGCAACCCTACGATAACTAGCTATACAGCTCTGGTGGCGTTGCTGTGAAAGATTGCTCAGGATTTCAGCCTTTATCACCTTCATGTCACATGACCTCCTTGTAGCCTATCACAAGAGTCTGAGGAGGTATCCTGATATGTACAGAGTTCAGACATGGTGTGCAGTTACACATGTTTTTTTCATGTTGTGTGGAGACTATTGAAGCCCATGTCCATAAAGAAAAAAGATAAGTTTAATAGACTGCTTAAAATGAATGAGACCACCTATGTTTCCTTTTTTTATAGACCGTGTAGCATCATGATGCCATTATTGGACAGAAATATAAGTGAATTTGCTCTTTTATGTCCATATTTGGGTGAGAAATTAATCTTGCATAACATCCGGCTCCACTCTGTTCACATGCAGAGAAATGACTGATGTCTTAACTAACTAATACATTTGATACTTTAATAAAGAAACAGTAACATGTTTTATTTCTGTTATATTTTTACATTAAAAATATCGTTTTAGTCAAAGAGTTTTAACAGACTGATGCATTAACAATGAACACAAACTGTGTTATTAAAACTAGTGGTTTAATTAGGGGCATTGAAAGACTTTTATATCTAAAAAGAAATCCATTAATTCACTCAAACTTGAGCTGTGTTCCCACTGCAGGTCTTCATGCTCGAGTCCCTCTTCTCCGTTTGTTTTCTTTTTGTATCACGTTACAGTTCACTGACCCTCATGAGCAGAAGAAAAGGTTACATACAGGTAGCATACTTTGTTTATGGAGGTAAGCTGCACATGCATGCGTTTTAAGGATGGAGTGATGCATCGCTTTGAATTGAGATGTGTTTATGATGCAACTGCTGCAGTAACGTAGGCGTGCATCGAATAAAGCTGCTGGCTAAGTGTGCAATGTGTCTGCATCAGTAGACCTCATGCTTACATTCATTATGTATAGTTTATCTCCTCACCTGTGTTTCTGAGATGCCTTGAATGCATCATCACTATCTTTTGCCAACATGGAGGAAAGGAGAAATATTCAGTTTATGAACGTTTTATACGTCTTTTGTAAAACAATGTAAAGTTAGAGACACAATATTATTAGTAAAATATTAAGAAATGACCCCAAGGGTATCAGTAAAGCACGGGATCTAAACTAATAAAAACATTCTGTTTGTATTTTATATAAAAGCATCATCTTTAAGTATTTTATGGTGTATTTATAAATAAATACATCTTTTACAGGGAAAGAGGAAAATATTGATGTTCAGAAAACATCTGGCTTGGTCATTTTTGGTATAAATAATTGTGACATTGTTTACCTTCAGTGTGTTTCAGTAGGAAGGAAAGCAGCTTGACAGTGAAGGTGTCGCTGTGATTAATATGGGATGTGTGTGATTCAGTAGCCCGAGTCAGATCTTTTCTGAGAATCAATAAAAATTGCACATCGTTTGCCTCATATAGGCTCATAGCATCATCGATTGATTAAACATCAATGTTACTCAAATATGCCATGAAGTTAGCGATGCAGATCACGTGTGTAAAATAAAGTCAGATTTGGGCGACTTTTACCTGCAGTGTGATCGTATCTCAGGAGTTGATGCGGTCTGATAAACCCGGATTGAAAGTTTTATGGTGAGAAATGTTTTTTTTTTATATTATTATTTTAAAGAGAAGCTTAATTTAAGAAAATCCTCGTCTTTTTTCCTGTCTCTCTTTGTGGACACGGGCTTCTATAGAGACGCCTGATGAGACGTGAGCTCAATGCAATAAATCTGGGTAATAAATAAGAGTCCAGAGGAAGAATTTGGATTGCAAAATCCAGCACGACCATGGTGTTTTTAAAAAGATATCCAAATAGATTTAATGTATATTTTTCATTTTAAAAAGGAGAATTTGTTCTGAGTGTGTTTGCAACCTGTGGAGGCAGAAAATAAACATCCTAACTGTGTGAACTGCTAACGCTGCTTTCACACGTCTGACACTTTTGTATGTAATTCTGGTTTGTACTTTGAACTCGTGTTCAGGTTGTTCCAGGTGAACTAATAAACTAATAAATGTTCCATGTAATGATGAATGTAAACGTATACATACCTGAAAGCCTCAGTAAGACACAGTGACATGTTGACTGAAGCTGTAAATATTCTGTTTCCTAGTAAACGTTTTTATTAAATCAGCCTTAAAGTCTGAGAGGCGAATGTACAGCAACCCATCTTTTAACCACTCATCACAGCTGATCTCTGCGTGCTGTGGTTACAGTCACTTTATTGTCGGCTCAAGCAGATTGTGACCACAGAAATGTCTTAACTTGATGTTGGTGGCAGAAGACATATTGATAAATTTGTAGAAAGTATTTCTACGAAATGTCACTTAAAACACAAATGCGATTGTTGAATCCAGTTTCTGCATCATTAGCAATAATAAATGGTTAAAAAAAATCTATAAGCTTATTTTGGGTGATTTATGTCTTTTGATTCAGTAAAATTTTATAAAAAAAATTAATGATTATGTATATATTATTACAAAATGAAAGCATAGAGCAGATAGCTGGCACACACACACACACACACACACACACACACACTAGGGTAAAAAAGAAAGGCCTACCTGGGTATGTCATCCTCTGATTTTTGCCGATTTGAACAGTAATTTAAATTTTACTAATGAAATAAATAAACTTTAAATCAATCTCTGCCTTCAGAGAAAAATGGTAAAATTGGACTTTTTACTTTGCAATTGGGATTTTTAGGATTGTGACTTTAGACACTAAAAATATGGTGTCCTGTAAGCAAGTAAGTTTTTTCCACAATATTCCACTTTTATGGGAAATAATTAAGCCTTGTTTATTTCACAGTACATTAAATCCAATAAATTGACAAAATAATAATCTGAATTTTCAATGTCACCAAAAAAAGAAAAGATCATTATAAGTTATAAAAACAAGACACTTCTCATTGTTTTAAGCTTTTTTTTCCCTCAATGACAGAAAAGGGATTATTTCTGTAATACAAGTATTTATGTAGTTAAGACAAAAGCTTGTAAAGTTTAGTCCATCATTCCTGCTTTAAATGCCTTTAAAAAAAACTAAAACCATTTAAATAAGATTGGAAGTAAATTGTTCTGGTGACTCATGAATATGTTTTAAGTGAAAAAAACGCCCGTTTTAGAGAGAAATAACTTACTGCTCAAAAATGCCTGCAGAAAATCTAGAAAGTAAGATTATAAATAAAGATTATAAATTATAAAAGTGTTTCAACCACCAGGAAGTCAAAGTGACGGCATAAATTCATGCTGACTGTGTCGACTCGCCGCTGCATGTTAACTTGTGTGTTTGATGAAGATTTTATCTCCATCAGCTGGAAGAATAAACCTTCCCAACAAATGATCATAAGAATTATTATTTTTATTAAGATGTTGTATAAACAAAGTCTAAACACATACAAAATAAAAAAAATTAGCCTGAAATGTTGCAATAATAACCATATATTATAATATATAATAATAACCATTCCTGATGTCAAGCAGTAAACGTCTTAACAGGTCTGCTGTTGCATGTTTGGGGTTTTTCAGAAAGTTGGTCACTTATTCTTTGTTTTCTGGTTTATTTGATTTTTAAAATATTTCTTTGACTTCATGAAGCGTGTTCTTCAAACACGTAAAAACCAGCCCTTATATTTCCCGCATGTCATTGAAGAAGCTGCATATTATTATTAGAAAAAACGCTGACCTCTGGTTGCTGGGCAACCATTTGAGTTTTATATTTCTTTAAAACAAAGTTTTATGGAGGGCTTTATCTAAAAGTTCTGTACATTGTATAAGTAAAGTGTAAGGGGTACTAAGTATTTGCATTTAGAACGGATGTCTTGCTAAAAACAGATGCATTAATAAGAATGTCTCTGTGATTTACTTTGCTTTGGATAATCCTGGTGCTGTTGATGCACTTTAACATGTTTCTAAAAGACATCACAAGAATGCAAATTAACCACCTTATAGAAACATTTTGGCAGATTTGTTGCTTTGTGTAGGTTACTGGTGTGATGGATTCATACTGTAATGTGTGTAAACTTTCCAGGGTGGTATTAAAACATGATGATGTACTCGTAATGCTTATGTCAAAGAAAATGTTTGTCTGTGTAAAAATATTCTTTTCTGAATTCCCCAGTGAGAATAAAGGTCTTAAGACACATAAACATACTGTCTGTGAGCTATACTGGAGTTAAACTGGTTTCTTTAATAACCAATGATCTCAGGTTTCCATTAGGAGCGAGATCAAGCTGGAGAAATGATACACACTGAAGATTCCTGTTAAAGAAAGGAAAAAAGACTGATAATCTCTACTTCCTGTTATCTTTTTTTACCTACATTTTGTGTTTTTATGTTACAGCTTCATTGTAACCCTCTGGGTTAAACACCCGCATGGTTAGGGTCAATCTGTCTTCATCTTCATGATCTTCCCCCTGCCTCATCACCGTGGTAACGGGGCATCTCTCACCAGCTCTGAAAGGCTTTACTACCTGACATCACAAATGTCCCCTCGTCTCCTCTCTTCACATCCAGGCTCAAAACTCAGTAGTTTTAAAAAGAATAAAAAATAATGTTGTCAATTTTGCAAAAATACTTCAAAGTAAATTATGACCCTGATAAAGGATACAAAAGTACAGAAAATAAGATTTCTGACAGAAACCTTATTTGTTTTTTATTATATTCAAAGCTGTAAAAGTTGCACGCATGGAGATAAAAACATTTATGTATAGTTACACAGTATATAGTTGTACTATAGAGATAAATGATTAGCCAAAAAGGATTTAGCTTGCTGTTTAAAGGCTGTAAATGAGACTTGATTGTCATCTTATATCATCATATCACTGATTATTGATCTTTTTAATGATTATTACCAATCACTTTTTTTTTTTTACCTCATTCTGTCATATTTTCATTAAATCATCTGTTTGTTCTTCCTATGTCTTTTCTGTTCACTGAGTAACGTCCTCTCCATCTTCTCCCCCTTTAGACGGCGGCTCCGTTCCTCTTTGTTGGCCCGATGTTTTAACTGCAGCTCGTAGGTGTCCTCCAAAAGTGATTTTCCCCTGGGAGAGTAGCTGATGTAGGACCAGCTGAGCACTGAGCCTTGGTAAGGCCTACAAATGGAAACAGTATCTTAATAACATAGTTATGCAGGAAACTGTGAAGGAAATCAGTGCTCATAAGGAGGTAGAGCCTTTAGTTACCAAGCTCCTGTTATGTGGAAGCAACTTCCAGCTCATGTGAGGGAGGCAGACACAGTCTCTACATTTAAGGTTAGGCTTAAAACATTCCTCTTTAATGAAGCTTATGATGTGGTCAGTGAGGAACAGGGTTAACTACACAACTGAGGCTAGGCTGCTTTACAGGCCAGAAGCTGG
>JBAMIG010000003.1:7796867-7826418 GCA_037177335.1 Kiunga ballochi
CTGGTTGTAGCAGTGTAGTAGGGACTGGTTGGTCTGGTTGTAGCAGTGTAGTAGGGACTGGTTGGTCTGGTTGTAGCAGTGTAGTAGGGACTGGTTGGTCTGGTTGTAGTTGTGTAGTAGGGACTGTTTGGTGAATAGAAGCATATTCCTCCATTACCAGACAAAGTGAACATTTTCCCTTTTAAATTTAATCCTGAACCACCTGGAAAAGGAAAAACAAACAAAGAAAATGTGTATTATTTGCCATATATTTTACATAATCTTCTGTTATGTTTGCCTGCTTACCAACACAGCATAGACAAGTATTGCATCTGAACTTTTGCTTTGCTAGAAAGCTTTTCTATCTCCTTTCTGCTTGAATCCAAGTAGCAACATGGGTTTTATCCAACATGCATCAGATCATAATTTATCCCTCTAGCAAATAGGAGGAAGTTTTATTTTTATTTACTGAAGTTCTCAGAAGGATATACATTCTGACAGACTATATTTGTTTTGGTTTATAAAGTCCAAACTTTCACAAAAGTAAAAAGTAACTTGTGAAAACTTGAATATGATATAAATTGTCAGAAAAAAATAGATTGGATCAAAACTTTAAATCATTTGACAATAAGAGCTGATGCGTTGCATTAAAAGATCACCATTTGTCAAAACAAACAACGCCACAGCCGCGCTACCAATGTGAAACTCTTAGATATTATAAATGCTGATGCACCAATGTGAATCAAGAGCACCTTAAGCAAGAAATATACCATATACTAATACCAAACCATGACAAATAACCAATATGGTCACAAATCCAAAAGAGGATACAGCTGAATGTAAGGGGAGGACAAGAAAACTTCAATCCATTATGAGCTGTATAAACAGCCTGTAAAGCTTTAACAAAGAGCTGTGCAAGCCAGAGAGAGGTCTCTGCACAATCTCAGATGATTGACAAGAATGTTATTATTTCTCACATCTGTTTGGTATGATTGAAAAACTTACAAACCCTCCCAAACAGCTCAGCTCAGAGCTGCTTTCCACCAAGAAAAACTTGTTCAGCAGCAAAAAACTAGATATTATGCATAATATGTGCTTTTAATCATTTTAATTTAACTTATTATGTTATTGGGATTATGTGACCTTACATTAGTTTAATCAGAGTGTTTCATTAAGTAGCATCATGTGAACAGAGTTACAGTGAATTATTACAGACAATTATTAGACAATTGGATAAAAGCTATTTGACTTATTAGTGTGGACTTTATTTTTAAGGGGTTTCATATAATAATACAGATAGGCCTAAACTTGAATTGAAAATGAAAATATAATTAATCTGCTTATTATAAAACAACAACACAACGCTAAATATATGCAGCAGCTGTTTTATTCTGAAAATCTGTGTTATAGTTAACATGCTGCCGGTCATTTTCTAAACCCGCTTCAACCAAGTCGCCCAAAGGTCGCGGGGAAGTTTGATCCTCTCTCAGCAATGATTCAGGTGAAAGCTGGGTAGGCTACACGGGGACATGTCACCAGTCCATCGCAGGGTCAACAGAGATTCCTTACATGGAGAATTTAGATCAACCATTAACTTAACATGCATGTCTTTGGCTGGTGGGAGGAAACAGAAGTACCCGGAGGGACCCCATGCATACACAGGAGAACATACAAACTCCACACAGAAAGACCTTCCTCCAGGCCAGGCTCAAACCAGTAACCTTCTTGTTGTGAGGCCATAGTGCTAACCAACTGCTCCACCAGGCAGCCTATAAAAGCTGTGTGGATGCGGCCAATAGCATCTACCCTAATTTGTCAAGTGACTCATATAAGGTCCAGTGAAATTTACACCCCCCTGTACCTTTAGTAAATAAAGGCGCAGCTTCTTCAGATTTACACCAGAAATTTGGCATGATTTAAGGTATCTATAAAACTAAATAAACTTCTGATAGCAGGACATTATAAACCATAGAGACAAAGGATGTAGTGTTACGTCCAGCTGTCTCAATATGCAAATTTAACTGTTCGATTCCGCTTAGATGATTGGCTGATGCCTTAGTACACGCCCATCTGTGCAATCATTCATGTGTAATTGGCTGAATCTGTGATACCTCGCCTGTGATTGGACAATTCATCGGTTGTTCAGTGGAGACCTGCTGGCAGCTGTTGTAGGTTCAGTTCAGCTTGCTGTTCATTCCTCTGACCGTGTCCCTGGATTTTGGGGTTGTTACATGGCTTTGTTCAGACTTGAGCTGGTTGCTACCCAGTGTTTGCTGTAAACCCAATGGGGATCTTTTCTGATTGCTTAGATCTGCTTGTGTTTTTATATAATAAGAAAGATAGCTCTGTTGTTTTGTTTTGGTGAGTTAGTGGTTTGCCAACTCAGCCTGCTTTACCACAGTCATACATCCAGCAAATAAATGTTTTTTTTTTAACTAAAAGACTGTTAGGAATAATATTTTCAACCCTCTCCCCTTTTCACTGGCGAGCTAGGGGGTCTTCCAACCACCGATTCAGAAACTAAAAATAAGTATCCCTCTGTATCTGAAATGAAGCCATCTCCTCCTAGCTTCTGCAGCAAGGCAGGAATTTTTGTTTTTTTGCAGTGAGGTAGAAACAAGGCACAATCTGAAATGTCCAATAATAAAAAATACTTTAGAATTTATTTAAATAATAGAGACATGCACAGAGAAATCTAGTGTGCCAAAAAGGTGTCTCCCCCTGCAAGTAAATTAGGACACTTCCTCATATTTACTATATCAAGGCAAAATCATGGGTATCTTCGATACACCTTAGAGTAGGACGTTATGTAAGCCATGCAAACAGTAGATCCTGAGTGAAATCCTGTCCCTCTGAATGTTCAGTAAATAAATACATGGCATATTTACTACAGAAATATTATAAAAAGCTCTTTAATGACCCTCAGAGGGAAATTGTAAACAAAGTATAATCCTCACATATACCCATAAAACCATCTGATGCTAGGATAGCACATGCACACTGTCCTAATAGATCAAATAAATCCAGAAGTTGCAAGAAATATTTACGTGTTCTCCATGGAGTTCTTGTATAAACTTCCCAGTTGGCTGCAGAATCTGCCACAGCCAATGTTGACATGATCACCGTCAAGGTGGAGAAGAAAAGCATCTTGCTCTTAATCTTCATCCTCATCAGACTGGAGTATGTTACTGTGTCTTCTCTGCCTGCAAGCTGCTGTCTGTCTGAGTGAGCTGCAGTTCAGCTTTCACTTCCTGGTTTCAGTACATCAGCAGCCACTTTAAGTTTCATTTCTCCGGAGTGGAACTTCCCCGTGGATCATCTTTTGTTTGCAGAGGTTTTGTTTGTGGGAACGCAAAGTGGGCCACAGTGAAAGTGTTTATCCAGTGTTGTGTAAGCATGTGTGGGGAATAAGATGGGATTTGAATGTGAACTTTAAAGTGTGATTGTGGGGCTGAAGGAGTACAGACAAAACAAAATGCATCCAGAATAGATGGATAGCCCTCACACAATAATCAACAACAAATGAAGCTGATGAATAGTTTTTGTTGTGTTTGTTGTTCTTTGTGTACGTTTGCTGTTATTTTTCTTGCTTGCATTGTTTCTACATCAGTTTTTTTTATCTTGTACATTGATGTTCTGATAACTTTCACAGATCTACAGAGTTAGCATGTATTTGTGGTTTTGCATTTATTTGCAATTATTTTTAGTCTCTTTGTGCTTTTTGTGTTCAATTTAATTTTTATATCTTTTTTAGTGAATTTTAATATTTCTGATTATGGTTTACACATATCTCACCACTGCTGTTTGTCTCATTGCGTCCATTGTCCCTTTTTGTCCCATAAAACATTGTATTAACTTTTTTTTCTGTTTGATTTAATTGATTATTTCTCTGTGGTCGACGTACAAATTCCTCTAATCATTTCAGAGAGCTCTTTGTAATTGTTTTGCTGTTGTGTGTCATAAAGGTGATTTAGGACCCATTAGTGTTAGTGTTTTGGATTCCCCTGTTATTTCTGTGTCTATCATTATTTCTGTTTTACTCATTTTTGTAGAACCTTTAACTTGTTTAGGATATTTTTCCACTATTATTATCTGACACATCAGATATTGCATTCAGGGAAAAGGGGGAAAACAAAAATTGCATCCATCTTTCACTTTGTTATAGAACTGTCTGTATTTGTGTCATTATTTTGATGGCTTAGATCAGTCAGGATCTGTTCTTAAACCAGCTCAGCTTATGCAATGTTTTAATTTTTACAGTCAACAGTGTTGGTGCTGTAATAATCTACGTGGAGGAAACCAGCTGAACCAGACTGGTGTCTGAGGCAAAGGGGAACATGTGACGTTGCACTTTGCTGGGATTTCCCATCATAATATTGTGCGAATGCCACCTCAGCATCTAGAGAGTGTTTGTGATATAAATACACTGTATGAAAAGTGCTGTATACATAAAGATTTATTAAAAACAGGAAAGATTAGTCTTCCCAAGTCAACATGACAATTATTAAAACAGCATTTATCCATGCTTTAGACTCTAAATACTCTAAAGTTTAGAGTATTTTAGTTTCAGAAAGCTTTTACACAAAACAAAATGTGAAAATAACAAAAATCACCTTTAATGTTAATGTATGAGCTTAGTATTTGATAAACATGTTTGTGGTTGAAATGCAGTGAAGCTGACAGCTGGTTGGAAGCAAACAAAATGTCTGCTTCATGCCTCTGCTCTGTGTGAACTTTGAGTCCCTGCATACCGTACTTCCTCTTATGCAATCTGTGTAAACAAATCATTACGTTTTTATGATAATTTAGTGCAGCTGGTGGCTTATGGGAACATGTTTTGCAATGGAGTTTACACATCTGTACCTTCAAGATTCTGTTCACAATATATTTGTATTGTTACCTAAATGTGTAGTTTAATTAGTGCTCAGTTAGTAATCTTGGTTTGGAGACTGGAAATCGAAAAGTTTGCACAGGAAGAAAAGAGGAGGCAAACAAACTAAACTGAGTGCTCACATATGTTATAATGAGCTGGTAATCTGACAGAAAAGGGAAGAGGAAACATTGGATGATAAATTTATCTTATTAACAGCTGAAACAGGACAAAGACAAACCTGTATATCAGATACTACACAGACACCTTTTCTTTACTCTTTCAGATTTTACTTCACTTAATGTGAAATAGTCTTGGAGACATTTAATTTCTACATTTAATAGAACTCCAAACTCGTTCTCTCCAGGTGTCATTAATTATAACGCAACAAAATAAAGAATCCTTAGTGAAGATTTAACCAATAAAATTATTTTAATTTGAAATAGATTACACATGCTTTTATTTAGAAAGCTACAGGAAGTGGTGTCCACCGGTGTTTTTAGAGTTTCCGGGAGTTTGGCAGCAATGTCGTCCAACTTTCCACCGTGTACCGACCTGACAACAACCGGGATGACACCACGGATAACACACACACCTACGTTAACAACAAAAACTGGGTCTATAAAAAGCTCGAAGCCCTCGAAGAAAACCAGAAAAAGACGAAGGAGTGCAACGAAACTTTTTACTTGAACCATGGGCGTCGTCATCTCCGGGATATTTTCCAGGTTCACCTCCAAGACACCAGTACGGATTTTAATGGGTAAGATTGTATTTGTCAGCTTCTATTTATTTATTAAGCGGAATTGGAGGTGGCATTATATTAGGTTACTTTTAAAAATCTTAATACAATCATTTGATTTTTTTTTTTACTGTGTAATAATGTTCAGTATGTTCTTACCAATATTTTTATTAATTAATTTATCTTTGTTACAATTACATATTTGTATAATAAAGTAAATCAACATAATTACTTTCACCGAGTAATTAATTTCAAATGTAATATTGAACAAATACACACTAAAAAACATAAATTGGATCAAATTAGTAAAACAAACTTTTAAAAAGGAACTATTAATGTCTCATTTAATCTATCAATAAATCAATTTAAGCCTCCTCTCTTTTAGAGGGGTGGAGGCCATGCTGACAAGTAGAAACACTGTTTTACTTCTATTGAGTTTTGAGAAAATTGGAGATGAACCATGCTTTGATTTCATGAAGACAGACTGAGAGGGAGATGGTGGAAGAGATAAGAATTTGTTTTGAAGGAGATGTAGGTGTCGTCTGCATAGGAATGGAAGTCAATGTTGTATTTATGACAAATTTAGCCAAGGAGGAGGAACATAGATAATGAAGAGAAGGGCTCCAAGAATGAGCCCTGGGGTACACCGGCAGTGATGGGGAAAGATTTTGAGATGTGAGCCTTAAGTTGAATGAACTGCGTGCGGTCGGAGAGACATAAATATATCGCAGTACGGAGGATGAAAGAGGTGAAGAGTCAGCTGCCATTAGGTCAGTGGTGATTTTCCAAAGAGCTGATTCTGTGCTGGGAAATGGACGTAAACACCACTGAAGTTATTATTGAGGTGTTTGAGGATCCGAGATGCAGTAGAGTTGAAGTGAAGACTGGAAATTGGACAAAGGTTGTTGGGGTTAAATGGATCAGCACCAGGTTTTTTAATGATCGTTTTTACCAAAGCTGTCTTTTCAGTTTTGATGATTTGAAAAGGTTTTCATATTGATCACTTAAAATCAGACAGTATCAGTTCTGTTTGTTTTGAACATATAAATACTATAAACATGCCTCTTTTACTTTGTACTGCTTACGATCAGCATGTACAACACTACTTATAAAGTCGCTTCACATCCTGTATATGTGATCGGATTATTGAATGTGATAGAACATTAAAAATATTGTTAAATAACAGCAAATCTGTGTATTTATGCAGCAATAAAGACTAGTTTTCATTTATTTGTGAATATTTTTCTTATACATGTTGTAAATGTAAAGTTTGCCTCATTAAACACCGTAAAAATAATTAATTATTAGTATGTTTTATTTTTAGTGGCACATTTGTCACATTTACTCCAGTCAGTGCCAGTGGTATATTTTGTGTGGTGATTAATTGATTAATCATTAACTAAAAGTATCAGTTGCAGCTGTACTGGTGCGTCAGTGTGTGAATGTGTGTGTTTGTTGCAGTCGGTCTGGATGCTGCAGGGAAAACAACCCTCCTCTACAGGCTGAAGCTGGCCGAGGTCGTGACCACCGTCCCGACTATTGGTGAGTCAGTGTAATTCATAAACACATCAGCAGCTGCGCCCAAAACGGATTTCCTCACAAGAGCAATTAGATCTTAGCTTGTCTCAAATGGTTGTGTTCGACAGGTTTCAATGTGGAGACAGTGGAGTTTAAGAACATCAGTTTTACTGTTTGGGATGTTGGTGGTCAGACTATCATCAGACAGCTGTGGAAGTACTACTACACCAACACACAGGTAAACTACCGTAAATATAAAGTATGCTGAGCAACAAGACATTTGCATCATATTTGTTTTTGTCTGCAGGGTTTGATTTTTGTGGTTGACAGTAACGACCCTGAGAGGATAAAAGAAGCTGCTCATGAGCTCCACACAATGGTAATGACATTTCTTTAGGGATGAGTATAAATCTTTGGTGGTTTGCTAAACAAATTAAGATAGAAGGGGAAAAAGACTTCTTGGTGCTGTTGTCAGCCATGTTTACATTTAAGCAAATTAAGCAACATAATGATAAAAAAATGACCTCGCTATAGGAAAGCTGTATGTTGTTGTGTTGTAGTTGGAGGAAGATGAGCTGAGAGGGGTGGCTCTGCTGGTTTTTGCCAACAAGCAGGATTTGCCGAGAGCCATGTCTGTTGGTGACATCACCGAGGCTCTGGGCCTATCAGGGATCCGACAGCCGGTAGGTAACCCAATGGTCAGTTTGTGGCACTGAAGGATCTGTCACCTAGTTTTCACAGCGCATTACTTAACCTGCTCTTTTTCCATCCCATCATAAGATAACTTCTGTTTTTTTTTTTTTATCTAAATGTGTTTTTAGTTTTTATACATTAAAAGCAATCCATGCTTAAGACACTGGTTTTGTGCACTTCCTCCTAAACACTTGTGTATACAGTGATTCACAGTGTATCCATGACAATGCTCAGTTAATGTTAAACACCACAGAAGAAGAGTACCAACAGGTCTTTGCACAAGTTTAAGAGATCCTGTAATGTTTTGTTGTTGCTGATAATTTTGTGTGTGTGTGTGCGTGTGCGTGTGCGTGTGCGTGTGCGTGTGCGCGTGCGCGTGTGCGTGTGCGTGTGCGCGCAGTGGTTTGTTCAGCCCTCCTGTGCTGTCAGCGGTACCGGACTAGTTGAAGGGTTGGACTGGCTTTCCAAGCAGGTCTCAAAATCGTAGATGTTGGAACAATGAGGATGAGTCTTCAATCTACAAAGTAAGGAAAGCTGGTGGATCCGTCTGACCCGCCGAACCCATCTCATCCTGAAGACGGTTAATTTGAAATCATTAAAGCTACGACACTTTCACCCGGTCTCAGTCACTATGGTGTAAACACAACTCTGAGGTTTGAGTTCTGTGTGTCACAACTTGCAACAGTTAAATTTTAGAAGATTTTTATGTTTCAATACAAGAAATATACATTTATGAGAGGTAGACAGTTGTGCCCTTTGGATTTGGGCTTAAACTTTTTATTATCCTGTATCAAAGCAAGCAGTCCCAACTCCATTACATGACTATCATTTATTACTTGTTAAACTTGTTAAATTAATGTCTTACAAAACGTCAAAATGTGAAACAAATCACCATCATAACGCTGTAATTATGATTGCTTTTTGATATTGTAACTCAGTACATTACGCTTCACTCTATCAGATATAAAATGCTGTAAAATGTAACGGTTAATCTGGTATTGATGCTGGTTTAATGGGGGAAAAGCAAACTGGTTTTTCTATGCTTCTGGTTATCTGTGCTGATCAATAGGTGTTAGATTTCTGCACACCTCTGTCATCCTGCAGGGCCTTTATAAAATTATTTTGTATTTTTCTGCTGCAGATGCACTTTTATAGTTCAGATTGTGAATGTTTAATATTGATTCCCTCTATATATTTATGTATTTTACATTTTTTTGTATATATATGTGATTAAAAATAAACAGCTGTGGAACGCAGTCATTTTATTTTATGCTGAAAATAGTTTAAATCTTTTTAAAGTCATAAGAATTAGCATAAAATACTTTTTTGTGATGCAGAGGAAAAAAAAGATGAATGCTTTTAAAGCACCCAGTATAAAAAGTAACATTTCCAAACACAGAGACTGCATCCAAAGCTTTTTTTTTTCTTTCTACAACTTAACAGGGCTAGATGTGGTACGCCCTGAACGGGCCACCAGTCCAGCACAGGACCCACGTAGACTGATCAATCATTCACACCTACAGAGCATTTAGAGGCTAATGAATTTTCATCTGGAACACAAAGAAACTGAAATTATACATTTACATAGATTTATTTATTTCATTGTGGTGTTATTTAATAAAGTATTTTAGGATTTGTTTAACCCCAGAGTATATAAACTTTATTTAAAACTTTAGGAGAAAACCAGACAATAGCGAGTTAATTTAACCCGAGCAGCTTTACAGAGGATTTAACAGGTTTTATACAAATATCTCAATACCATCAGCTGATGTTGATGATTGACATCTCTTTAATTATCAGTTGGGGAGGGAGATACCAAATTCACAGTAGAGACACGTCTAAGATGGCATATGATAAGAGTGGATATTTCCCTATAAAAGCCTCTTCATCAAAACACCCGGGACCTTTACGATTAATTTAAATCAAAAACTGTTTTATTTATGATGGAATAAAACTTCCATTAAAAAAAAAGACATGTGACTTATTTGTTTACTACTCTTGTTACTGGCTCAGAGTCTGTTTAGCTGAGACAAACATCTCTTAACGGCAGAATCTGCTGTTTTACTTGAAGTGGAGACATTAGCAGAAGTCATGTCATCATGTTACGTTGAGGTTTAAAATGTTTTTACTCAACATTTTAGGACATATCAGGATTTGTGCTTCTTCATGTGTGCAAACCTCCTCTGTACTCCATCTATCTCATGCTGCCTCTGAGCAGGAAGAGCTTAACCATACAGCTATGCTACATTTATTATTACATCACATCAAAAACTAGAGATTACTGTATATTTATTTTTTTATTACAAAAGATTTTAAATAAAGAAAAAGTACTTCTTCCATATTTACACCAGTTTAATACCAGAAGCTCCAGCGGTGAACATCAGCACACTGACTCAGGAAGTTAGTTAGTGCTTTTATTGATTCACTGAAAAGCCTTAGTAATCATGACACCAGAACATCGATCACAGAAACATATTTACAGCTCGTCGTCAATAATCCTGTTTCACGCATCAGTAAAGTGCACCTTCATAAACATGGTTACAGCAAGAAACACTCCCAAACCCAAGAAATTAAAATTGTGATCAGTAACTATCGATTTAGACCTTTTAAAATGGCTTTTTGCTGCTTGAAGTTTTCAAACCTACCCGGTACAGCAATTCATCACCACTATGGAGGGTTTCATTCATGTGTCTGTTCATTCTGCAGAAGATAAACACACGACACGGGAGGATGTAGCCTTTGCTCGTCGCCATGACAACATGAACACAAACTGCAAAGAGACACTTAAAATGTTGGGATGCTGTACACCATATGACAAGATTATTTTCCCCAAAATGTGACAAACATATCCAGAAAAAGGAACATAAAATGAGAAAACTATGGGTCTGAACGCATCGTTCTGCTAACATTAGCAGCACCTCGGTGATCATGTGACAGCAGAAATATACAGTTTTCTGCAGGGTTTCAAGGCTAATTTTACCCAAATGAAGTAAATATCCTTCCCAATCTAAAATCCTTTCTGTTAAAAATGTGATCCTTACTTCCCCCTAAACCTAAATAATAAAAAACAGATAATCTATACAGTAAAATTTATCAACTGCATCAAATTATATCGTTCCTTTTATTCATGTGATGTTTTTCTTAGCAGGTAAGAAAAGGAGCAATGATTCCAGGTGTTATTAGACTTGTATTTAACGATTTCTTATTGGCATGAGGTTTAGTGTCAAAACCGAAAACATTGTTTTAAATCCTGAACGTTTGCATTTTTCCAGCTGACCCATATTTCCCAGCAGGAAAACTTATGACAAAGCGTCTGTGTTGCATAAAGTTGACCTCACAAGTGCCTCCAATACCAAAACAACTTGCACAAAAACCAAAAACAAACAATAAAAATGTCCTTTTGTAACATTGTGGCCCGAATAAAACCAGATGTTGTTTCTCAAAGCAAGGACAGGAGTGTTTACGCCAAAGCTTGGATTATTGTCTTCATCTTAAGAGTTTGATATGTATGCAAAGAAGAAAAAAAAAACACCACAAAAAGAAAAAATGCACATTTTGTTTTAAAATATAAAGTTAACGTGATTGAGTATTTTGTTATTGTGCTTTGAGCATGGCACTTAATGAGCGGCAGTGTGGGTTTCATGGAGATGGATGAGCAATCCAGCTCATTATTACTGCAACAATTTCTTCTTACACTTTTTACAAGCAAATGACTGCTGGAGGAAACTTCAATGAGACAGGTGCTGCACCTGTAGTGGCTTCTTAACGGAATCAGGAACACTGAACTCATTTCAGGTCCTCAGTTTGCACATATAATGACTTTCTGGAGGTTTGAACTGTGCAGACATCTTGAAAGCTTAAATAACTACTTGGCTCAACTAAGCTTGTTTAACTCTTACCTGATAGACACAGCTCAGGGCGTAACAACAGTTTACAGTTCTTTTCAGGGACAGGGTCACAACATTAGTTTGTATGATGTAATGAAATTAAAAAGTTGAGAAATTGGAAAGAAACCACTGAACTATGGTCTCTGAAATGCTGCAGAAACCAAAGATAAATCACACAACAGGCTTTTGGAGGATCTTCTGACCTGCAAATCACCAATTCCTTATCAATCAACTTATGTCGCACAAGGTTTCCTCTATCAGCTGATTGTTAACATGCCTTATTTATGTTTAGTTACTACACAACCAGTCGAGGGTCTAGTAAGATGTGGTGAATGAATGGAAACCAGTGACTGCATGGATGTAGAAGCAACACACAAGGGGATCAGCGAACACATGAGCACAGGAAAAAAAAACAACTTTCTCTGCCTTTATTTTGACATTAGCTTTGGCTGAGGGTCATGTGATGTCCTGGTTAATTCCTCCTACTGGGTTTTCTTGCATGTGCCCTTTGGATTCTGCTTTGTTAGATATCCTCCATTGTTGTATTTCTTATAAAGCAAGAGTAAAATCAGAAACTTACAGGTTAATCTACAGTTACTGATGTTTTCTCATAGTGGTGTCGGTATAAAAGCAACGCTTTTACACGTCCTAGACCAGATGATTCATTATTTTCACCATTCCTTCTCCTAGCGAGGGTGTCTTAGATCCATCAGTGATGCGCTCCATCAGAGTCCAGCAGAAAGGAAGCACACGTTTTTAAGTCCCAGGCAGTTCGGCTGGTTGAAGGTGTTTCTCTCCTCGGGTTCCTGTTTTAAACTCACTACGGAGCCAAAAACGTGCACCCCCCTCTAGTGTCACTAGGCCTCAGACTCACCCCTCTTCTTCCCTTCCTCTCCAGCATCACTGTCCTCCGATTGGCTGCTGCTAAGCACAAGGAACTGTCCGTCAGAGGCAGGCGGGTTGGGAGGACGACTCGAGGCAGCGATCAAACGACTCTGTTCCTCCAGATCCTGCAAGTCAGAGAAATAAAAACAGTATTAAGATTAAAGGGTTAAAAGGAGATTTAATTACAAGGGTAGATGTTACCTTTTCTATTTGTTTTTGTTTGCTGAGCTCCTCTTGCTGTTTCTCTTTGGCTTTGTCTTGCTCCTTCCTCTTCTCTGTTGCTTTACGGTCCTGCCCAACAACAAACATCCAGAGCACACCTGAACCAGCTGCCGTCACAACTACAAGTCTGAACACTAACCACAGCATCGCAGCAAGATGTTTAGGTGGAGTCTCACCATCTCTGAGTGTAAGGCTATCTGCTTGGCCAGTCCGATACTGTCGCAGATCTGAAAAACATGAAGGAGACAAGTTTTAGTCACAAAAACAGGGTTTCAGGCAGTGAGACAAACAGATTGCACACAACCTTCTCTCCATCATTATTGGACTCAAAGATATAGCAGACAGTTCGACTGTCACTCTGACCGCCTGCCGTGTGCAGAACGAAACCAAACAGCCGCTTGTTGTCCTGGTGGGACGCACTCTGGACCACGCTGGACAGGGGGAACTGCAGCAGGACAGAGAAGGACACTGAACATTAAAAACCTAAAAACCTAGCGACGTGTCTGACCAGTGAAACTGGGATGCTCTTACTCTGAGTCGAGTGACCTGCGTCTGAGGATCAATGAGCCTAAAAACAAAACACACATTAATATTTGAGGACAGAAAGTGCATCATCACATCAGCAACACGGTAAAGACAAATGATTTCATCCTCACTTAAGGCAGTCACAGGTGACCAGCAGGTGTGATTCTGTCATCCTGAAGATGTTGTGGATGGCTCTGGCAGCTAGGATCTGCCTCATGGTCTCAGAGATGACGTCCGCTGACTCCGTGGTCCGAACCTCCATCGAGCCAAGGAAGCGAACGATGAAGAGCTGGTGGAGGATTGAATCTGGAGGAAAGACAGTTAAAATGTAAGAACCGGCTGTTCCATTCAAAATACTCATGTGTGATTATCTTTTTTTTCATTAATGGAGAGATTGTATTGATGATTTGAGGAGTTAATTATCATTAATTATGTTCATATCTATCTAATAACTGATATGAGACAAAACAAATTTAAAAAAAGGTTATGCTGGAGGCGAGTTTTACATAATAGCAGCATTAAATGAGGCTAAATGATATGTTTGACATACATACATTTGCTTTAACTTACTTTTAATTCAGGATATATTAATACAAATCTGATCAACTACTTTCCTACATAAATCGTCTGGTCAAACATCTTGCTGCTAAAGCCGCTCTCTCCGAGTTCAGTGAAGGAAAAACACCTTCATATCAGGCAACATGGCAATAATGCAAAAGAAAACAGCCAAAGCGCTTCACCATGCATAAAAGACAACATTGATTAAATGAATTAGGGGGAAAATAAAAAAACGTACCTTCACTGTCTTCTGGGTTGTTCTCTCCTGACTCTCCGAATGGATTACTCCTTCTGCTGTCACACAAGCAGACCAATTTAAATCATTAACGCTGCTTTTAAAACAAAGGAGCTTGAGTCCTCTCAGCAGACCAACATCCTCAGGCGTGTGTTAAGCGCACAGCGGCAGGTGTTGTTGCTTATACCTGAGATATAACATCTAAATTTGTAGGCATGCTTATTCACCACTTCATGGTAGACCAGAAGAATCAAAAGGTCACAGTGGGGTGTGAATGACGTTCAGATTAACGGGCTGAAACGGTGAAAAGCGTCTAACTGTAAACACGCAGACGGGTTAGAAACACCAACCTGCCGGACTGTGCTGCCGTTCTGCTTTGTGCCGAGGTCTCCTCGCAGACGGGGGAGATGATATCAAACTGGATGGGTGTTTCCGGAGCGACCAGAGCATCCAGTGAGAGCACGGAGAGAGCGGGCGATGGTTCGGAGCCCACAGAGCTGATGCTGCTCGTTCGGCCTGTGCGTCCTTTACTGGAACAGAGACAAACAGAAACGACTGAGGGAATTTGAAAAGAGCAGCGGACGATGTACAAAGCAGCACATCGTCACGAGATCTGTGGATACGGCAAGGCTCTCGATCCCACCACGGGCTGTGTGGGATCTCTATAACACAAGCTGCATACTTATAACACAATCACTTAGTTTGGGTGTTCTTTGGTGAGGATCTTTAAACCTTTTTTTATCAACTGGAAAAACTAGAGAAACACTCCTGGTTTAATCACCAGTCAGAACATTTTTTCTCCAACATTTAAAAGGATAGTAAAACATTTATACGCCTGAAACCAGGTTTTCCAAAGTCTAACCCACCATCCATCCAATCTACAGCTGGATTATCTAGCAGGACATTTCTTATCCCACACAGACACTTTGCTGTCAGAGCTTACTAATGTTCTCAGCTTATTTCCCCGTCTTGTCCAGAATATCTTTTCAGATTAGATTATCGGCAAATTTTAGGGCACTGATACTTTCAGACTTTCAGATACTTGCACTGAGTTTTTGCCTGAATGTCAGTGTAAACACACCACCCGTTTAAATATAGAGCGCAAAGTAGAGTTAGTGCACTGATTGAGACACAACCACAGTGTCTTTGGGCAGAGACACTACACCATCTATGTCTCCAGCATTATTGGTGTACGAGTAATGTCAATACCTTTATAACTGAGGCATAATTATGATGCTAAATTTGATTTAAATAGTGTCTGCCCCTATCTCTAAATGTGTCCTCTGTATATTGAGGTAGCAGGCAATCAGGTCAAATTGATGCACATAAAGAAAGCCCCCCCCTCTTCATGCACAAACAAATACCTGCTGGGTCTCATGCTCTCGTGTCTCTGTTGGAAGGATGGTGATGGTGTTACTGCTTCCAGGGCCGTTTGGTTCAGTCTGGCAGCCAGCTCCTATAAACATTAGCGTACCATCAGCATTAACCAATCAGAAGTAGTTTCACTGGGTTTAGCATCTTGTTTTTCTTACTTTATACTGAACAAACTAGTTTTTTACTTTTGACCATATTTACTAAATATGGACTGTTCCCCTCCGTAAAGTGTCCAAACACGCTGTGCGGGTTTGTTAAATAAATGTAATCTCTTTCTATCTGAGACGGGCAAATTGTCTCCAGGCGGGAAAGACATCAGGGTTTGCATCTCTCTCCTTTGTTCCCTCTTACGTCATACTCAAACAATGCTTACTGGCTCAGAAATACTCTAGAGGATTTGTCACATCAGAAAAAAATCTGCCGCACCGACACGCACCTCTGCATTTTCACTGAGGTAGATCCTCTTGGAAATGTTGTTGATCGTGGCAATCCACTGTGAGGGGGGGGGAAAGCATTGGAGAGACAGCGTGAAGTTAAGAGTTAACATGAAGCAGATGACATGGCGATAAAGCATTTTACCTCCTCACAGTCCTTCCTGCTCTCCGCCTGCAGAGTCACAACTCTATCCGAGCGAAAGAGCGATAAGCGTTAAAACCAGAAAATCTGAAAACTGCAGAAGCATCAGAAGAGGCCTGAGAAAAGTAGTGTGCTTACTTTTTGCCATCGAACGAAGTGACCTGAAAGCAGAATCGGCGGTCATCACAGTCGACGGCCATGACGGAGCAGTTGTCGAGGTCTGTGACCAGCCCGCCCGCTACCTCACCACGACCCTGTTGCATCAAGTTACCTCCCTGTGTGAAGAAATACTGACGCTCCCAGGACGACGACACCAAGCCCGTCTTACTGCAAGATAAAAACAGCAGCAAAGTCAAAATGCTTTAGCAAGAGAAAACAAAGATGGCGTTACTGTATTTATTACAGGAAAAATGTGCCTTTTACAGCTTAGGTGTGGCAGCAGGCAACAGCCTCACCTGCCCAAAGTCATCAATGCATGATAAACCTGGTGACACTTATAGTGTGAAATGTCCATTAATGAAGTTTTATATGGAATAATTTCATCACATTTTTCGAACCATCAAAAACAAACAAAAAAAAAAAACATGGGGCTGACATTTGACTTTAAGAACAACGGAAATTAAAAGACCAAACAAAAGGAAAAGAGGATAAAAAAAACGATGAGGAATCATTGATGCTAATCACACAGGAACATCGCTGATTAAACATTTCATTTTAGTAACGAGGCAAAATCCCACAGTTGAATGCACAACTGATCTCATTCACTCCTCTGAAAATCCTAAGCAAACAATACTCGCTGTGTGTGGGATTGGTCTTTGTGTGATGTGTTCGCTTTTCAAAAACAGCAGTTTTTATCCACCAATCCGAGTTATCGTGGAGGTTGTGGCTCAAAATGTTTGAGAGTCACTTCTGTAGATGATAAAATTCATCTACCAGTGATTTTATGTGGTTCTTTAAAGACTAGAAAATATCTTTCACACCATGTAACTTATTTGTTTTACGTTTAGATCTGAATCTCCTGCAGGTTTGCGTGTACTAAAATGCGTGCAAACTCATTGATCACGCTAAAAAAAACTACAAACTGATCTACTAACAGTGAGCAAAAGGGTTTGCGTCTTTCAAAAGGTGCAAAATTGCGCATTCATCTCCAGTTTGCACCTTTGCCTCAATGAATATGTAAATTGGGGCGTTCACACGCAATTTTGCGTGGGGTGGGAGGAGAAAATGTAAATATATTATTTTAACACACACAAAGCGATTTATCAAACCTGAAAGTAATTCTGTGGATAGAAACTGCGTCTATATTTAACATGTGTCAAAAGGATGTGCAAATGGTTTGTATGCGTAATTGCGCACACATGGCTGCAGTGATTGTTGCAAGATGAAGACATAGGAATCATTAAAGAAGATGGAGAGAACGCATATTCCCCCCTCATGTTAACATGTTTGGAATGAGAGAGGAAGTAATTATAAAACATGTTGCCTTTCCAGCGTTGCTATTTTGGAGCTGTTGGAGGAACTCTGTGCAGATTTGGAGCCACAAGGAGGAGTCACGCATTACCTGCAATAACAAAACTCCTTGCACGTTCAGAGTTTTTGGCATATGGGTCATTCCAGCGCACATTAGCAACACAGCAGGGATCTCAGTCATGTTTTTCACATGTGTTGACTCAATTCCTAAATGCTATGTTGCGCCGGATGGCGAGGTTTATTAGGTTTCCACACACTCTGGATTCCTTAAATGAGACCAAACAAGGTTTTTTTTTTTTAGGTAGCTAGATTCCCCGGTGCTTTAGGAGCAATTGACTGCACCCTTGTGCAGCTTGTGCCTCCTGCAAACTCTGAGCATATCTGCAGAAACAAAAAAAAAACCCATTCATTGAAAGTGCAGTGCGTTTGTGATGCCTTTGGCATCATAACCAACGTGGTAAGATATCAGTACCGGATCAGTACAAGATTCCTTTATTGTCAGAAACAGTGTTCTATGTTCAGAGTTGATGGATGGTGTGTTTGGAGATAGCTGGCTTCTAGGTGAGGACATTTGCATATGCATACCCCCCACACCCCTTCCTCCTGACACCTGTTCTCAACCAGACTCCTGCCGGAGAGACCAGGTACAACGATGCTCATATCCGCACACGGAATATTGTGGAGCGCATCTTCACTTATGCTTATGTGAAGTTGTGCTGATGCAAACCATGACACACGCCAAATCATCATTTAAATAGATGTGTCTCCAACACTTTGCACCCGCTGTTATTTGCATCAGCAATCTTAGTAGATACCCGTAAATAACATTGCGAATAAAGTGGATGTTAAAACAAACATGATCGTTAATTCTAAAATAATGTGACTATAAAAACAGCCATGCTGTGACGGAAAACACTTTCATGTTTCTTTATTTACTGATTGTGAGAAACAACAAATAAAACAAAATGCATGTTCACCAATACGTAAATCATCTATTTATCTTATAAACCATGCAAGTGATGTGTTTGTGTTTCATACTTGCGGATGTACAGGTAGCCCTGCTTCCTGGTCAGACTGCGACACACAGGTGAGTGGGCGGGGTCAGGGTCACATGGTGCATAGAGAGGGTCGCATGATTTTTCCATCTGCTGGATAGTCTGCTGCATCTGCCCCACTTCTTCTTCCATCTCCTGACGAACACTGTAAGCAAACGTTCATGCTTAAAAAAGCAGGTGTCTAAAAATTAAATGGAGGCAGTTTGGAAGTGAAAGATGGTGGTGATGTGGGGATCTTACTTCTGGACGCTGGTTCCTATAGTTGACAGGAAGTCCTCCCACTGCTGGGAGAGATTTTCTGACCCCAGCTTGAAGAAACTAATCTATACAGAAAGAAACCAAACAGATCAAATGGAAAATGGGACAGACTGTTTCTACAGCATGACATTAATTCAATGTTTATTTCCAATAAACAAGCGTATTCGTTTCTGTAGCTGAAGCTAACTTTAGCGCTTCGCTAACTGAAGAGAGTGCATCTTTACATGGCTGTTCTCCATTTTAGATAAGTTCAGACAACATTATTAATAGAAAATTCAGGTTGACAGTTTTCAAACGCAGCCACCATTGCAGCAGTGCTACTAAACTACAACAGCTAATTCAGTGTCCATTTTGCATCCTGTCTCTTCTCTGAGCCGGGGCCAGGCAGTGAAGGTCAGTTTAATGATTATTTTATCTCTCATATAATTCTATTCCTCACTGAAAAGCTGAAACAGCCATGGTGCATGTTCAAAATGGCCAGTGTATTGTTATCTTGTTGCTAACTTGTGACACGGTGATATACCATAAGGTATATCACCGTGTCACAAGTTAGCAATATATGATATACTTTCATTTGACACAGAGTTCAGAGAAGAGACAGCGTGCATAATGGATGCTAAAAGAGCCTTCATCAGGGGGTATCAACATTAGAAAATCTTAACAGATGTGCATCACCATCTGGGAAAAAATCCTTCTGATTTCAACTAATTCTTCATCAAAAGCATGTGTGATATGAAAACATCAGTCAGGAGGAAGGCAGACAAAAGTCTTCCTCGCACTAATCTATAAAATGTTTGTACAAAATCTAAAGAAATTAATTTTGACTGACATAAATGCAGTGTATAGCTTAAAAACAAAAGAAAAAATGTCTATTTTTGGTCCAATGTTTATACTGAACCCTCATCACATCATTGATAACACACTAAGTAATCAATGCATGACATAGTTGTTGAAATGGGACTAACCGTACATCTTGAAGCCGACTATACTTGATTCTGTTTCTCTATTTAAGTGGCTAACAGTGAAACATAGTGGTGCATTATCAAAGGAAAGCAGTTTTAGTTTAAAGCCTTAGGTATGTTTAGAAAATAACACATTAGAGTTTAGTACGTCTTCAAGGACTTCCAGCACCTGAAGGGTTAAATAGGGCAATAAAATGTTGCTTATAAGTTAAAAAGGATGGATCCAAGACCAGGATCAGATCAGATATATGGATCATCAGGGCTGAAAGATCTCCATGTCAGTGTGTGTACCTGAGCCTGCATGTAACCGAGGAGCGGCTCCAGCAGAGCGGTCTTCTTCTTGTATTGCAGTGTGTTCAGAGAGCAGAAGTAGTGCATCATGGTCTGGTGCTGTTTCTTTCTGGAGGTGTAGACGTCTTCTACAACCTCTGCCCGCACCTGCGACAAACAAACTTTCCTCTCATCTCAGACACAAACAAAATCACTTTAGAGATAATACCATCTGGTCGAGTTAATCGATTTGCTCTCAGGAAGCTTCTGGTTTGGGAAACCTGAAACTGGCTTCGGAGAAGAAGAAAGCCCATCCCACACTGGGAAAAGCCTGACAGAGTGATGGAAAATAACTGGCAGCAAAGCTACAAGGCAAGGTTTCAAGTCTCCTCGAGATGGTTTTTAACCCAGATGAACGAAAATGGCTGCATGGAGGGAAACAGCTCAGCTGAAGCAAAGCTTTTCCACAATATTTCTTATTGTAAGTGTTTTCTAGTCAGCATGATCAATCAAGAGGTTTTAAATCTGATTTATGGGGGAAAAAATCTTACCTTGTCATTGTCCCTCCTCTTGGACAGACGGCTGTATCTGTTAATTGCCGTGTCGTGATCTATAGACAAATAAAAACAAAGAATAAACAATATTTTGTTAAAACTTGTTAAGAAAATATATTTAAAGTTGCAAAATAAAGTTAATCAGCCAATAATATACTATGTACTCTTATGGTCTCAGATCCTAGTTATCTCTCTTATTTATTATTCTGCTTCTGTCTATTCAACACATAAAACAACAGTCTATTTTTTTTTTAACCTTCTTTCATGTTTTATGCCATTTGTACACCTTTGACATGCACTTGCAATGCATTGTGGTCTATAATGACCTATATTGATCCTATAGTGAGCCACAAAGCTTTACAGGATGCATTATGGGTGATTTGGCACAACTATTTTTTCCTCTGTGGATATGTCCATACTGTAAAACAAACAGCAGAGACATCATCTTACCATCACTGGCTATCTGGAAGACTTCTTTCAAGGTGAGGATCTCTAGCAACAGAAAAAAAAGGGGAAATGATCTAATATTCTCTTTATCAACATAAGTTGCAGCTCATCTAATCCTGCTGCTGCTTAGTTTCCTACCTTTCAGGTCTCTCTCTTTAAACTGAGTGATGGGAAACATCATGGCATCTGCAAGCTGGGTGGACAGGACGGCATGACAGGAGCTCAACTAGAAAGAGAAAGAGAAGGAAAGCTGGAAGAAATACTAACTATTGAGTATCTGGAGTCCAGTTTAGTAAAAATCTTTTCATTGGAAATCTTGCTGTGCAACAGATCCAGAGGGTACAAATAAAACCTTACTAACAGCTCTGCTTTATGTGTACTCTCACCTCATCAATGACTTTTGAAAACTGTTGTAGCGTGGAGCTCATCACTTCATCATCACCTCCTAGAGGAAATCGCTGCACAGAAGAGCAACAACACAGTGAATCCGTTACAGATTTAGTCAGAGGAGGAATTTACATTTATATTATACACAGCTGCAGAATCCCTTACGTGTCACATCAACAAATAAATAAACAGTTTATGTTTACCTGAACATGTTAGCGGATCAGGAACGATTAATCAAAAAAATGAGCGCAAGTTAAGACGTAAGGATTTAGACCAATGCATTGGTCAGTAGAGCACATAAAAAACGGTTTGGTAAAGGCACATGTGTGCAGCCAAGCTGATAAAGCAGGTCTGAAATGTTAAGCTGCTAAAGCCTGGGGTTATAAATCTGATGGATGGTGTAATAAGGCCCATTGTTTTGGGGGCAGCTGAGTAAGGACTGGTGGTTTGCAACATTATTTATGTTATATTGTTATGTAAAAAGAATTTGTGGCTCGTGCTATGCTGGACGTTGAAGGCATTTATTTGCAATTAGAAGTCAGATTTTACCACTTTCCAGTGAAAATTGCATAAAGTTAAGCAGATATGTGCAGAAATCTATTTATGCATTAATGTGATTCATTGGTTAATTTGTTTTTACTTTCTTAAAAAGTCATTCAAGAAGATAACCTCAAATGCATGTGATAGCTATTAATGAGGCTGCAAAATGCATGGTTGCACAGCAGAACCATGAGTACAGTGTCAAATTAATGCTCTACCTGTTTATCGTACTCTTTTAGCAATCTTGAGGTCAGGTGTGTTGCAGCACTGAGCTCATTCTGAAAAAGGAAACGACAGCAATGAGAGATAAGCAATATAATTGTTTGCCGCTTTCCAACCATCTGTAGATGTCAGCAATGCGTACCTGTGCATCATAAATCCGCTGCATTGCCTGATACAGCTGTGTGCAATAGTTGGAAATGGCTGCAGTGTCCTCCTCAAAGACTCCCAGCAAAGATCGTGTCTACGAATAAAATGCACAAAATGATTACAGTGGAAATTAGGTCATAACAATCTATTTACTTACTGATAAAAATTCCTCAACTAAAGGGCATAAATAATCCTTTATGTAACTATCAAAAACCTCCCACACTATTTATGCAAATATGCACCCAGGGTAACTACCCGCCCCGCAGTTCACCTGTTAATTCAAGGTGTGTCTCTATTCATGTAACACTTTTAGTTATCCAGCAGGTCTATGATAATTTTGTGTCACATAAAAGCAATAATTTGATAAAAAAAAAAAAAAGACCCTAGATTTCTGACACAACTATAACAACAATAAGATCAAAGCAACCCACATATATTTGGTACATTTAAGCACAAAATGCCACCGACTGAAGGACAGGAATTAAAAAGGAAGTAAAGTGCATTAATGTCTGATAATAATTACTCAAAAAAGGTGTGAAAGAAAATGACCTAAACCAAAACACTGAAACAATAGCTACTCTTATGAATGGAAGTATATCAGGTACAGAAGGTACCACTTTCTGGCCACGCCCCTTCCCGTGATGTCATAGCAGGTGGTGATCTGGATCTGCTGCAGTAAACATCATTAAATAGGATGTCTATGAACTTATTTGAAACTATAATGCAGCAGTAAGTGAAGCGTTTGCATCTAACTCTTACAAAAAGCAGCAGGATGACAAAAGTATTAGGCCAAATGACTGCGATCTCTGGCAAGAAAGGAAACGAGTAACATAGCAGCTAAGGAAGTGGTTGGCTAACAACTCATTCAACATGCTGATTTACTGCAGGCCAGCATTGGTTGGTGTGACCTCTGCTCAATTTATTGACAAGACAGTTTGGCGGAAAGCTTATCAACCTAGTCGTTATTTTATGCTAAAGCTCAACCTGGAGCTTCCCGTCTAAACAGTTGGGGTGTCAAGTGGCTAAAAGGCCGTTAGCAGTTAGCGTGCAGCTACATGGCTTTCATCTGCTAGATGTAGGAAAACACTTAGCTTACAAAGACAGTTAGCCTATCTAAGTAAGCAGCTAATGTTAGCATGCTACTTAAGGCTCTGGGGAAGAAAATACCTGTGGGCTGTCCTCCAACGTCTCATCTAATGGTAGCTTTTCTATCCCAGGCATAGCTGTGGATGGTGTGTTTGCAATAGGTGCAGTTCAGCGGACAAAACACAACAAATCGGCCCGACAACTCCCACTCAAGATTTCTTGGCAACACGGATTCACAACACCCCAAAACAGCTCCTCCCGGTTCCGTATATGCCACGCCCTCGAGGTTAATTTTGATTGGACGAGGAACATTCCATGAATGCGATTGGCTTTTCATTTAAACGTTAAAGGGCACCATTTTTGCTCTAACTACTCTTATAATATTTATCTAACTTATGCTTCAATAAAAAAAAAAAACTTTTATAAAAAAATAAATAATTTTTTCAGTCAAACACTAAAAGAAAAGACTTAACCATAATTAATTTGTGCAAGAGGAGCCAAACATTAGCAACCAGTCTAGTTATTTTTCTGGTTATATAAATTTAAATTGATTTTCGGAGATTTTATCTGTTCTATCTATTTTGGGATTTTTTTTTTAATTCTTTATCTATGATAATAAATATCCATGAATCAATACCGTGTTGCATTCAGGGTTGCTGGCGGGTATTAGTGGAATAAAAAAAGTGGAATACAAATTGATTTAATTATGAAAATATGTACAAATGCTATAAAAACCCAATGCACAAGCATACTACATATATGAAATTGATTTCCTTTGCAGTTTAAGGTCAAGCTTAATTTCACACAGTGATGAGATAAAGGACTTTATAGATGCTGCTTCTATACCATACTTCTTTGGTTTTCCTGTATCAGACCTTATTGAATACTGTATTGGATATCAAACGTATTGTTTGAAGCATTGCCATGACATCATAAATGTTTGCTTCATTCATTTGCTAAATGAAGTTGCTCAAAATAAAAACACCTACTGAGTTGATAAAGCAGTTCCCAGAAAGTGATGGATAATTACTACTTTGATGTATCTATGAAAGTGTAAGCATTTATTGACCTATAGAATATTTTTGTTGAAGCAGCTATATATATTAAACATATTATATTAAAGCAAATGAATGAGTTCTTAAACAATTAATTATTTCAGTTACATTGATAAGGATAAGGTGTATTTATCCAGAAAAGCATGTTATACACTAAACTCCAATGAAGCAACAAAAACAGTGTGTTATAGAAAAATAACAGGAATCGTTTTGCAATAATTTTTATTTAAAATGTTTCTATTAATACACATGAGAGCTTTGTTGGGGTTCAAACTGAGCCTTTTTCAGATTCCCTTTCATTTGGAAGCATCGGGGAGTTTCGTGGAAACAACTTCTCCACCATATTCTGAACTCCATGCAGGAGACAACAACTTAGGCCACCACGAGGTATCCCAATGTCAGAGACATGATGCCACATACCGGTTTCCTCCTCATAGCACTCCACACTGGACAAAAAGCGAGATCTATTTTCTCCTCCAACTACAAACAGCTTATCTTCGATCACCTCGATACCAAAGTTACAGCGGTAAGTAGACATGGATGGCACCATCTGCCAGCGGTTGGTACGAGGGTTGTAGGCCTCAGCCGTGCGTAGCTGAAAATTCCAGTCATATGAGCCACCGACCTGAGAGAAAAAACACATGAAATATTATTTCATCTAGACTTCATAGAAACAAAATTAGAAATAAGACAGATATCTAGGATCTAAGACCAGTTTTTGAACCTTTAGCAAATAATTATTCTAGTCTGATTTATGCCACTGGTTACTGAAGAGTCCTTTTTATACTACATGTTTTATAAAATGACAAATATTATCAGATGTTGAAATAATATCAGTGTGAATGCAGTTACACCTGCTGTTCAACTGGAAAGTCATGCTGTCACCGAGGCTGTATGTGGTTTAGCAAGGTTTTGGCATGCTTGGGAAAAAGTGACATTTTTTCTCATCTCATTAACACAAGTCATCCATAAGTACATTCTTCCATCACACACTTACTGCATAGATTCTGTCTTTATAGGCAACCACCCCTAAGTTAGTGCGGGGGCTGTGCATTGAACAGATCATACTCCATTGGTTTGCCTTTGGGTCATATGACTCAGCTGTGAGGTTGTGGTAATACCCGTTGAAACCTCCGCAAATGTACACCTGTAGACAAGTTTTAAACATTTTATATGGACGTCTGAATGTGCAAGCAACACAGATGTATAAATATAAGTACAAAGTCATAGAGGAAAAGTTTAGGTTCAGATTGTGTGGATTTTATGTTGTGCTTATACTATTTAAATACATAAATATTCATAAAATGTAATAAACATATTCACACTATACTGCCTGCTTATATGTCACAATGAATTAATAGAGGAATATTGCTTTGGGTAAACCTTGTTACATTGATTTGTTGCTATTTACATCAATAAACAACCACATTTTTTATCACTAATAAAACAGCTCATGCAGTAGTGTGCTGTGTAAAAACTGCAAATTGAAAGTGTGTAGACTTTGCACTTTTTTGCTATTATGGTGTAAAAGTGCTGAATAGTTAAGACCCAATCCAGGGCAATCAATAACGAGTAAGTTCAGTATGATTTTAACCCAATTAAACCTGATTAAAATCCTATCTTATCTCTTTTACATCTCTGCCTCATACCTTTCCTTGAAGAGAAGCTGCGCCGGCCCCAGATCTCTTTTCATGCATAGGTGCCACCATGGTCCATTGGTTGTACCCAGGGTTGTAGTACTCCACGGATTTAAGGTAAACAAATCCATTGAAGCCCCCCATGGCATAAATGCCACCACTTTGCACAGCAACACTGAGGTAGCAACGAGCTGTTTGCATGGATGCCACATATTGCCATGTGAAGGTGGACAAGTCAAACCTCTGCACACTATTAAAGTAAGCTTGCAGTGTGCAGCCACCCATTATATATACATGGCCGTGTAATACAGCAGCACCGTGGTAAGCATTGAAAATGTAATATTCCAGACTGACCCAGCAGTCGGATCGGGTGTCGTAGAGCTCAAAGCTTTTGGGTCCACTGACGCAATCCCTGCCCCCAGTGACCAATAAACTGACATTAGGCAAACGAGGGCGGCACATTGGGTTTCTGGAGATAGAGTTTTCCTTTCTCTTGGTGCATAAATATGCATTCCATGCATTGATGACAATAGTTGCGTAATCAGGACAGCTTTTGATCATGGTATTTTTCATCAACTTGTCCTCGAGGTAGTCAATTGTCAACAAGCCTAATCGCACCTGGACAAATAAGGACAAGTTACACATAGCCTGATGAGATTGTGCCTGCAAACTTATGTTAGTTACCTTAGATAGCAGGGTAGAGAGATGATATTGTCTTTGCTCCGGCAGATGGTTTGCCCATTGGAGGACAGTCTTTAACACGAGGTTCTCTTGTTTTACACTGAGGTGATCACTTTCAATTATATCACCTAGCTGCTCCACTGATAGATCAAGAAACTCCTTTGAGATGGAAACTATGTCTTCAAAATGGTGCAGAATGTAGAAAAACACCTTGGGCTTAAATTCAGGGCAATCATAGATGTTCACAAGCCTCCAGATGCTGATGCAGTTTTTCAAACACAGCTTGTCTTTGAGGAAGGAGCAGCAAGCCTGAAGCATTCCCGGGACCAAGAACTGGTCTGCAGCTGCCAACGCAGTCAACACATTATCTGCCGTGACGGGAACCAACCCGGTGTAGGCGTAGTTGATGACAAGTTGCATCATCTCAGGCAACACACCTGGGATGGTGTATCTTTGCTTTCCCAAAGTTGCCCAAGCTCCAGTGAAGAGAGTGCTGTTGATCAAGATTTCATATGAGGGATTGGACACACACTGGCGTGTGTATACACACACAGCATAGGCATACACATTAGTGTATTTGTTAAAAGTAAAAAAAAATACATCCAGTTTAAAATGAATGACAAAAAGGTTTAATCAGAACTTTTTAAATCTAATTTATTGGCAAAACATCTTTAATTAAAAATAAGCTCAATCTACAGATCTCCTGTTTTCAAGTGTCTCTAATATGTTGTATGTATCTATATGTCTAATAGTTGTATTCACACTGAGGAGACCCGCAACTCACCAGAAGTACGAGCTGCAGCCACAGAGGATGATCTTGTGTGCGTTGAACTCGACATTGTTTACTTTGATCACCACATCACAGAGTTTTTCCTGCAGACGAAGATCTTCCACCGCAAGTATGCCGTCACTTCTATGCTTTTCCATTTTACCAGATGAAGAAAACATTCACTATGTGTTCATTATGTGCTGGTCTGTGGTAGTGTTTAGTTTTAAAGTGTTGGTGTTCCTTGTGATATCCAAGGAGACAGAATCACAATCAAAAACAACTCATTTGCATATTTGTTTTGTTTTGAATTGATCAAATAAACTGCAAAATTAGTCTAATGTAGTCTATGATGTAACTATAGAGAAACGTCTTTTATTATTTATTTATGTAAAATGTCTAAATAAAAAAGTTTTTTTCCAGAAAACAGCTCAAAGGTTATTAATAATTACAGTAATACATGTTAACTGAGTCTTTAGAGAACATTCTGTTCATACTATCACAAATACATCTTTACTGTTAATATGAATGTTTTTTATATTTAATTGGGAAAAAATCTAAATAATTAGTCTAACAGAGACAAAGTGATGCTATTTTTTAAAATTATGTTCTGTGTCTAAGCTTGTTCTCTTTGGGTTTAATGTTTACATCTATTAAATGTCTCAATATAAATCAGTAAAACTTTATTTGAACATCACAGGATGATCACAGGAGCCGTCTGCATTAGGGGTCAGGCCGACCGCAGCAGGGCAGCAACCCAGCCACTAGCTAAAAGACCAATGGTGTGAAAGCTCCCTGGAGGGCGCTGTAGAATATATAGCTCATAAATGAAAATATACCTGACAGTAGTGGTCCGGCAGATGTTCCAGAGACGGGGGCCATAAAAATGAGAGGATACGTGTCCTGATGACTTGCACTGGAGGTTTGTAAGGTAAAAGCAGGTAAAAGATAAGAAGACTATAAATCATTTGGACTTTTATAAACCAGGAAGAGAACCTTAAAACTGAGCCAATGCAGTGACCTTAAAACAGGTGTAAAGTGAGCCCGCCATCTGGTCCTCATCAGGACACGTGCAGCAGGATTTTGCAATAACTGAGGTGCTAAAATCCCAGAATGCAATTCATTACCAAAGCATGCATTAGTGTCTCATGTTGAGAGAGAGAATTGATCATGTTTTTAGATGATAGAAACATATTTATGTGGTATCCGTCATATGAGGGACAAAGCTAAGGTCAGAGTCTGAGATGATGCTGAGATTTTTCACTTGCAGAGACAGATGCAGGGACACCCTGGAGTGAAACTAATTCACTTTTCTGCCTTTACTGGGGACAAAAGAGACATTATTTCTGTCTTCTGTTTGTCTTGTACGTGTACCATGTCCAACAATAACTTTGACTTTGAGTAAATATTGTTCTGGTCCATCATTATTAGATATCATCCATCCATTGTTCTTAGTGCTTCATCCATTTCAGTCGTGGGAAAACTGGTATCTAAAACTGGCGGGCGAGATGCGGGAACACCCTGAACAGTCTTTTGTAGACCTGTGAAACTTTAGTTTGTGCTTTATCTCTTCATGCTATTAGCAAAGAGGCCATAAGGTTATATTTCATGTTTTTGACAACTCTGTTAAAAACTCATTCCTGTTACTTTTAGTCCTGTTACTCATTTTATGAGTAAAATGACTGAGTATCAGTAACAGGACTGAACCATCCATTTACATGTAGACTCAAAAATAAGAAGTGCCTGTACGCTAACCTATAGAGTAACTCAATTACAGATCTACATAAATCTTTATGTGCCGAAACTAAGAAATGTAGAGCAACGGAATGTCAAAAGAAATGTAAATTGGATTAAATTATGTGGTAAAGGTTGGGCATAAAGTAGGCAGCCTCATGTCTGAGTAGGAAAGTAAAGCTGCTGATTTTATCTGTAGTATTCCTTGGAAACCACACA
>JBAMIG010000003.1:7874870-7907646 GCA_037177335.1 Kiunga ballochi
CATACATGCACTTACTGTCTGTTTGTTTACATAACAGCAGCCATTTTTAGTACGATGTCTCTTAAGCTCCAGGGTCTGATTGCCCTCATACATGGACATCCCATGATGGTGTCAGAAGTTGTTTTTTTTTTATGAAAAATTACATTTAAATCTACATCATATATAATAAAATACGTAGAAACATTAATATATGTATCCTTGTTAAAAATAAAAATGTTGTTTATTGGCTCCCCCTAACCCTAAACAGCTACAAGAGCCAAACTGAAGCTCAGGTCTCAGGAAAAATACTGTACACATGTACACAATTTTAAAGTAGTTACTTGTTTTCAGGTATCACTACACCACATCCTAATGGATCCACTTACAGATAAAAACATTTAATCACATCCTCTTTAGTCACAACAGTGTTTGAGGTTATTTCTATGCCCATCTTTATTGTTAAATGTTAGTCATTCTCTACATTATTTCTGGGTGCATACTTCTCCTTAGACAAAGAATGAAATGTGAAGGTAATGCGGGTATTTTTAGAAAAATTCTATAAGCAGAAGTTTTAAAAGAAGCAATAATCAATGTGATTTTTTTCTGTATTTTATGTTGCAGAAGAAAAGAAAGCAGACCAGCAGAGATGCAGAATCCCTCAGTCTCTGCAGTCTGGACATCAATGTAAGTAAACGTTTTACATCCCTAAACAGTGAGAACTGAAGCTGGCTTCTTATCTCACCGAGTACTCAGATGCTTTTAGCGTCCATTATACGAACACTTCCTGAATGTGGGGGTACAAATTGTCCACACCTTTGAAATATAACACGAAAATAGAATAATAAGCCGACTTCCCCTCGTGGTTGTGTGTATTTTGGCTGTTTTAATCCTGCTGCAGGAAGTGATGCTGTTCAGCTGTTTCACTCCGTTGTCCAAATGCAACAAGATGCAGGAGCTGTTCACACACTGTGCGTTTATATTCAGTGTGTAATATTGTTAGTGTGTTTATCATCTTTTTGGTGAATAATTTTCCATTAGTAAGTACTTGCTTCACTTCTTTTTTCACACATTTTAGGTGTAACAGAGTGACTAATAGGCAGGCATTGAGCAGATGTGCTTTGTTGTGATGTGAGAAAGTTCCAGAAGATAAGATGGTTTATTGATTACTGATTATTGAAGGAATATTAGCATTGCTAACATTCAACAGCATTGCTAATATTCATTCAAACAAAAAGCACAAAGTGTGAATGCCTTGAAAACTGGGATCAGGTGAACCCTGGTACAGTTTGCTTTGCATTAGTGCCTAGCCGATTAACCCAAGTCTCCCATGTACGTTCTGCGTCTCCTAACAGCGATTAGCCAATATTACCCACAATGTCTTTTATTCAGGAATATATCTGCATGTTTTGTTTGTTTTTTTAAAATAATTTTCTTTGCAAATGAAAAGCATCTTTAACAACAACAAGCTACATATAGCATATAGATGTTGCTGCTGGGGTCTCAGCCACAGGGTGTGTGTTGTTTTTAAAGTAGGTTATTCCAGTTTTAAACACTCACAGGAAAAAACTCTTAAGAGTTGCATATTTCATCTGTAGGAGCTGTCACTCTTAATGCACTTGCAGGAAAATGAAGCAATCTTATGTAGTGTATAAACAAAGTGTAAATAAAGACCATAGATTTTTAGGTTCATCCAGAGACCACTAAGAGGTATAAAAGGTTTCATACAATGTTAAAGTGTTTCATCAGCTTTTGATGAATCTTTATTTAATAGAAACACAGATTGTTGCCTTTTATTTGTCAGAAACAGTTAATATAAATAATCAGATTTAATGATAGTTCTGATAAATGAAAAGTCTCTGTGTGATGGAGGGGAAGCACAGAACTTAAATAGATGAACTCTATCTATGTCTTACTTTGGATCATTGTATATTTTCGACCCTCGGGTCCCTCAGTCCTCATATTGGGGCCCTCCTCTTGTATTTTTAGCGTTCAGCCTGCAGCCCATTCCTTCCCGGGCGTTCCCCTTTCTTTTACAGTATAACACAGGATGTCCACTCTGTTCAACACACTCCAGTGGGACAAACAGACCAAACAGACCATCAGTCTTACTTTGTTCAAACCAGCGCTGGCAGTTATTGAAAGTGGAATAAATTACAGGCTATTGTTTCTGAGCTGTAGCCCAGTGAATCATTCACAGTCGTATTGTGCTTTTACTGCAGCTCCAGGACCTGGAGACAACTTTATCAGATTTTATATCCAGAGGTCATGACAGTGGCTTATGTCTCATCATAACACTATCGGTTTCTCCTGAGCAACAGTGTTGTTTTGTCATAATTAAAACATCTATATCATTGCATGTGAATATTACATTTCTTCACCTTTTATACTTATATAATTGTTCCATATTAAAATGATTGTTTTCAAACACAACTGTCTAATCAGGGATGTCTCTAAGTGTAGATGTATAGTAGATGTTAATGCTACAGAAAGAGATGCAATAATCTGATTTGTGGACCCACCAGTCGAAGGAGCTGCTCTTTCTTTTTCTGGATGTTTGCTGTCCATCTTTAAACATCTGCTGACACCGTACAGTCTCTGGATCTGCATGTTCTCTCTAATAGACAGGCGAACATCATTACAGCTGTTTATTATTTATAATACAGGAACAAGCCCACATTTTCAAAGCTCCTGTCAAACGTTTCAGTTTCACAGAGAACATCTCTTCTTTGTCGCCATCCTGTCCCAGTACAAATGAAGGAATGATACATATTTAGGATTCTCTGTTTGTCAGAGAAAAACCTGAGGTAACTCAACATCAAGCTAAGATATTAACTAAACAGAGCCAGCGAGTTGTTCCTGCTTTACTAGTAACAACCAAGTTTACTTTTAGCAACAGCAGCATCAGGGACAGTCGGAGTGACAATTAAATGCTACCGGAAAACTTTCCCATGTTGTGTTCCAGATATTGCTTGATACAAACAATCACCTGCACCACAATCCTGAAAACTGAAAAAACTGAAACTGAAACTGAAATCAATGAGTTTCATATGGATTTGAAACAGCATCAGTATATCTTTATATAAGGAGAGTTTTAGTTTGTGCATTGAAACTATTAACTGGCTGCTTGGTTTTGCTGCTCTTGATGCAAATCAAGCTGGTAAAGGAACGACTTTCTCATCAGTTTAAACATGTTTACTCTGGAAGTTCATCAATTTTTTTTCCCCACTTGCTAATTAAGATCTGCTGAAGCCCTCAGGCCCATATTTTAAATGAACAGTTATTGATCTGCTTCAGTGAATCCAGAGCAAACTGAGGAAAGCATTTATATTCAATCACCCCACCAGACTTCTACTGCGGCTAAATCAGGTCACTGTAAAAAAAAAAAAAGAAAAAGAAAAAAGTGACTTCAGTGATGTCCAGCTCCGGTCCTCGAGTGCCCCAGTCCTGCAAATGTGTTGTAAACGAGTTTTCCTGCTGCAACACACCTGACTCATATTAATGGCTAATTAGCAGAGTTGTTCTGGGTTTGATGCCAAGCTCTGCACAAGCCTGCTAATTAAGTCTGATGCGTGTCAGGTGTGTTGCAGGTTGCAGCAGGAAACTCCCAGCAGGACAGATCAGAGCTGGCCACCACCACTATATTTTAATAAAGTGCAAATATTCACTGGATAATGCAAGATCAGATTGTTTTCTGAAGGTCAATGAGAGTCAAACAATGACATTAATGACCCCACATTTAGTTTTACTTTATTACAATCTGGATAGTTTTCTATTAATACTTAGACTTATATTTATAATGCTTTATTGTCATCCCAGCATAATGAAATTACCAGTACACCCCAACCCGTACTGCAGGTGGGATAAGAAAGCACACAACAGGATGACATGAGGTGAAAAAAGACCTCTCCTCTGCACCTAATGTGCTTTAAAAAGTCTTTCTCCGTGTCTGAATGAAAAGATTGCTCTGCTTTTACATCAGACCTTTAAAATTAAAGTGTCAAACACCTTAACTTGTTAAACTGAATACCTTTAGATTGCGCCTCATGAAATAAAATGATAATAGAAATAAAATAATGAACAGTTTGTGAACGTTTTTACGAGTGACCCTCACAAACAATGAGGGTGGCCTTACATCCTTCCACAAGCCCTCACACTGCTGTCAAAAAGAAGTCCAGTATAATACAAAGTTGATGTGTCATAGTACAAATTTAAAAGGTGGGTTTGTCTGAAACGGCCCAGCCGTTTCCTCTGTGGAGCCATGGCAGACAGGCCGCTTTTGTGAAGTGGCCATGAAGTGTCAGAAATCAGTGTTGATGCTCTGACGCCGATAACAGTCACTTTATTAAGAGGAAACAATAAAATGGAAACATTACTAATGGCAGCAGCTGTCATTTGGCTCATTTGTTCCTCGTGCAAAATCCAGCACCAACACAACATTACATAAACGTATAACCCCTGAGGAGTGTCTCTATGGATGCTTTTTTATTCAAAATTTACTAGGAATTCATTCAGAAGGATTTAGAAAACCTTTGCATAAAAATGTTAATTAACTTCAGAGTAAATAATACAAATACTTAACTAACAAATAACCATTAACATAACCCATGTCCTACAGTGTTTATGATTTCAATACAGCTAGTACCAGAATTGTATGAAGTACACACAAGCACACAGTAATTGACTTAGAAACTACTGGAAAACCAGGACACAGCTCTGGCTGCCTGCAGGCCACTTTAGCTCTCTCTTTAGTAATTACTGTAGATGGATTTTGAATTCCCAGCAGCACCAGTAGCTCCAGTATCTGCTCCAGCAGCAATTGATTGAGATCCGGGCCATATTCAGGTCACGAGGAGACTTATCTGTGAGTTAATGAACTGAAGATGTTCAAGCTGAATGGACCTCTCTGGGAATTATCTCATGTATTTATTCTTCACATAAATGTGATGGATGAGTCAGATTAAAGCGCATGCATGCAGCATCTGCTCAGCATGGTTACAGAGACCTCTGTGGAAACAAGTGAAACCAGTATGTTTCTGCAGCAAGCAGCTTTTTGCATCAGCGGGAAATTGATGCAAAAAATAAGGTCTGCTCTTTACACACACACACTTCACAGTGGGAGATTTTTCAGAGGCAGTCGAAGTGGAAAACACAGTGTTGGGTCGAGCATAAAGGAGGCAGAACATGATGCAGAGAGCACATGTCATGCTTTTGCTCTTCGGTTGTGGGGTTTGTAGTTCTTATCATTATTTCCAGTTACCTGTTTTATTTTGTAGCTGTCCTCCCTCATGTCCTCTTATTTCCTGTTTGTTTCATTTAGCTCCTTCACTCCACCTGTGTTTGCTTTCAGTTCACCTTTATCCTTGTTCTTGTTTTTGTCTTTCCTGGTTTTAAACATCAGTACCTGCACCATCGAGCTTGCATCACTCAATTCAGTTTGCCATCAAATAAATTCAGATCTGTTATTTTGATGTGGAATAATTTATCTAATCGCTGTTGTTGATGAGTGACCTTTTATCTTACATTATGTGAATTATTCTTTATAAACACTGAAGACTCTGTAAGTTCCCTAAATAGAAGACATTTCTGCACACAGCTTAAAACTGTGCTTTTGACAAGCATTGTTGGCACGCTAACATTTATTATGCGCATTCAAGTCGTCCCTGAGTCAGAGAAGCCCCATTTCACAGCTTTTATGTCCATCCTGGGCCGCCGTATGACAAATGCATCTCATGCTAGCAACTGGATATCAACACTATTATGAGCATGCACCCTGGTTGATTCAGCAAATAAGCACAAGAAGAATTGTGAAAAAATGAAAATCTGCCTTGTAAAAAGCTTCATGGTGTCACTTTTAGTGAGTCGTACATAATTTGTTTAAATTAAACATATACTTATTTAATTTGCTCTTTTTATTTTCATTGGACAACAATAGACCTAGACTCAAAGGACATATACCAGGGTTTGGATATGTCCTATGCTTACAAGGATGATCAAATCATCGTTGGGCTGGGCTCTATCATGAGATTAGTTGACAATGAAAAACGTCTATTAGGAAAGACGAGGGAGAGGCAATGGGAAATGAAAAGAAAATGGAAGGTACAGGAAAAAGAATAGAAGGAAGGAAATCAGTGAGTGACCAGGACACAGAGCAAATGAATAAATGAGTCAGAGAGAGAGAGAGAGAGAGAGAGAGAGAGAGAGGGAGGAGGGGGGGCATGATCAAACTGGGAGTCCTCATCCAGAAAGGGTGAGGAAGAGGAAGAGTGGACAGCCATCGCTGGGTGAGGACAAACAAAAGATACAGACAGATCCAGCTGTTTTGGACTCCCATCCGAAAGTCTCCTGGAAGACCTACAGGGAAACCTCTATGCATGTTGGAGCTCTGATGACCTGAAACGTCAGCGTGAGTGTGTGTTGTTCTGCCAGAAGCCGAGCTTTTCCAGGACACCTTCGACACAGTGCCAGCTCCTAATGCTGCTGACAGGCTTCTGATGGGACCAGATGTTTTCACCACTCCACCAGGGCTGGAATTTGATCAAATACTTCACCGCGATCAATTTCTTTTCTCTTGATTTGACTTCCCCAACATTTTTAGCAGGACTGGTGACTGGTTACCCCCCATCACGCTAAAACGCTCGTTGGACCCTTAGGGTCTCCCTTGTGTATCTTGTAGTATTTAAAATACCACACACTTTTTCTGGACTATTTCTCTTCTTCTGGATTGTTTTTTACTAAAACAAAGCTCCCAGACATTTTACCAGTTAGAATGGTATAAATGGACCATTTCTCGGTGCTGGGCTGAGTCGGGTGTTGTTTAAAGCTTTGGAGGGAGCAGTATGGTGGCGGGGCAGAGGCCCCTCGGCCTGCTGGAACAGTGGTTTAACTCTGGATGCTCTGTGGACAGCAGAGCAAAGATTCTCAGCATGGGAAAGGAGGTAAGATGAAGATTTAAATCATATTCAGCCTTAATATGTGTTACAACAGAGTTTCAGGGAGCAAGTCAGGATGTCTCAACAGAGACTAAATGTTTCATTTCAGAGGGTGTTGTGTTAATTTATTCTATTGTGTGAAATAAGAACTAGCACAGGGTTAATTATTTAAGGCTCTGCAGCACTTTTCCTTTAAATTTAAATAAATGAAACTGTTAAAAATCATCTGAAACATAAAACATATTCAAATAGGGTTAAAAAGGATGCTTTACTGCACATTGTCACCACCACACTAAAGCCTGTGAGGCATTAAGGCCTATTCTCAGTTTGTTTTGTTCTCAATTCAGAAATTTCCTCGACTTTGCGGCTTCATCGGATTAAAACAGTATCTGTTAACATAAAAAAATATCATTTTTTCTTTTCTTCAACCTAATTTTTTTAGGTTTATCCTCCATCTTCAGCTTTGTCTGCTCCACTTCTACCTCAGTGCTCAATTTTCTTCTAAAGTGAAGACCACAAATCTGATATTGAAACCTCATATTTGGAATTGATCTGTGACGAGTGAACATATAGATGTAATCTATCCAGGGGAAGCAGATTGCATAGCTTCAAGCTCATAACACAAAACTTATAGAAGCAACCTGGAGAAGTCCACAGCTGTAAGACAGAAAACTTGGGACAGATTTTCAGACAGAAACACCAGCTTGCTGGGTCAGAGCTAATAATAATGGAAATATACAAAATAGCCATGAAAGTAACAGAAAGGTGCAGACTTTTGACATTTAAAAGAAATAAACTCCAAAGAGACAGCGGTTTGCTCACAATTACTTCATTTCATCAAATGATATCAATCAATAAACCAGATAATTGTTGACAAACTGGATTAAATTGATCTTTGTCACCCTGAATCAGATGAAGCACCATCACACATGAACCCATTACAGCATGTCAGATAAAAACCGGGCGAGCATGAAGCAGATAAAGTGGTTATTTGGGTCATTCATTAAACTCTAAAATAATTTTAACACCTGTTATTTCTTAGTAGATGCAAAACACATTAAAATAATAGTAAAAACATACATCTGCTGGAGTTTACACTTCCGAAGCTTTAAGATTTAGGAAACATGTGGAATCTGCATGGAAATGTGCAGCTGCACCCGGGACAAAAGACTGAATCTGATGGTGAAACTTGCATTGACTTGAGAGGAAAAAGAAAATCACAGCAGAGTTGATTTAATTTTGCTGGCTGGTTCCTGATTTGAGCTCTGATGAAAACAAGGTTGGATGCTTTCTGCATGTTAGAAAGTCAGCTGACTGCAGTCTGCTGGGCAAAACACACACAAACACACACACACAGACATACATTGATTTACTGTAGGGGCCATCCAGGACAAGCAGCCCGGGGACAGCTGCACATACCGGTAATCGGACTATCTTTGGAGCTCTGTTGTCTGCTTTTTTTTGCTCAAGGCTGATAATTGTTGCACTGCTAAGCGAATGAAGACAGTGATTGGCTGGATTCACTCAGGACAAAATCCATTTTTTTTTAAATTAGCTTAAAATAAGCTTGACCACTTTAAAACAACCAAACAGAAAAGCCATGAAAGTGTGCTGTTGCATTAAGATCACCTCATCTTTTGGGTCTACTGGATCGTGCACCATAATGAAGAAAGAAAAACTGAATCTGGGGATTAAATGAGTTATTCTGTTAATACTTTGCCTCCTCATACTGACTTTGTTCAAGGGCAGGAAAACCTGACAAAACTACAATCCAGACCTGACTAAATGTAACTCGAGGAGTATACATACTGCATGATGTGAGGGCAAACACCAGGCAGGTGCATGATTATCAATATAATAAGACCAGGTGGGATGAAAAGAAAGGAGGTCAAACTGAATGGGTCCATTGTGTCCATTAAAGGAATCAATGTGAAAAAAAACTAAACAAAACAGAAATAAGGTGGATTAGCATACCAAGTACGAAAAATTAAAGGAAACTAAACCAAAATACAAAAACATTTTATAAAGTCTTAAAGGAAAATCAAAGCTGTATAACTAAACCCATTAAAGGTAAGACATCCTGGGAAAATGGTCCGTGAGAGCTACATTTAGAAAAGATAGAGAATTTAAGCCTCATAGTAAAAAGTCCTGCTGGAAAAACATCTCTTGCCTTTCTATGTTAAATAGCAGGATATGCTTACTGATTAGCTGTTCAACCCTTTGAAGGAAAGAAACCTAGAACAAATGAAGACAGGAGATTATCTGGCTTTTCAGTACTTGCAGGAAGGGTAAAACGTTCCTTAACGGCCTCGGCAGTGCTGCTAAGTCTGTCTACCCCGAGTGATTGACATGAAAGTAGTTTTATTTAATGAGAAGAAAATCAAAGCATATTCGCTTTCTGATTGGATAAAACGGTCATGACATATCAAACAGGAAGTAATCTTCCACATCAGCATAGTAAGCATGAATCTGACACATGGAAAATTAAGATGAGGAACACTGTCTGCTCTGCAGATAAGATGTAATGTCTGCCTTCTGCAGACAGCAGACATCCTGTCTCAGAGCAGGCAGATTAAACATGAAGACTTTTTGTCTGCAGAAGTTTATTCCAAAACATTTCAGCAGTGCAAAAACAGCTTGTCCATAACCCTTCCCAGAAAGCAGACATGTTCAGGCTTATGACTCCATTACAGCACTGGCAGATCTCTTGTGGGCCAGACATGCTGCAAAGGGGAGTAATGGGCACAGACATTGCTTTTGGAGAGTTCCTTGTATGTGGTGGTCATATGGCGGAGTTTTAGCAGCCGTGCATACATGGAGGCAACGTCCAGGCCACACATTTGCAATGTGGACCAAGCCAAACATTTTCTGCCCAGCTTTATGATAGTTTTATCCCAGGTAAATCTGCATCTTGTAAAGTATTTATTTAATTTCTCATCAGTTTTTGTTCTGAGCTTCACAACACATCCTCAAAGCTAACCAGCTGAGCTGAAGAGCGTATATACATTTAATTTAATTTGAATTTGGTCTCTGTTTGTTTAAAACATACATAATTTCTATTATTTTTGTTTATATTTGTTTATTTTGTTCATGACCAGCGTTCCAGTCTTTCTTGCCTTTATTTCCACACCCTTGATGTTTGGTTCCTGTTTTTTGTTTGTCAGATTTCCTGGTTTTGATCCATACATGTTTCTGGAAACCTTACATTTTGGGATTTATTTTGCTGTGTCCTCTGTCGGACTCCTCCATCATGTCAACTATCACAGTTTCCCGTATCGCCAGTCTCAAGAATTTGTGGCTAGCGTGTTATGACTTATTCTTATCAAAGTATTGTTCAGCCTGAGGTCAGCATGCTGTAAATCAGTGTAATTTCCTGAAAAGTGATGACAACATGTCTGTGTAGGATAGTTTGGCAGAGAGCAAATGGAGTCACAGTGTTGTTTCATAAGCAAATACTCCAACTTAAACAATATCACTGCTGGTTATTGATTAGAGAGCATCATAGAAATGTTAGTGTTTTAGGCATTGAGGATTCCGGCATCTTTGCACATTTAATTGCACAAATGTGTTGAAGTTGTGCATCATTTTCACTATTATCTGACTCATTTGTTCCTGTAGAGGTGTTGTGATCTCATCCCACTTCTGAGTGGATCCTTGTTAAACTCCTTTTGATTGTTTTGTCTTACCTGGTTCTTCTTCTTCTTTACGAGCATATCTTTTGTTGCTTTGCTTTTTGTGTTCAGTGTTACGAGAACTGTTCTTATTACTCTGGTATTAGCACATTAATCGAATGAATGAACCACTTTATTCATCTTGTGTTTATTGCCATAACTTCAGTGTAGATTTCTGTGTAATGTCCGGCTCTTTTCTCCTTACTTGTTGCATTTAAACAATTGCAGTGACTAAATTGTTAACATGATTAATACGGACCTGCAGGTCTGTGTGATACTATGGATTCATCCTAATTGCTTTTATTTCTACATCAAGTCACGCATTGTCATGCAAATAATGTCTTTTTGTTATAATATAAACATCATCATATCCTGCAGGAGCCCAGCATCAAGCGCAGTAAACCTGTATCCAGGGTGACGTCTCTGGCAAGCCTTTTGCCTCCTGTCAAAACTACACCGCTGAAGCGGATTGGTCAGACACTGCAGGTGAGTTATCTTTACCCTGATCATCCAAGTGAGTCACAAATCAAAAGATTTCAGATGCAAAGTCTAAAATCTTTAACTAAATATCATGTAACTAAACCAGATACTGCATGTGGTGAAATAAGCCAGTTTGACAGCAAGCTGTGAAAAAGAAAGAATTTTTTACATGAGTATTATGGGATGTATGTTGCTGCATCTCTTAACAGTCTGCATCTCTGCAGCGCTCCATCAGTTTTCGTAATGAGAACCGAGCAGAGAAACCTCCTCCTCCTCCTCTTCCTCCTTCTTCCTCGACCATGAAGGCACGTGTTATCTCAGCAACAACCTCCAACCTCACGTCCTCGGTGACTGCGTCGCGGGTTTCCACGGCAACAGCTCAGGCCTCAAAGCGTCGCGACAGCAAGTTGTGGAGCGAAACTTTCGACGTCCGACTGGGAGCGACTCAAACTCTGAGCCAAAAGGAGATCAAACGACAGGAGGTGAAAAAGGTTTTTTTTACTGTGATAATAAAACTACCATGTAATTAGAAATACTTTAGCAGTACAAATAAATAACTAACAATGGAGGCGCTGTAGTATTTTACCTCATTTTTCTACCCAGCACTGACCAGATTGGTTATTTTCTATAACCACACCTTTTAATCCAGTTCTCCTGTTGGTTTATTTTCATGCCCAGGCTATTTTTGAGTTGGTTCAGGGAGAGCAGGACCTGGTGGAGGATCTTAAACTGGCCAAGAAGGTAAACAGAATCATTTCAAAGAATTAAATGCTTCTCTGTACATTTTATATCAGGCTGCAGTGTGTCTGTGTGCTGCAGGCTTACCATGACCCTATGCTGAAGCTGTCCATCATGACGGAGCAGGAACTGAACCAAATCTTTGGTACCCTGGATTCACTGATACCGCTTCATGAGGGTAGGAGGCGGTTTCTGATAGAAATCCTCTGAAACCTGATTTCTTTTTCTTTAACACACCGTCTCTCCTCTCAGACCTTCTAAGTCATCTAAGAGATGCGAGAAAACCCGATGGGTCCACAGAACACGTGGGGCACATCCTGACTGATTGGGTGAGAGTTTTTCTGACAGACATCTGTCCGCAGAATCTACTTTGCTTGTTCCTCTTTTGTCAAACACCATGTGGTAACCAGTTGTATGTCTCTCTGTCCACACAGCTCCCCTGCCTCTCCTCCTACACTCCTTACTGCAGTAATCAGGTGAAAGCTAAGGCCTTACTGGACCAGAAGAAGCAGGATCGACGCGTTCAGGACTTTTTGCAGCGCTGCCTTCAGTCACCTTTTAGCAGGAAGTTGGACCTGTGGAACTTCCTGGACATTCCCCGCAGCCGTCTGGTAAAATACCCGCTGTTGCTCAGAGAGATCCTAAAGCACACACCCAATGACCACCCGGACCGGCAGCACCTGGATGAGGCAGTAAGGGAAACTTTTTTCTGCACCTTGATTCACAGGGTGATAATAATAACGCCTCATCAAATGGATAAACTCAGACAGGTTCAGATTAACCCCAAAGAGAAAAGAATATGAGGAAAAAGACAGGGAAGGAAAAAGATTTTCACAATATAATTTACTTCTTTGTTGCTTTTTCTTTCTTACCAAGCAACTTTATATTTATATTATAACATTCAAATTATTTTGCAGTGTGTGTAATAAGATGATACAAGTGAAAAGCAATTTGAAAGAACTTTAGTTTTTAGTGTGAAATTGGTGTTATCATGCATAATTGCAGAAAAATCAAAGCAATGAGAGGCTTTAGATGTGTGTGTTGGTAACATTTTGCAGCTGAATATGTATATGATCAGACGTGATGTTTTCAGCAGAGTTAGGTTGGTTATTGAGTGATTAATTACATTCACATATTTTCAAGTTACAATTACAATAGATTTCTACCATTTCTGTTGCTAAGAGCTATGTGGATATGTTGCTGAGACACAGGCCTGAAATGTCTATAACGAAGTGAAGAAAAGGCTTTTCAGTGGTTAACCTATGATGGCTAAATGGTGGGACTGCCATATGGGGTTATATTTAAAAAAAAAATAGATAAACAGCCCATAACTTAAACCCAAACCTCAGAAAAAGTCATGAATTAATGCAGACTATGTGGAAATAAACACATTTATGCTCAAGGGATGTGTTATTGTTTTGTGGTGTTTTTGTGTTCATGTTAATTCAGCCAGGTTTGTTTTTGAGAGTTCATTTGTTGGTCATTATTAGTCGTGCAGCAGATTGTCATCGAGTCTCACTGAAGGAGACAGCGAGCAGCAGTCAGATTTCTTTGCTCTTGTAATTTTTTTAAGGCTGAGACTTAAAAAGTGTGTCTGCTTCCCAGATGCTGATGGTTCAGAGTGTGGTGGCGGACATCAACAGGCAGACCGGAGAGTCCGAGTGTCAGTATTACAAAGACTGTCTGCTGTATGCTGAGGATGGACAGAGGAATGAACTCATTGACCGGTCCAAGACCCTCAGCTGCCATGGAGAGCTGAAGAACAACAGAGGACTCGTCAGTAAACCTTTACAGTTTTATCCATCCTTCACTCTTATAGCTGAACACAGTCCTCTGTTTAGCGGATATTTAATCCAGATTGCAGAAGAGTTTTTTTTTCAAATTTTATCTTAAATGTTTTAGCTCAATATTAAATACAGGTGTGTCCCAATAAATCACCAAAAAGGTCATTTATTTGAGAAATCTCAAATTAAATTTTCATTTTCTATACATTTAGGTTATTACTGCAGGTAAAAACCTACTTCATGGTGTCAGAGAATCCGAACACTACATTATACCAATTAAAAGTGTTTTAGCCCAATGCTGACCTATAGTAAAGTATGTGTATACACTGTTAGGTATCGACTCAGTAAGTGATCATAGTTTGCATGTGTCAGGGGGTCAGCCAGTAGAGCTGCTGAGGTGTTATGGAAGCTTTGGTACTCATCTGCATTGATTGGTCTGGTGCCTCTCATTTTCTTCTTGACAATACCCCATAACAGGCTGAAGCAGAGTAATACCATGATAATTAAAACAGGTATTTGTGCCTTTTGGCAGAGTGGGCAGGTGCTAAATCCTATTAGGAAATTAAATCAGTGTGTCCATAAAGCTTATTAGCATGAGTGAAGTATGGCACGCTCTAAAGTGTTGCATTTACTGACACCTGAATGGAGGATTTCCAACTTCTAAACAACAACCAGCCCCTTTGCTCCTTGGCAAAAAACATTTTATGTTTGTTGCTGGTTTAGAAGTGAATAGTCACAAGGAATGGGACATTTGCCGTCCATGTCCAGGAAACGTTTGTGTGTCTGGAAGCAATAAGTCCACAATTCTCACAAAGCTACAGCTATCCTGCTTGTGCACTTTTTCAGTCCACCCAACTTCCATTATATAATTTTCTTTTATCTTGACTTTAAATCTTTTTACCTATTTTACCACTAATGCATAACAAAAACATAACTAAATGTACATAGTTGGGTAAAAATGTAAACAAATGCGCATAACAGACTGATTTGAACTTGTGTTTTCTCTTTTTCTTTTTTCTCTTCCAGAAACTTCACATTTTTCTTTTCCAGGATATTCTGGTCATCACCAGGTCTGTCTCTCTAAACAACCAGCCAGTCAGCTACCAGCTCTGCCGCCAGCCAATCCCCATTCGTCAGCTGGATCTGGAGGACCTAACCGATGGCGAGATGAGGGTGGGCGGGTCTATTCGAGGAGCCTTCAGCAACACTGAGCGGAGTTAGTACACAAACAAAACAGATGTGATCACCTTTCATGCTTTTTTGGTTTGTTTTCTCTGTATTTCCTACACAAAAAGTCTGGATTTGTTTGATTACATCAGTTTGTTTTTCCTTCTTTTCAAACTGATTAACAACAAATTTGTTACTTTACCAATAATCTCACATGCATGGTCTCTGCTTTGCTTTGTCCTCGCAGCAAAGAACTTCTTCCGGGTTTCGTACCGGTCAGGGGAACAGCTGCAGACCCACTACTTTCAGGCCAGCGACGCCTTCAACAAACAGCAGTGGATCAACTGCATCCGACAGGCCAAAGAAGCAGCAGCTCTGACTGAAGGCCACTCATCACAGACAGGGCAGCATCTGGAGTCGGGACTCAGGGGACAGATGAGGCCATTCGATGAGACTGGTCCAAGCTCACGCAGCGATTTGGTGTTTGGAAATGAAAAAGGAATCTGGGGGGAGATGGAGACAGGTCTGAGTAGTGGGGAAGGTCTTGGTTTAGCTAATAAAGATGATGTGATTAAAGAGCTCCTAACAGGGAGAGACATGGACATAGGTTTGGTTGTGGATGGTGAGACGTGTTCTGGATTGGGTGGAGGACCAGTCATGAACAGTGAGACAAACACACGTGTGGAGGTGGAGGCGAGGCAGGATGTTTGTGTGCAGGTAGCAGCACAACCAGGAGCATGTTGGAGGGTGGATGATGGAGAGACTCTAATGACGTCTGACAAAGATGATGCCCCAACTTCCTTCTTATCCTCAGACCCTTCCACACAGCAGGAGGAGGACATGATGGATCAGGAGCAAAGTGGTTTTAGGGTGGAAGAAGAGGCTGACATGGACACTGACGAGATCGACTCATTGCAGCGTGAGGAGCTGACTCACAGGTGCTGAAACCAGAATCAAATAAACACAGGACTGAAAGAAGAACCATATAACCAACCAAAACCGAAGTTAGCTACGTCTGGACACACTCATCAGCATATTCTGATAGATGGTATCCATGGATGTATGTTGAATTACTGTCCTTATGAGTAGTCACATGATCACCCAGCAGTGACTGTAAGCATGCTGGTGTATAGAGCAGAGAGATAACACTCAACTTTAACTTTCTTGAATGACATTGGCATTAAACATACAGGTTTTCTGGTTCTGGATTTGCCTCAATGTTGCAGTCCTGCAGATATCCTTCAGTGTCATTCACTGTTAAAACAAACTGCAGTGATTGAAGCTTGAGCAGGCAAAAGCTTGTAAAATGATCTCAGAGTCTTTAAAAGACAGTTTTGAAACATCGATATGATCAAATCAAGTTCCACTTTTCTGTCAGTGACTATAAATGTTGCCTTTTTTGCTGCAGGACCTCAATTTGGAAAAATTCTTCCAGTCAATTTAAAAACAAATCCCCCCCAAAAAAACACGGTATGCTATTTCACACTGAAGGCTTTTTACATCCTCTGACATCCATCCATCCATTATCTACCGCTTTGTCCCTAATGGGGTCGCGGGGGGGCTGGAGCCTATCCCAGCAGTCAACGGGCGAGAGGCGGGGTACACCCTGGACGAGACGCCAGTCCATCGCAGATCCTCTGACATTGTTATCTCAAACCAGTATCCAGTTTAAACTCTTCTCACTCTTTTGAGTCAGATGAAGGTGTTTCCTCTTCGTCAGGAAGAAGTATTTTGTCCTGGTGACTAAACATTTAAATTGTTCCCGTAAACACTGGAGAAAACAGCTGTATCCCATCTGTTCAAGCACTTTAAAGCAACTGAATTGTTCCTTTGCATTTTCAGTTTTGATCATCTTTCGACAGTTTTTGCTTCATTATTCTGTAAAGCCGAAGCCGCTTGCAGCTGCTGTAAAGTACAAAGTCTTACAGAAAGAGTCTCTTGTGCATTTTGTTTCTTTGTAAAGACTGTATATGAAGTGTATGCTTATATGAATGTTTATACAAAGCCAATTGTGTTTTTTCTTACATGTGCCCACTTATTAATCAAGGAATCTAAGTGCAAGACATTAAATACTGAGATTGTAAATAACAATAATAATTAAGGATTCAAATGTGCTGAATCAAACTATTCAAACAAAAATAAAAAGGCGTTTGCAAATTTAAGATGTTTTGTTAAAAACATTGCAGACAACTTTTTCTCTTGTGTAAAAAAGTAAAAAGATGATTTTAAGTCTAAGTACTAACGTATTTGCACTGTCACTGAACCAAAGAATGAATAAAATGTATTATAAAGAAGATTATAAATGTATTTTTACTGGTGTTGCAAAAAATGACATGAGAAATGCTGAATTACATATTATAAGTTCAGTTCTGAATGGCCTATCTGAGGCAGCTATGTGAGCTCTGTTGAGACAGATTTTATTGATTTTACTAAAGACAATATGTTGATCATTTTATACATTTATAGGAATGTTAAATTAAATTACACTCACTGTGTTTTCATGTAATAGTTGGATAAATGTGGCGACCAGAGAAACAAAACTCAGTGGAAGAATGTGAGTAATGCCAGACTGTTCAGACAATTAGTGTAATAACAATTTGTTTTTTGTTTTTTTGGTTAGATGATTGTAAAGAAAGAAACTTTGCTACTCAGTTTAAATTTGTTCATTGGGCAACTATTCTATTTGATTTTGGACATGGCAACGCCATCTGGCCATCATCTAACCTAGTAACATAAAAGTGAACCTGTCCACATCTGACAATTTAGTCATATGAAAGCAGGTCGAGAAGAAAAGATATGTTCCTTAAAAATGTAGCAGGATCAAAAAGCACCATGTACTGTATAGTTAATGATGTATGATGAATATTGCAAGCTTGAGTAAGGAGGACAGTTGATCAGAATTGCTTGCATATAATCCTGTTTGTACAAGTTCTTATCTCATACTGTGTGAAAACGACTACAAAGGACACTGACACTTCTGCGGGACATCATCATAAATGTCACTCTAGGAATCTTCCACATAGACCCAAGATAACGGTGTTCCCAAATGGTAAAAAAGTCATTAGAAGGAAGTGTCTTCTCATTGATCTGAGCGCCTGTTGTTCATTTCCCTCCCTAATGGTTAACCGTTGGAGTTGGTGCATATTGAAAGAGTTTGTTCTTATGAGACAATATAATACTGACCTGGGAGCCATATTCTGAGTAGTTTTTTTTTATTTATTTTTAGATTCTATTCCACAGTCATGTGGTAGATTGACAGATGATAAGAAGTAATTTTACCATGGCTAATAATATGTCTTGTGGGTGGGAGGAAGCCGGACTACCTAGAGAGAATCACTGTATACACGGGGAGAACATGCAAACTCCACACAGAAAGACCACTGGACATACCTTCTCAGTCTATAGGCTCAAACTGTGACTTTATTGCTGTGAGGCCAAAATGCTAACCACTGTACCATCATGCAGAATGCATGCAGATGCAGAAAACCGCACAAGTGCACAATAATCCAGGTGACATAAAATCTAGGATTTGGACGCATGTTCTGTAATGTACAAATGACACATAAAAAACAATTCCTTACTATGAACATGCTGCAGCACATCTTCCTCACTGTGGTTTCAATGTGTTTTGCCCATGACAGCCAACTAACAACAAACTAATACTCATCATTGGTGTAGATGACAGTTTATAATTTGATCCCATGAATATTTATTTGTTTTTGGAGATGTTCAGTAGCCACTAACTTATTTAGCTTCTTCCTAAAAGAATGCCATGCCATGTAAGCCCAATGAACTGATAAAATCATTTCTAGTTGAGTTAAAATAAATCCAATAAAAACATGACAGAATAATAAAACGTAAAATAATCAGCCAGTCAGATGTTTGTCCCTGCAGGGGTAATGTTTAAACTTGTGTAATGTCTGAATAAATAAAATAGCACCGCTTTTAAATATTTCTGAGTCCTTCATTCAGACTGAAAAAAGTCGTTTTGTGGTTTTATATACTGTCTTTCTCTATATTTTATCCCACCTTGTGTATAGTTTAATAGAAGTTAGTCTATTTAATAAAACGTAAATTGAATTAAATGAAATTTAATCTTCTTATATTCTTGCGTCACGTCTTTTTTTCCCTCCATTTTAACCGTTTATTCGTTTTACACAAATGGTTTGTTGTGAAGAAAAGACGTCTGTTTCCAGAAGATGGCAGTGAAACAATATTTAGTGAACTAATCGCAGTTACGTCTCGGTGAAGAAGATCAGTGTTGGTAGGGAGCATGGCGCGGGTTGTGTGTCGGTTCCTGCGCTGCTGGGTCTGCAGGTAACGGCAGCGCTCGCGGGACTCAAACCGACCAACGCTCGCGGAGCAAGGAGAGAACTAGTCGCTTTGATCAAGAATCTCACGATGGACGACGTCCTAGCCCGGAGGGAAGCATGTCGTCCAAGAAGGGTGTCTGTTGCCGCGAACCCTGCCGCTAACGTTAGCTTGCAAGATGGCGAGGTGGTCAGAGTCACCACTGCCCGAGACATTTACCATGGTTTGGGCAGAATATGTTCTACTTCTGGAAAGATGGAGAGAAGAAACTCGGCTCCACAAGTAGTCCATCAGAGACATATGCCGATGGAGCCCAAGAAGTTTCACATACCCAGGAAACCGAAGGAAAAGAAAGGTACGTTTCCCTGTATTCCCTTAGTAATCCAGATAAATATATATCAGTTTATCTGTAAATATTCAGGTGATAGCCGCATTATTTTATGTCCTGTGTATTACCATGAACGTTCCCATCATTAACAGGCTAAATACGTTTTTATGAAAAGCATAAAAATCCATTTTCAGACAGCTCGGTTCCTGATCAATTTCACACAGTTAAGCTACTAACACTTATTTAGCTAGCATTGAAATGTTTAAATGTCCATGGCATGTGTGTTTATGTCCTGCTGTTGAGATGTATTTCAGCTGTGAGGCACCATGCTAAAGCTGCAGTGTTTGTATTTGAGAGGCTAGCTTAAATCTGAAATGCTAATAGCTAGCAGTTGACCTATTCACGGTAATAATGTCCTTGTAAAGTATCCCTCTACGTGTGATTGATCTAAACATAGTTGTTTGTTCTGTATTGCAAATTAAATTTAGCTAAAATTTATATTTTACTCGTATTCTGGGTTTTAGTGGCATGTTGTCGTTTACAAGTAATGGCTAAGATGAGGGAGCCGCCTCCGTGTTTACATTTGGGTTTGCGAAAGCATGTGGGTGCACACATGCATATTGTGGGTGCTGCTCTTTAAACTACAGGAACTGTGTAAAAACTAACACTAAAACAGACGGATAAATAAAATTTCCTAATTAAAATTTGTATTGCTTTAATGTAATCCATTTGGTTGAAGTGGTAAATGTGTTATTGTAATGATTGTAAGTTGATGTGAGGACATGTCTTATATTACCTACTTCACACTTATTCCTTATCTGCTACTCTTTCAACCAGTCTAAAATAACACCACAACAACACACACCCGTGCACACAAACAAAACGTTTTAATAATTGAGGAGTGTACTATTTTTCACTCATAAATCTTGGTTCACAAATGGATTATCATGTGTATATTATAGGTTATGTAATAACGTCATAACAGAATATGAGTCATACAAAAGTCCATTTAGAGTATCTCCCGTCTAAACTCCCCCCCCATTAGGCAAAATACAAGCTCTTCAGGGGCCATGATATAAACAAAATAGAATCTAAAGCACATAAAGAGTTAGCAAGAAGTCATCTGTCTATGTGTGAACATGTACGACAGAAATACGACCAATACGGTAACCAGTACATGATGCACATTTCTACCTGTCTAGTAGAAATATTTTATATTATTGACTGATATTGGCATTCAAATGACAGAACATGTGCATATTATACATCATCAAACGCTTCAGTTACATCACCTCTTCCTGAAATAGTTAAAATATGTGAAATGTCATTTATAGTTTTCAAGATATTTTTTGTTTGACAGAACTCGTAATAAACCGGTGGATTCATTATTTCTGAGCCAACCTTGAAGGTTACGGTAAACGTCTACTGTTGTCGTAGCAGAGTTTATGATGTCAGCAGCATTGGTTTGTTACTCTGTGATTTAGCATATTGCCTCTAAACCTATGGATATATTTTACTACATTTTCAGGAAATCTCAGAAATGTAAAAAGAAACAAGTGGTTAAATATTTGGGTGAGCTGAACCAGGCTGTCTCCAGGATGTTTTTTTAAATGATTTTTTTCTCAGAGCAGGGATGGGCAACTGTTAGGAGTTTCCCTGCTGCAACACACCTGACTCCAATCAATGGGTAATTAGCAGAGTTATGAAAAGTTATATCTTAAGCTCTGTACAAGTCTGCTAATTAAGTCTGAAATGAGTCAGGTGTGTTGCAGGAGGGAAATTCCTAACCCGTGCAGGACTGCTGCCCTCGAGGACCGGAGTTGCTCATCCCTATATTAAAACTTCTAATTAGAAAATTACACCATGCCTACGATCATTCATCCACCCATTTTCCATGCTGCTTCATCCCATTCAGAGCCTTTCCCAGCAATGAATGGGTGACAGGCATGATACACCCTGGACAGTTTGCCAGTCCATCACAGGGTCCTGTGATTATAAATGTAGTAAAAATGTGTTCACTAACTGTACTGATTTAGTTTACTTATGTTTTATGATTTGGTTTCAATAAAGAAGCGCATCTGTAAATATTTTTTGTTATTCTCAAAGCTTTAGACAGCTTTATGAATTGCATAATGTTACTTTTTATTCAGTAACAATAGGTTGTTTACTTCTAATCAATGTGGTGTTTATTAGCATAAATATTTTGCTATTGCTTATTCAATTATTCACAATTGTTTCAGTGATTTCATAACATTAAGTATGATTTGTTATATGTTATGTAACTTAAACAAGTTCTTTTGCCTTATAGAACCAATTTTCTACAATACTAAAACCTATTGTGCAGGTTAATAACTTATGGGCTCTTTGTGTCTCACAGGTAATTGTGATATCTTGTCAATTTTCTGGTGACTTCATGTTTTTCTTTTACACATTAGTGCCTCCTCTGAGCTCATTGCTGCCCCAGCTAAATTCTCATCCCACCAAGTAAGGTAGCTGGTGCAGGTTAGATTAGTGCCAAGCAGACTGTAGGATCCTGTTATTATGTTTAGCTTTTCATTTTATTTACTATTATATCAGCAAAATGATTGATGATGCATTGATGATGATCATGATGATTTTGTTTTTGTATCTGAAAACCGTAAAATAACACACAAATAGCTGCAGTTGTTAGAAATGGTAAAAATGGATGATGTTTAGCGCAAATCATTGAGAGTGAAGCCAGTTTGAACCATCTTGTCTAGCTTTGTTTTTATAAGCTTACTAGCATAGAACAAAATGTTTTGCTGAATGTTTCTGTGTTCGGTGCGATTGATCTGGGGTTTTTCCTCAGGTAAACTGATATTTTAAAGAGCCTGTTTTCTGGAAACCCTTTAAGAAAAGAAGCTGCACCTGCTGCCAACCATGTGCAGACATATCAAATGAACAATCTCCAAAGCTTTATTTGCACCCCTGCCCACAAATTTTATGTATATTTTCCTAGAAAGATTTAATCCAACACTTAAAAGGGGATGAAAAACATTATCTTCACAACGGGGATCATTTGAGGGACGAAGGGTTGTTGGTGATTTCTTTGCTCTCTTCCTTTTAGCTCTGTTCCAGTATGTCTCCACTGAGTCCAGGGAGTATGAAGACATGAAAAGCATCCTGACATCTAGCTACATTGACACCAACTCTACCGGCTGCTTTACCTACTCCAATCCTCGGCTTGTCCACAGCGAGTTACTAGAGAAGGAGGTAAGGGGTAAAAGGCTGTAGAGTTGATGTTATTTAAGCGTCCCATTATATTATTTTTGAGTGAAGCTTTGAAGGAACACTTGTACCTGGTTTGACTACCTGTCATTTAAATTGTGTTAAATCTTTTTGTAAACAAGGTCTGTTAATGTTAAGGTGGGAATGCTGTGTTTGGAAACTATATTTGTGTCAAAATTTATGATAAATTGTAAGGATTAAATATTATGGGACCCCTTGAGGGTCTTTAAAGAAAATGTTAGACTTAAAACAAAAGTAAACCACTAGTAAAAAGAGGTAAATATTGTTTAATACAGTTGCAGTATCCTATTTTTTTTATTTTTAACTATCAAACTAACAAAAGTTACTTGAATTCTTGGCCTTTGACTTTTACTAAAAGTACGTTAATTTTCTTTTAAATGTAAATGGGAAATATAATAATCCCAGCACCCGGATTCTCATTTTTAATGCTTAAAGCGATTTCTGCGGCAGCTGCAGAGAAATGTTGAGCAGAGTTTATGAAGAGAAATCCTCTCATATCAACCTCATGTTCTCTGCTGTCCTGTGTGAAGCACCATGTAAACAGCAGGGAACATACTCATGCTGTTATGACAATCTACTCTCTTTACTATGAGACCAAAAGAAAATTAGCAGTCAAGACCAGATCATGTGTTTTCTGCTGCAGCCCTGGGTGGCTTTGCCTCTTGCTTGCAGCTGTCTGAGTGTATGGCAATGTTTCGTCTTAGCAAGCTCAGTGAAAATCTGCTGGTGGAGGATGAACTGCACACAGACTGCAGCATCTCCAACATCACATGCTTGTGGACACCGGCCTACAACAATGGATTCTTTAGTTGATTGATTTGTATTTTATGTGCGTTTCAGTTTGTGGAAAAGAGAAAAGAGATGAAGGGAGAGGGGAGGACCGATAAGGAGCTGGAGGAGAGTTACTGTTTTTTGTTGACTCATTTTCTCAAGGTAAGATTAACATGTTTTTTGTTTGTAGTTGATTTGAGAAGAAACACTAGTTTGATTCAGTGAAAGCATCCGGTACCTTTTCAGCAATAGTTTTTCTTTTATTCTGGAGCATAATTTTTTAATATCATGTCTCCACATTAACATACAAAGGTCATTGTTTATTCTTGGGAAAGGTGTAATGAACTTAATCATATGATAAACATCCTTCAGGTAGACCTGCTAAATGTTGCATGTCTGAAAATGGTCACAGTGATGAAGCGCTCTTTGTTTTTATTGGTGTGTTTAGGGGACTTGTTTATTCCATGGATCTAAAAAGAAGCTTTAAAAGTTTAGGATCTGACATGTTGTTGTTTCTTTATGCTATGTTGTAGCTGACTTTTCTCTGTGAGAAGGGGCTGACTTTAGGTCAGAGCAGGATCACTGTGCTGGGAGACCCCAATAAAGGTAACAGCACCTTCAGATATACCCTCACACTGAAAGTGGAGGTCACAGAATAATGTTGAATGTCATTAAATACTATTATATATGCAGTAGTATTTTTAGGAGTGGACTCCATTTAGTTTTTGAATCATCCATTATTGTGCAACCCAAAAGTAGTGTTGAAAACTGCTGACGACGTGGACTTCATCTGTGCTTGTGTTTCCAGGTGTGTATCTGTCCAGGTACTCTGATCTGCTACAGGTGAACCCCTTTACACCTGGAACCACAGGGGAGATCATCATCTTTAAAGTGATGAAGGTAAATAAATCAGCTGCCGGGCACTCATCACCTTCATCGCTTTCTGTTTCATCTCTTTTTAAAAGGCGATGAAGATGATAATGCAGTTGTACACTCGGGTTTTGTCGTCCCTATAAAAATGTCTGTTACAGGAAATAGTCATGTGAGATTGTTTTCCATTATATGCAAGATGAAAATATGAAACATTTTTTGGTTGTGTTAGCTGTGACACTGCTAAAGATGACATGACTGTGCAGCTCCTGCTGCAGTTTTTGCTTGTGGGAGTTTTGTCTCACTTTTGTCTATTCTTCCTCAAATAGATGGTTTGATTCTTGCACTTGTTTAGATGTTTATTTGCAGACTTGTGATGCTAAATTACGCTTTAAGAGCGCATATTTGGCTCATGAGGCTCATATTTGCATTTGCTTCCTTTCAATCCCGTAGGAAGTCTAAAGCTTCTCTGAGATTGACCTCCAGCAAGTTTTTTTTACTTTAATTTCCTAATTAATTTCTTAATAAAGTTAAAAGCTCTGAAAATGGCCTCACTGACAGCACTTTACATTTTACGTGCTTAGTAAGCATGAAATGCACTAATTTATCTAATGACTGATTAGATGAGTCTAAAAGGTTTTAGATCTATCCTATTTCTTACAGCTATGAAAAGGACATCACTGTTAATAAATGCAAACAAAAAAGTTTTAAGTCTGGTGAACATTTATGTCACAGTCCTGAAATGTTCTGCATGATAAAAAAAAAAATAGACCGTCATGATTTAATGTAACTTTTCACAATGTTATCATCATTGCAATCATCTGCCTGCTTAAAACTGCACAGACTTGTGTAACTTGCCATTTCTAATTGGGAAAAGCTACTAAACAAACACCTGACATTGCAAGCTATTTTTTACTTGTACTGTCAAACACTGATTTTGACCATCATCTGTTGATAATTATATGTTTCCTTAAAAACAAGAGACGACTTTGTCCCCTCTTGTTGACAGTCGTCAGTTTGTTGTGCAGGGGAACACACAGGTATTTGTAATTCTCCATCACCCAAGCCAAAGGGTTTTTGGCTTAATCCTGATCCTTTTTAGCATCCAGCATTGTTTCCTTTCTTTTGTTATATTTTTTCCTATACCGATGAGAGACAGACTGCAGACTGAACTGCTTTGGTTTTGTAAATGTTTGATGCAAAAGCTGGGTGACGATGGAAGGTGTGAGGTCTCTGTAGCTTAAGAGGCAGATTGTGAATGAACACTACTGAAAAACACACATTTCTCCCGGGTCCTGTTTTTCAGCTTTTTCCAATAAACTTCATTGATATCACCGATCACCCTTTTTCGGCCCATTCTCTAAAACTTTGCGCATCTCTCTTTCTAACAAAGAGAGAAAAAATTGATAAATCATATAATTACCTTTTCTCTTACTGACCAATAATTTTTCATTTTGCTTTCAGGGAAAAGTAAAAAGCATCTATGAAAACATGAAGAATGTTGTAGACCCGACGCCTCGCTTCGACAGCCACATCGCAAAGAATGCCAGTAAAATAACATCACTCACATGCTACCGGGCCTTTGAACTCACGCAGGTAACCACATTCACACATGCATTAAAAGCCTAATATAGGCTCCACTGTCATGCAGGAGTCAATGATGAAGCAAAAAACGTTTTTCTTTTTGCGGTGTTTTAATGTTTTCCTCTACAGGAAGTGATACCTCTATGTTGGTGTGGTGTACCACTGGGTGTCAGAGCAGCTGTCTTTGCAGTCAAACTAAAAAAGTTTGTTCCATTTCAGTGGACACAATGTGGATTTGTGAAGTTTCAAAGTTGTTAAAAATAGTGCCTTCAGACCCCTGAAAGCCGTACTTTTCTTCTTTAAATATGTCATGGTACATATCTTATATCACTTTCCAGTCTTTGGTCCACTGTGTCTGTGTAGCTATTTCAGATCAAATACATTTACATTTTAATGAGCTTTCTGTGAACAAAGTGCTTTTAAGTTATAGAAACAATTTGTACATATTGAAAATACATTTTCTTTACAGAACAGCTATAAAAATAACACATATTATTATTGTCTCGCTTACATCACATCTTTGTGTCACCAAAACAACCAGTGAGGAGTTTGTCCAGATGCTGACTTGTTAATTCAGCAAATGGATTTTACCTTCTTTCTTTCTTTTTTAAAAAAATCATTAAATGCTGTCTGATAAGTACTAGATTTGTGATTCTTGTTGCAACAGGAATGATCTCTGACAAATTATATTTGTAATTTTTTCCCAGCAATATTTTTACGAATATTCATTTGACGAGCTGCGGCAGAGGCCTCGTCAGGTGTGTCCATATGCCGTTGTCGCCTTCCAGGTTAAAGGAAAAGATGCTCCAATTCCCAGCAAACCTCTTGCACCCATCAGGTAAAGATATCTGACAAAGCAAAATGAGCCGATTCTGCTTCAGTATGCCAAACCAAAACACACAGAGCTATTCAAACTGATGCTTTAAGAGCCGTAGAATAAATAAGATCCTCTGTTTTATGCATCCTTGTTTAGTTTGTTTGCAGTCACAGTTTTTCTAAACCTGTTTTTTTTTTCATCTTACGGTTAAATAAGTGATTGTTCCAATGTTTAGTTTGATATATTCTAACAAAATTTAAGGTTGAGTGTTTATATGCTGATATATTTCATTTTTACTATTGTTGAAATAAAAATTTGACATTGAATTGATCGGCACGTTTTGCTGCTAAGCCAGAGTGTCTGCTGTCATCTCTATGCTATATGTCTTTGAAATAAACTAAAACTAAACCCACACTCTTGGATTTTTGGTATTTGGTCTTAATCTGAGCTTAATTTTGGCAGAATGATTAAAATCCTCTCAGATTTCCAGCTAATAGAAATGTCATTAAAAAAACTACAAGATTGAACTTTGGTCTCAGATTTTAATGTGTTTTGTCCTCTGCTTGGTGGACAGGTCAAACAGTCAGTCATCAGAGAGCAGCAAAGGTAAAGAACCTTTCATTCTCAAACCGTTCAGTTATTCATACTAAACCATTTGTAAAACTTTTACTCATCCCATAAATATGAAACATGAAATGGCGTTTTCCGTTTGTATTGCTCTGAAGATGAGAAACTCATGTCCCTTGTTGTCTTTTGTCTTACAGCATGTGCTCAGTTCACAGTGTGGACAGGAGAGTTAGTGAAAAATAATCAGGCTCTTCTTCACATCTCCCTCTGTTCCAGCTCATCTCCTTTTCTGTCTCATAAACTGTGAGTACATTTAAAACATGTCTGAAACCTAAAACCCATTGTGCTCCATTTCAACATAACATGATAGAGTCTGTTCAGTAAACCTGTCTAGTTTCATCCGTGTTAGCATGCGGGTGCATGTCACGTGTTACTAAAGCAGGAAATTCAGACCTTATCAATGTTTTCTTTGTAGGATGTTTATTACTTTTGGTTTAGTTGACAAGAAATGTAATTGTTTTGCAAAAAATAAAACAAAAGATCCTTTTAGAAATTCTTCACATGATATATATGTAAAGTCACTATAGTTATGTGTAGACCAGTGGGCCAGTTTTAGCATTATGAGTAACAACTTTACATTATTTACCACTGAACAAGGTTTATGTAAACAGTGTGCAGTGTTTAGATTTGCAATAAACTACTTGAATAACACTTATCAGGTTACAATTATTAAACTGATTTGGTCTTAGTGCCCCTATTTGTTGTGACCAGGAGCCTCATTTATAAAACTTTGTGTAGAATCTCCACTAAAATTGTATTTGTGCACAAAAACAAAAACGTTGCTACACCAAACTAAAAGTCTGATTTTTAATCTCGCCCCTAAACACACACACTTTCTACCATACATGGTCAGTGCAAAGTTAATGTAACTTGTCATAGAGACCCTGTTTGTGAGTCAAAGTAGTGGCATAATAATCAAAAGTAAAGCTGCCGAGTGGCAACACTTTGCCATTTGTAAATGGCGTCAGCGTGATGAAGAGGTCTGTGCCAGAAATAAATTGTTGGATCTCAGGGTGGAGGTGAAGATGGCTCGTCCCATCAAAGCACAACTCCTCTGCGTGTTGGCAAGCGGTGTGTGGACCCAGCACCTCGGTGGGTAGCTACTGTCACCTGGAGCATCATTACGTTCAGCCTCTGCCTGCAGCTTGTTCTCCACACTGCTGAACATCAGGATGAATGAATGGACCCAGAATGTCGCCACAAATGACTCGTACATTAACTAAACGCACATTAATGCAGATTACACAGACAAACTCATTCTCACCAGGATCACACGGTTCTGTCTGGTGGGAGGATCTAACACTGAAGCCAGTTCCTTTTGTAATTAAATACTCTGATAGAGACATACGTTTGTTTGCCCTCAACATTTCAAATGATTTGCTGAGTATGTTGCAATGTTTCCCTCAGACCAGAGAAGTTGGAAATTGGTTATTTGATGAGGCTTGATGAAGTGACCAAGCTGCTCCACCCTGACCTGTTCTCCTACAACCTCTACAGCAGCAGCCATGAAGGTGAGGGCCAGTGTACATGGCACTGGTTTGTGATTTTTGTAATGGTTTTCAGCAATTAACATTCCTGATGATGCATTTTGAGTTTTACAAGACACACAAACTCTATTATCAGGTATGACTTTGTCTTTTTCTTTGTGTAGTTGTTACCAATGACCATTACTGCAGTCTTCTGGAGGTGATTGACAGACATCGGTCTACAACCAGCGTGACAAAACTTCTGCAGGAGCTGGAGACAAAGAAAGTGGTGGGTAAAGACTAAATTGGCTTGTAGTTCTACACTGTGCTTTTTGATATGTATTTAATGCAGGATCTATAAGCTAGTTGATAACAGTCCTAGCCACATCTGCCTGTCCGTCCTGGGAGAGGATCTCTCCTTCAATGTGGGCTCCACGAGGTTTATTCATTTTTTTCCCCACAACTGGGTTGTTTTAGGAGTTTTTTCTTAATGCGAAGGAGGGTCAAAGGACAGGAATGTCCTGGCTCTACTTAGTTTAGTGTAGTTATTACTTGTGTTCATTGTGTGTTATGTCTGCTATGTGATAAACTGTGTGTGTGAAGCCCTGTGAGGCAACTTTGTTGTGATACTGGGCTATATAAATAAAACTGAATTGAATTGAATATATTATAGGGGAGGATTTACAAGCTCATGTCCAGAGCAGTGGCCTTTATAGCTGCTTGGAGGCAGCAATGTTCTTATATTTAATAGACCCATTTTAAACAGGGACTTTGTTTCTTTGCATAACCGTTAGCAATTGTTTCTCAGCATAAGTGAATTAAGAATAATAATTAAAAGGTATTTATGCTGAAAAGAGAATTGATGTTAATATAACATCGTGCCACATGTTCTCTTCACCTTATTCTCAATAAGCACTGTGTTATCTGTCTTTTCCTTTGGAGGAAAGATCTTTTTCATGAGAATAAGTTTGAGTCTTATAATGATTCTTCTTCCAGGTTTTGGTGACGCCACTCTCAGAAAGAGGTTTTTTGTTCCTGCTCTCCAGTGTTCAAATGGCAACACCTAATGGTATGGAATAAGACTCATTTACAATGAAACTTGTTAATCTCAAATGTTTCCCTGTTGTTCTATTTGAAGTAAGACTCATCTGCTATTAAAAGGAAATTACTTGTAGTGACATTTTATTTCAGACTTTAGACTAAATGGTCACTAAATTGTTGCTAGAAGTGAGGGTGACAGTGTCTGGTGGTTTGTCTCTCTGTGTTGTCCCTGTAATGGACAGACAATCCGGGATGGCGTCCACGTCTGGCAACCTTGTTCATAAATGACACTATGACACAGTTCTACTAAAACATACATAAATCACAATTAATAGCAAGTATTAATTAAAATGCTTATTCTTTTGTGTGTGTGTGTGTGTGTATATATATATATATATAAAAAAATAAAAATGTGTGTATATTCTCTGGATATTTAATTATTTATACATTTTTATTTATAAAAATCATATTGTTGTAATGTGGAGGTACGATGATATATTGAACATGTTACTCTGGAACAGCTCTACTAAAAAAATATAGTAAATATAAAAGCATAAGTTTTACCTTATTGTCACAGTTGTAGTTGCTTGTTACATTTAGTTATAATGCTTAAAAATGCTGTGCTACATCATGTAACGGTTAACATAATAATAACTAATACTTGTGTTTTTCAGAAAGAGGAGACAACTGGAAGAGGTGTCTTCAGGCTTTGTTTGTTTTCCCAGAGACCAGAGACGTGGCCAAATCTAGTAAGTCACATCTGATATGTTGTTGTACAGTAAGAATAGTGGACAACCGTAAAAAATTAACGTTTGATTTAAAAAGTTTTGATTATTTGTTATGTTTCATGTTTTTTTTTTTTTATGTAGCATCCTGGTGTACCTCCTCTTCCCATGAGTCACTGGTATCTAGTGCCTCAATAATGTCGCGAGTAAGTGAGTTTATCCCAGCACTGCACCATGCTCTGGTCAAAGCCAGAGCCAATCCTCCTCTTAAACTTTCTATTGGTGTGGAGCTTCAGACACGGGAATACTTCTCTGGCCTGGCTGATGGCAGTGTATGTCCAACATCTTTTTAAAACTCCATCCTTATATGTCCTGGTGAGTTTGCAACATCATCTGCAGCGTATCTTTTTATCTTTGCTTTCCAGGTTCAACATTATCCTATGACTGCGTATGACTTCAACGCAGATGAAGAGGGACAGTTGTTTTCCCCTCCCAATCACCATCAGGTTAACATGGACAACTATCTGCAGTCTTATCTGTCCAGCCCCACTGTCTACCTGTTGTCAGTGGCTCGGGCCAAAGAAGTGGTGGAGACACACTGTGGCTCTGTGCAGCCACAGGAGACCGAGCACAGAAACAGCTGTGGTAGCCGGAGAGAGCCCATGGGGAAACAGCCAACAAGCAACAAGAGAGAGGGGAAAAAAGATCATCAAAGGGTGACTGACATAAGGCGTTTAAAGACATGTAGACAAAACAGAAAATGCTAAATTCTTTCGTAGTTTTTAAGATCTTTGGTTAAGATTATTAAAGATGCATACATTTTCTTTGTTGTCTAGATTCAGGAGCACTTAGACCTCATTTTGACCTGTAAGAGGAACGCAGAAAATGAGGTAAGAGGACTGCAAAAAACGAGGGAGGATGGAGTGGGGCTGAGGGCCCCAGAAAGGAAGAGGAAGATGGAACAGGAGACGGCAGAGAGGGCACTTAAATACATCAAAGCTTCACAGGAACACGGAAAGCATATCCGGATCCCAGGTCAGAACAAAACAAGAATGATTCACCTGCAGATTTTTGGTGTTGGGATTCTTCACATTGACTCAACAAGCATTGCAGAATTATAAATACACTGACTGAAAAAAGTTACCAGCAAATAGATCCAAGCCTCCCATTGGATGATTACTGCATGGGCAATTATCTTTCAGTGGCACCAACTTATTTAACTCTTATGGTGCAGTGAGTAGCTTCTCATTTCTTTAGCAAGCGTGTTGGAAGAAAGCTCTTATAGTTGTGGAAACTATGAAACAAAACATCTAAGGACATTGCAGAAACTACAACCTTAATGATTAGTGCTTTCTGTGGAGGCAGTGTTATGATCTGGGGTGGTTGCAGTAGGTCAAGTCTGGTTTGGCCACCACAGAGTCCAGACCCTAACCCCTACACATCTATGGGATGTGCTTGAGAAATATTTGCACAATGATTGACTCTCCCACCATCAATACAAGATGTTTGTGAAAATAAGGCAACAGTGGATGGAAATAAATTGTGTGACGCTGCAGAAGTTTATCAAAACCAAACCACTGTGAATGCATGATCTACTTTAAGCTAAATACAAGTAAGACACGCGACTCGTTTTTCCTTTGGGCAGACATTACATTATTGCATCAGTGAGATTAATATGTTTTCAACTTTCTGTTTTCTCTCTGGTGCCGATTCCCAGTTGAAGGAAGCAGTGTGTCTTCAGCCCCTGTTTCTCTTGCATCCTTGTTGGGCTTTTTGGGTTTGAAGGATGTGGATCTGAGGGAAGATGGATCTGAACCAGCTACCAGACTTACCAAGGAACTGACAGGTGATTAATTACTAAAAGCTTTTTTTTTTTAGACAGGATATCACTTTTAGGAACATGTTGTGTTTAGTTATATTATTGTTTATCTTACAATGTATCTGAGATAAAAAGGTTTGATACTATAGCAATATAAAAATTGTAAGTATTTTTTTTTTATTGTTTTTATGGAGCATCAAAAGTACAACTTGTCTACAAACTCCAACCTTTATGAAACATCTGGTAAAAAATGTACTTCAAGTTGTATTTTAGGATGTCTACAAAAGATTTTTCAGTAAGCATGTGTTGAATTTTCATGGTTCAGATCATGTCTGCAATAGGTAAAATGTCAATCTAAGAGCATAATCTGAAATCGCATTATTATGATAATCTCATGTT
>JBAMIG010000003.1:7908029-7919078 GCA_037177335.1 Kiunga ballochi
TATATATATATTTTTTTTTTCTTTTCTTTTTTTTATATTAGAGGTTCATCTATTATTTAGGGAAGAAAGTCTCTTAGATAAAGAAAAATTAAGAATAATGCACATGTGAAAAGATATAAGTATCTTTAATGCTGTCAGAGTAAAACATGTTTTTTTTAATCCCCCAACTGCAGACCTTATTCATGCTGCCAATCAAAGCCATAGTGGGACAAAAGACGAAGGACTAAAGGAATCTAATCCATTAGGTAGACTGGCTACAAAGCTGGGGCTTCCCACTAACTGTGATATTGACCTGAGGACACAAGAGGAGCTGGAGGTAACTAAGCAACTCTTTTACTGTGTTGAAATCAAGCCTTCAATTGTCAAAGTAGTTTAAAGTTGTGCTGTGGATTTTTTAACCTGTAAATTGTGTGTGTGTGTGTGTGTGTGTGTGTGTGTGTGTGTGTGTGTAGGAGCAGACGGCAGGCAGCATCAGTAGTTTGGAGGGATTCAGTCCTGGTTCGCACAGTGGAGATACATATCACAATGGAGGAACAGGTCGAGGAGGACGAAGTGGGCTGGGGAGGAAATCAGAGGCTAATGAACAGGAGGAAGAGTGGGAGATCCCGTGGGTCCTCATCCCCATTACAGGTCAGTTTGCATGCTTAGTCAACCATCTACACACCAAAATAAAGACTCCACCTAATAAGCTAAATTAAAGGTTGTCATTTTTTTTTCAAATGTTTGTAGGTCTTGTTTTTTTTTTTGTACAGTCAACATGAATCTCATCTCATGGCTCCTTCCTCTACATTTATCACATAATGGCACCTGTTGATTAAAACTGCATTATAATAGCTGAATTTATTGTAAAAGTGCCAGAAATCTTTGACTTGAAATTGTTGTTATAAGTTATAAAGATATTCTGCCAGAAGTGTTGCTGAAATCTAAAGATTTAGCTGCTGTTTGCACTGAACTTCAGGTGTTTCAGGCAACAACTTTATGCTGGCAAATCTTTGAAACTTTTTTTTTTAATCTTTTTCTTTGCCAGGTCTGTGTTCAGACAGGTACTCCCAGAGAGACAAGAACATCTCCAAGGATCCTCGGTTTCAGAACATCACCTCGGAAACGAGCATCTACACAGGACCCACACCTTCGAGGAAAAGCCCCACCTTGTCTCTTGGGTCTAGTTCTCTTCCCTCCCCCTTCCAGTTTCCATCCCCTGAGGCCAGCCCTCCCCCTTCCCCCTCTCAGTGCCCATCACCTGACCCTAGTCCACCCCTTTCACCCTCCCAGTGTCCATCTCCTGACCCTAGTCCCCCTGCTTCCCCATCTCAGTACACCTCTCCAGTGCCCAGTCCTCCCCTATCCCCATCACAGTGCCCATCTCCACAACCTAGTCCTCCCACTACCCCTGTCCAGTCCTTTCCACCTGAGACCAACCTTCTACTGCTATCCCCCCAGTTCCAGTCCCTGGAGCTGAGTTCACTCAGCTCAATTAATAAGAACCAGAGCTGCTTTAACGAGCAGCCGTTCGCTGCTGCAGCCTTCAGGGAGTTTACAGGTAACATCACGTAACCTGAGACAGACTCAGGTTTTCCCTAATGTTACACTGATCTTCTATTATTCAGGCCTTTCACTTCTAATAGATCGTTATTATCATATTATCATTATTAAAGTAAAGTGACTGACTCTTCAGTCAGATCAATGTCACAGCAGTTAGTACTTTTTGTTATATTGTTTAATTTAATTACAATACGTGTCCCGTCTAACATAGACTTTCTTTCACAGGATTGTCCAGTGAGAAAGAAAGAAAGAATGAAGATCCTTCTCTTTTTTCACTCCTCCATCCACTTCATGCTCCAGCTCCAGGGCAGCTGATTAATATCACACCATCATCCACTGAGGAAGTAAAGGAGGCAGAAGAAAAAGCAGAGAGTGTGGAAGAAATGCAGAGTAGACGTTTAGAGGAGAGAAAAGAACTTCAGCTACCTGAGAAAAAACAAAACCACTGTGGAGAAGATGATGATAAATCAGATGAGAGGGAAGTGGAGGGTATGATACCAGTAGCTGTGAGTGAAAAGGAGAAAGAAACCGAGGTGGAAAGTGTATTCTCATCTGGTTCTCCTCCTTGCAGAAATATTGACAGCATTGTGGACAAACATATGGAAGACTTTTCCTCTGAGATACAGCTCCTCCTGCAGGAGGAGAACGTTCACTACAGCACCCTACAGCCCGTAAACTCCACTTTAAACGCAGAAGCCCTTCCATACACATTAGTGCCTCAGTTTTCAGAATATGTATCTTTTTACAACCCCTGCCCCTCAGTTCATGATTATGTAAATCCACTACAGGAGAGCATTAACGAGATGCTAAGAGATTATATCAACGGACAAAAAGCCACCAGCAGCTTCTCTAACCCTGACACTACACTGGCTAGCACTGTTAGCAATTTTGTTGCTAGTGTGCGGGCAGCTAATTCCATAACTGGAAGGGATGATGATGTTTTAGCTCTCTGTGGTAAGCAGACAGTTGCTGACAAAGAAGCATCAATTAGTACTGCACACGTTAGAGATGAAGTGTGGACACATGACACAGCAAACTGGAGTCCTCCAATACCTCATATCACCGTAACTAATCCCAGCTCTGCAGCAGGTCCTGTCTACAACCCTGGCAGCAGTTTAGAGATCAGCAGTAAAGTCACTCAAAACATTAAGCAAGAGCAAAATAACAGCACTCAGAGGACTGTGGTCTGCGGTGCTGTTGCAGAAGATGAAGACGACCTTGCAGCTTTAAGCTGCACCGTAACTGTGCCAGGCTTGGGGGCTGCTCTGGGACCAGCAGGAGAATTTTCCCAGTGTTTTGAGCCAGTCTCCAGTGTGAGCTCTGCGTCTGTCTCTGAGCCCAGTATCGGGCCCGCTCCATCTGCCAAAGACTTGAACTCTGTGATTGACCAACTGGAGCCAGATGTGTTAAATAACCTGGTGGAGATTATGAAAGACATGAAGAGGAAGCCTCTGCAGTTCTACATCCACTGCCCCAAGCCAGGAGACGATGCCTATGAAGAGGTCAAGGTAATGTCATAGCAAACACGCTTTGATGAAGAGTAGATTAGTATGGATTCCTAATCCATGCATAATAACAGTTATGAAGTCACTACAAGCGATAATGAAACTGCATAAACCCAAATTGCTTCTGGAAACTTGTTTCTTTTGCAGGAACACCTGTTAACACTGGGAAATATGCTGCAGAGTCCTGTGGACTTTCTAAACCAAGAAAGCTCAGATAATAGACTACTGGTCATTATTAAAAACAAAGACATAGTTGGACACATACACGAGGTATGCAGTGTGACTGTATGCTTGCTTCCTTCTTTCCTTACTTCCACTGACCGTCATCATGTCTCTTTCACATCTTGATGTCCTTGTATTGTACGATTTGTGCACTGATGTGTTCAGCACTTCTCACGTGTCGCACCTAACAGACACATTTCATGGATGATGAGTAACGTAAGATAAAACGTGTGTTTCTGTCCCGGTTAGATCCCAGGCCTCATAGCTCTGAAGCGACACTCCTCTGTGGTGTTTGTGGGAATCGATTCATTAGATGACGTCAAAAACAACAGCTGCATTGCGCTTTTTGTTTCTGGAGGCTGCATCGTCTCTGATGATTTGGTCCTCAGTCCAGATGTAGTGACTCAAGGTTGGTCATGGTCCACCCAGTTCCACTTATTGCTAATATGACAAGGAACCATTTTCACCATTTGTTTAATTTCTAGCTGAATAGATGAGTTGATTAATGACATGTTCATCTGCAGATCAACTGGCTGCTTTGCTGAGGCTCCTGGAGCAGCACAGCTCACCTGAGAGTGTTTGGAGATGGAAAATTCACTTCAAAACTGTAAAAAAATTAAAAGAACAAGCCAGGTAGGGTATCTGCTTCTCTGTACAAGAGCTGCCATAAACACATCAAATGAAGGACGAAACTTGCTTTTTAAATGATCTTTAATTAAACTGTTTGGAGTCTGAACTTTGACCTCAACTGTTTTATGTGATTTTTACTAATATTTCGGTCCAATGTGCGGTGGCCGATCCCACCTTTTCTGTTTTTGAATGGTTCATCAGTTTGATGACGCAGCTAAAACTAAACAACCAGCTGAAACTGAGCTGCTTCTGTGATTTCAGCTGGTTTATTTTGATTTCTTGGTTATGCATCATGACAAAAAGGTGATTAAAGATTTACATTATTTTGTTATTAAACTAGATTTATGTTTTTGATGTTTACACAGGTGTCAGAGAAATTTTCCACATAAAACTGATCTGTAATTGTGTCCAGCTTTTAGACTGACTGTGTAAATAATGTACTTCTGTCTTTGTATTTGAATTGCAAAACTGCAAGGGTTTCCTTCTTTTTTTGTCTGTTTTGCGTTTACCTTTCTACACAGGTAAAATCTATTTTTACTGTCACTCTAGGAAAAACGGTTATAAAAGCACAGTGTTTTCAGAGAAATGTTATGTTGCACTGATGTCTTTCTTTAGTCCCTAACTAACATTGTTTTGTCTAAACACGCAGATAAAAGCTCAGATTAAAAGGTTGTTTTTATGTGTTCATGTTTTGTACTTAGGTTTCGGAGAGATGCTACAAACCTGCTGGATTTGCTTACATCCTATCAGAAACGTCAGATAGTAGAAATTCTCCCCTATCATCACTGCGACATGAACCCTCAGTCTCCCAACCTGGATTGTCTCATTGATCTCCAAGCCCAACACACACAGTTCCGACATACAGTTTTCCTCACCGGTATGTATTTGCATCAGTGTTAAAAACAAACATGTAAAACCGCTGAAATGAACACTTTGGTTTCTCATTCCCAAACTTTCTCCCTCAGAGTGTCATCATGAGAAGTTTCCTGTTTTCTCCAAGGGGGGCATCATCGTAGCCGGCATTGAAGAAATTCTGCATAACTTCACCACCCTGATTGGATGTCACAACATCAAGGACAAGCAGTTATTTGTCAAGGACCTGCTGGCTCCCAAAGGTTTCATTTTGTTTTGAACACGGGTTCAGAGAGGAATCTGGAGATTTAAACTATTTGCCCTCGTAGTGTGAAAACCATTATGTTAGTGTACAGACATTTCTGGTGAAGACTTGTGAAAGTAGTTCACAGCTTACTCAAGACTTGGGAAAAATATCCACCTTCTGTTGTATCCTATAAACAAATGTTAATGCTTAAATTCCCTGTGTTCTGCTGTTTGGTGTGTTCACCTCAGTGCTCTCATCTATCCTCAGGTCCCTGCAAGCAGCTGAATCATTGCGACTCGGCTTCAGCCTACAAATCATCTCCTTCAGCCGTCCCAGACGGCTCCTCTTGCCATCGACCCCAGTGTGCTCCTTCACAGGCCAGCTCGAGCCTCCAAGCATCAGATCAGCTTGTTCCAGACACCTTTTGTGAGGACCGGATGCCGCTGACTACAAGCCAAGACATGGAGTTTCTCCAACAGGCCATCAGAGAGTTAAAAGCAAAGCGCAGGGAGCAGCTTCAGCAGCTACGGCTGCAGCAGCTGGAATTGGACTTGCGGGTAGAAAATGATGACACCAGGCAACAGCCTCACACAGAGGGAATGAAGCCAAGCGGAACCACAGAAGAAGAACCAGAAGCTCAGAGAGAAAGTACTCCTGTGAGAGTGGTGGAGTTATGCAATGAAAACCAGGCTTTACGTTGTGCTAACGCATCAAGCTCCTCTTCCACTCTGAGCACAGCTGCAACAGAACCAAGAAACAATGAAGAAGAAACAGCAGATCAGAAGGAAAAACCTCAAATTTCTCAAGCAGCTGAACCCGGTGCGTCCACAAGCTGCTCGGAAGAGAACAGATCCAGGTTGGTCCCATAACTAAATTAAAAAGTGCATGAGATGGGTGGGGGGAGGGCTAATTGAGGCTACAGCCCTGAGGAAGAAGCTGCTTCCCAAATATTCCAATTCAATCCATAGAGCACTTCATAGCAAACGCACTGGATCAAAGTGTTGTACAGGAAGTTAAAGTAAAAAGCCGTCATAGAAACGCACACAAATGAAAATGTTAAATAAAAAATAAAGCCCTACAACACAAAGTAAAACAAAACAAATTATAACTGATAAATAAATAATAGATGCTACAACAGAGAGTCTGACCACCTCTGAGCTTTTGCTTTAGCAATGCCACAAACAGACTTAAAATAAATAAATCATTTGAAAATTAGTTTTAAAATGAAACGGCAGCCAGTTAAGAGATGCTAAGACAGAATAAATGCTCATATTTTCTAGATCCATTTAGTAACATTCAATAGTAATGAGCACACACTGAAGATTGGTGATGGAGGATCTATTTATTTATTTTGACAGTAATTAAAACAAATGCATTGATTATTGTCTCAAAGTTCTACGTGGAAAGAAAACAGTTTTTAGACACTTTTCTTATGTAGAAATGTCTGGAAAGCAACCTTAATTTGCCTGCTTCAGATTTGTAATAATTAGTTTAATAATCCAACCAAATAATCTAAATCTATATATTGGGTCACAGTGGAGATACCACAATCCATCACTTCTGCTTTGTCATTGTTTAATTAAAAAAAATATCCCCCTTTTCTGACCGTCCTTTTATGTTCATTTAGGACTTTAGCGTCTCTCCTACAGCTGCTGTCAAATGGATCATAAGACGTGACTCCTCTACTCCTTTCTTTGAGGGCTCCTGTCTCGTTTGTTTTAGATGTTTTCCTGCTTCAACATACATGATTTAAAATGACAACAAAAGCTTGATGTCCGGTTCTGCACAATGACTCATTAATTTGAGTCCGGGGTGTTTTAATCAAAGAAACTTCTCAAACCTGCAGGACTGTGAGCCCCGAGGACCAGCACTGATGAGCCCTGTCCTATTTGTGTTTCATGATATGGAAGGGTGGTCTAAGCCTAACAATTACTTAGTGTTAAATGCAACTGTCAAGTTGAAGCTCCTCATGACCATTGGTTCTGATTTTTGTCATAATTTCTGCCTATGTTGCGGCTGAATGCATTTTTTTCCTCCTGTAGTAAGACGCAGTCGGATCTGGAACAGCAGGTGAAAGCCGAAGTACCACAATGCAACACAACAGCCAAAAGCCCCAAGGTAACAGGAACAAGAATTGCCGTGGTAACCAATCAGGATTACAACTCAAATCGTACTTTGAGCCAACAACAATTTAAGCAGCATTCGCAGCAACTCAGACAGCAGCAAAACCTGAACGAGCTGCAGAGTCTGTCACAGATGCCACCTTACAGCCAGCAGTCACAGCGGGGTATCGCCCTCCTGCAAAACCCCCACTTACCTCGGTTTGCTGCTCAGCCTTTCCCTCCTGGTTCCTTACTGGGACCACTAACTCCTCTTGGAGGGATAGGAGGCTATCTTGGGCCTGCACATCTCTGGCCGGGGAGTTTATCCCATGCAGGTCCTCCTTTGGTCTGGGGTTTCCAACAGACTGGTAGAGAGTTGTTGAGAGGGTACTACAACCCTGCAGGTCCAGGCAACAACATCTACAGAGGACGAGGAGGAGGCTTTAATGGGATGTAAAGAATTGGTTTCACTTTACCAGCTGATCCAAACCCATTGACCATTCTGCTTGGCTCGAGTACAAAGCCAGAACTCTTCTTACCAGAGTGAGCAGAATCTGTTTGTAGTCCAAAATGTCCAGTTTGTTTTTGCGGATGCCAAACTAAAAGATTAAAGGACTCTTTGTTCTGCACTTTTGTATCATAGTTCAATATTGAACACACTTTCTATCATTCCCAGGTCTTTACTGTCACCATTCAGGACATTTGAGTCATTGAGGCTTTACAAACCTTTTTATTGAGAGAGTGTAAAAAAAATACAAACTGCACTGTTTGGTTCTCTTTATTTATTTTATGGTGGCTTAATGTCTTCAGAAGAAACAGCGCATTAAAAAAAATAGTTGTGAAAAGATGACAAGTAACAATAAAAATAACTTTAACTCAATCTAGACCAGGAAGACAAGATGCCTCATCATCTGCACATATTCCCCCTGAATTGTATTAAACTTCCAGCGTGTTATTTGTTTGATGCATGTCCGTACCCATCAGTACATGTTTTCTTTGCTAGTACACTCTAGCTTTCATTCAGGCTTTACCAAACATCAAACCACAGCAGCCAGTTTCTGTGTTGTTTTTTCTATTTGTATTTTATTCACATTACATTGGTTGGTTGTTTTTATTTATATTTTATCAGCATTTTTTTTTTTACAAACAGACTGAATCTCGGTACATAGCCCTCCCATTTACTATTATATTATGGGAAATTAACCGAATAACTTAAATATTATTTTGTAAAATAGTGGTGTTTTCTGTTGGTGTTGTGCTTTTTAAACCAGGCTCCGCATAACGTCCGATTATTACTCTGTTCTTTTGTCCTCATTTTTATTTATTTTCCACTCTTAAAAAGTCATGGAAAATACAGCCAGTGGGAGCTTGGATCAGTTTTGTGAGCACCTGTGACTTTGAAGTGATGGTGCTCTGGCTCAATTAAAAAGAAAAACTTGAATGAAACACTGTAATTATCACCTCTGAACTCCCTGAATTTGAGCCTCATGTATGTTCTTTATTTGTAAGTAGATCAAAAGTAAAGGTTGTGTATTTTGCAGGATGTGATGCTTCTGACGTACCAACATGTTACAGTGCGTGAACTGTTTTGCTTCCTCCTGTGATCCCTTCCTGTTACCCTTTACCACCTCCGACCACCTCGAAACTTATGGTTGGAAATGATATTAAAAACAAAGCGAGCAGCTCTGACGATTACACACGTTGTGTTGTGGAAGTCTTCTGACCATAGAGACCCTGAACAACATGCTTCTGCTTTATCCCGACACCAAGCCACCAGTCCTGAGCTTAGTTATTATTACCGCTCATCTGCTATGAAGATTATTCACGTGAAACTTTTTCAGGTCAGGAATGGATTAAGGATGTTTACAGGAAAGTGGACAAATGTTAAAAAAAAAATTACTGTAAGAAGAATCCAACAGAAAAGATGACGTCTTCCAGGCGACACTTGTAAAAAAAACAAAAACTTTGTACTGAATATTGGTTTGTTAAACTGGGAGCTGTTTGTGTTGAGCTGCTGTTGTATGTAGAAAAAGACTTGTAACAAACTGGTTTTAACTTAATTTTTTCGGGGTTTTTTTTTTTTTAAACGTAAGGTTTTTTGTATTAAAATTACTATGAGAAAGCAGCAACCTGTCTGGGAATGTGATTTCTAAATGAGCAGTAGCAGCACTACCGGTTGCTCAATCTGACAGTAAACACAAAGGCTGTTGTGGCTTATTTGTATCTGTGAAGTTTACTGAAGGACAACAATAATGTAAGGGTGTTTTTTTTGTTTTTATTGTAGGGATTTATATACAACTTAATAAAAATAAAATATCTGTGCTAAACACGGATCCACTGACTTTTCAGATTATGATGTATACACATTCATTTTTACATGGATGACAGATTCACTCTGAGGAAGAAATATGCCCAGAAGGTATGGTGCTATAATTAATTACCCAGCAATACTTGGGTACTTATTTTATAACTACTTGATTTATGCAAAGCAACCCTAAAATCCACCTTTTTCCAGCCCTTTTTGGGACATAGCCAATTGTAATATATTAAAAAAAAAAACAGCGAAGACTGGTTCTTGCTATGTATCACCCTACTGTGTGATGATAAAACAGATGAGCTGAACTTATAAGGCTGCGTGGATGCAATGTTTAGTTTTAGAGATGTCAACAAGCCTCCATGTAGGGGGGAAAGTGTTATTCAAAGAAATTTTCTTCATGCACTTTCCAATCCCTGTGTTGTCATATTAAAAAACAGCACAGGACAAATGTCATTTTAATCGTGGTATCCAGTGGAGAGTAAATGAGATGAGCTTGGCCCAGTTTTGAGTCTTAGCTGAGACCATCTCTATTCCTGCTCTCTGCATCATGACATAAATAAAAAATTTACTGGGAATCTAGGAAAACATAAAAGCAGGAAACAAAGTAATTTGGGTTTAAATAAATTTTTTGTTCTGTGTTACCAATGCTTGAAAGAGTCGTCCCAGCAAGTATAACTCTTACTGTGACGTCATGTTATATACGCAGTGCGTGTGCCGGTGATGTGCCATAAAGTGATCGTCTTTTGCTTGATTCCGGGTGAGAGTAAACGCAAACAACACAGAAAATACGACTCTGCTGGCCGTGCACGCTCCCGCGGGGTCTGATCACTTTCTGGCAGACGATCACTTTATGGCACATCACGCTCCCGCGGGGTCTGATCACTTTCTGGCAGACGATCACTTTATGGCACATCACCGGATATGAACGGGCAAAGAATTGGAGTAACAGGAAAACTGTTTGATAAGCCGTTGATATATTATTTGAAAAAAAGAAAGTGCTGCAGTTCTTTCCCTTTACTTAAATAACCTTAAGCTTTTGACACTGGAGTTGCATCGTCTGATAGCTTCTTACGGAGGTTAGCAGTCTTGTTTCCATGGTAGCAGGCCTACAGTCGCAGCAAGTGGGGGCTGAGCCTGCTAGCGGAAGTTCGCAGTCTGTTACCATGGTAGCAGACCTACCTCGCTTTCTGGACCGGTGTTGTGCCTAAAAAAGAATCTGTATATGATCACAAAACTTATAGGACCAACAGGGAAAGATTTACAGGAGGGAGTCAGATTTTGGAATAGCAGGTTGCCAGGAGAAAACCCCCCCCCCCCCCCCCCAACTTATTCACTTTCTTAGTTAAGTATTTCACGTAAATATTTATTTATAAAACTATTTATATATTCTTTATTATAGTAATGTAAAAAAAAATCTACATAAGAAAAACATTTTTTTAAAGTGTTAAATTGTTTAATTTTTGCACATATTACTGATAATTCACTTCAACTCTTGACAAACAAAGTCTTGCACATGGGTTAACACGTACACATCTTTCATGAATGTGATGAAAAAATTTATTACTATAAATAAGAAAACAAGTGTGCATTAAAACAATCTTTACACAACAAAAAGCACAAACAACCTTGGTT
>JBAMIG010000003.1:8006395-8021931 GCA_037177335.1 Kiunga ballochi
TGTGTGTGTGTGTGTGTGTGTGTGTGTGTGTGTGTGTGTGTGTGTGTGTGTGTGTGTGTGTGTGTGTGTGTAAAGGTAACGCGAGTGGAAGAGCCATCTAAATACGGTGTGGTGGTGTTCGACGCCGACACCGGGAAGATCCATCGCTTCGTGGAGAAACCGCAGGTTTTTGTTTCCAACAAGATCAACGCTGGAATGTACATCTTTAATCCCAGCATGCTCAGAAGGATCCAGGTGACTTTTACCTGCATGTGTGTCCTTTCTTGAGACATAATAAATGGTTGCTGATGTTCATATTTCTGTTCTGTTTGTGTCAGCTGAGACCAACATCTATCGAGAAAGAAATATTTCCTGTCATGGCAGGAGAGGGTCATCTGTATGCAATGGAGCTACAAGGTACGTGATACACTGCCTCACATTCGGTCCCTTTAGGAGGAGCTGAGTTTGCTTTCCTGAAACAACGCGTGGATGCATTGCGAGATGAAGTGAAGCAAGTGGAAGCTGAACCCCTCAGAGGAGAATTGTTTTAAATACCAGAACATCTATTTTACTGTTCCTGTGCGTCTCTTTTTGGGCTTTTCCTGCAGTAGTGAGGACACATATTTCTGGTCTTCATATTGTTTTTTTTTTAAAGCTTAAAAATAAAATTTAATTAAAAATATTTTCTGGTGATGTAACGATGCAAAACTCATACACCTCATTGTTTAGTTATTATTTTTAATTTGAGTGAAGAAAGAAAACATGAGCAGCAGTTGACCTGTGTGCTCGCTCTGGTCCCTGCAGCTCGCAGCTCCACCAGACGTAAGTGTTTGGATCTTTCCTTTTATCCAAACTCATTTATTTCCTTAATTTTCAGGGCAGAGAAGCACCAGTGCTTTTTATTTAAAAACCAGCTAAAGCTAAAAGCCCTCCTGGCCAGACAGAAATGAAGGATCTTCTCTCTTCTTGGTGCTTCTCTAGATCCTCGTCCCTTTCTGGAGCCTTTTGTTTAGATTCCTTAAAGACAGTGGAACCAACTAGCTGTGTGTAGACTCCTCCCCTTTATAGATTAATCTTCAGCTTTGAGCAGAAGTGGACATCCAAACTCTTATTGTAATGAAATATACACTGATCAGTCGTGATCACACTGATTATCTTATGAAACATTGGATTATTGTATTACAAATTAATATTTTGTCCTTGAAGTGATTGAAGCAATAAAGCATTGTGTTTTTAACAAAGGCTAAATTAATATGGATGGATAGCAGGGTCATGTAACGCTACAGCCGCCCCATTGACGCCCAGTGGGAACATATAACTGGTTGCATCTTCTGATCTACTAGCAGACCTACTGTAGCTCTAATGGCTTGTTCCAGTGTCAGACCAGTATGTGAAATGTTTTTCACTGGATTGGGAAGTAAGTATTTTATCTGTGGACAATGTTGGGAAAGAGAAAGTTGGCCTGGCCTACAGATTCTCCACCCCGGTTTAGTGTCTGTGGGACATGTTTAATAAAGAAGTCCAGTCCATTAAGGCTTCGGCCTGCATGTGTGTTACTGATACCACAGCGTATCGTGAGAGCGCACACGTTGTGTCACAGTCTCAGCAGGTGGTCATGAAGCCGTGGCTGATCAGTGTATATGGTTTGAAGTATGCAGATGAGATTTAGAAGTCCCTGTTCTGAGCTGATTTAGTAACTCATCTATTGCAGATTTTAAGGAGTTGCCTTGTGGTTACCATGGAAACTAACTCCTTATTTCGTTTGTCAATCAATCTGTCTTTAGGTTTCTGGATGGACATCGGTCAGCCTAAGGACTTCCTGACAGGAATGTGCATGTACCTGCAGTCGCTAAGGCAACATGCCCCGGAGAGGCTACGCACAGGTCCTGGTTTCCTTGGCAACGTTCTGGTGGTAGGCGCTGCTTGTAGATATTACTTATCGAATAAATAATTTAATGAAGGATAGCAGAGATGTTTTTTGTTCTGAAGGACCCTACAGCACAGATTGGGGAGAACTGCACCATCGGTCCGAACGTCACCATCGGCGCCGGTGTTGTTGTGGAGGACGGCGTGAGGATAAAGCGGTGCACAGTGTTAAAAGGGTCGAGGGTTCGATCGCACTCCTGGTTGGAGAGCTGCATCGTGGGGTGGAGCTCCTCTGTCGGCCAGTGGGTGAGTAGAGAAGAACGGCGATCCAAACATGCTAACGTAACTACAAACGGACGGATATCAGCCATTTATTTTCTTCTTTGTGCACAAGAACTAAAAAAGTTATATTACAGCAGCAGGGAATAAATATGTAGATAAGAGATGCAAAGTTATTTTTATCAAGCACCAAAAGCAGCCGAACAAAGAGGTCATCCCTCTGGCAGCTCGCAGTGCAGAACAGAAGCGCTGTAACGGCTCATGTAGCGCGTCTTCTGAGCTGTCATATAAATCCTAAAGACTAATGTCAGTCCTGTCTATTAGCTCTAGACTAATACAGTTATGGCCACAGAGGCCTGGGCTGTAAATTATAATTATGCATAATAATACGGTGGGCGACAGGTGAAAACAGACTGCAAATACAGATACGCTGCATTAAGAAAAACCGCAGCAATGCAGCACATTTGCACTCTGTTTGCACCTGGCGGGCCACCATACAATCATAATAAACTATTTCAATGATTAGCTTTGTACAGTAACAAATTTGCTGCTGAATATTTCAGTAATACACAGCATGTAAGGCAGGAAGGCTGCTTAAATCCAATGCCTTTATGCATGGATCACCACAAATGAATGTAACCGTCTCAAACCGAAGGGAAATATATTCTGAAAATGTCATTTAATAACTGAATAAACACAAAGGGGATAAAATATTATATTAAAGAACCTCAGTGGGGAGATACTGAACCTACAGCTGCACTCGTGCCACATGTCCACTGAGTGGTTTGATTCAGTCAAAAGTTTTTTTAACGTTTCAGCCGATTCAGGCTGGTTATCTACTGTGATGTCAGACCTGTGTGATGGCAACAAACGTGACACTACAAGCAACAATGGAAAAAAAAAGCATGAAACTTTGTAGCTCCAGAGCCAGCCAGACATTACCATTGTTTGCAGGATTCCTTCATCTTTTATCTGTCTATCGTTGAACCTGTTTGTCACGGGCAGTGACGTTTTCCTCTCCACCAATTAAAGTCTTATCAGACCCGATGCTCGTCACCCCGCCTTTACCACAACCATACCATTTATTTTACACACATTCCCAGTTACTCTGCTTATTCCGTCCCACTAAACTTGTAAATGTGTAAACTTGTTATGCAGGGTTGATGAGTTGTGTTTATCTGTGCCATCAGGTGCGCATGGAGAACGTGACGGTGTTGGGGGAGGACGTGATTGTGAACGATGAGCTTTACCTGAACGGAGCCAACGTCCTGCCTCACAAATCCATCAACGAGTCGGTCCCAGAACCCCGAATCATCATGTAGCATCCCAGCTCTTTTTATACAAACTGGACTGAACACACTACTCGTGCCAGACTGTGGAGGAGGAACAAAAGGCTTCTTTCTTTTTCTTTATTCCTTTGTTTGAGTTAATTTGGGGCCTTTTAAGCCCTGCTCGGCCACTTTGTCAACCAGTAAGAAATGATGGTGGCTGGCACACTTGGTGCAGGGATTAATGAAGATGTGTGGAGGTGGGTGGGGTTTGGGAGTGTATGGACATTGCTGGTTAGATTCATTATGATGGGTTTACACTGAATAACGTGAGTGAAGGGATGCTACAGGATCAAATGACAGCTGCATGTTGACATCATGACCGATTCGATCTGTGTGCAGATGTGTACCAGAGGGAAGAGAAACCAGATTTCTGAAAATGTGAATGTGTAAACAAACAAATGTTTGTGTTCACTTAGTGAATGTAAGTCCAGCATACTCATAATGAATGAGATTTTCTTTGCTTTATAGAGTCTGATGACGGGTGTAAAATCACCAGACAAACTCGAGTCAAAGTTTTAGATTCAGAGTGTGTAAATAAGAAGTCTTCATCCTCTATTTGAAGACTGTTTTTATTTTAATTTGAGCTTTATCTTCAGCTGTACAGCAGTTGTCTGTGTCATTGCTAACCGGCTAATGATGCATCATGAAATAATCTTTGACAATTCAATATTTTTATTTTTTATTTTTAAATTTCCCCTCCCCAAACTCGCTTTTTATTTCCCTTTGGAGATAATGCAAGTTATTCATTGAAAAAATGATTTGAGTTTTTGGTTGCCTAAATAGATTATTGGTACAGATCCCAAAACAAGAACACATTTCTGACTAGCAGGTTGTTTTTGTTTAAATGCATAGTAACATGTGGAACATCTGTTTAGCTTCTAGCTAAATAATTTAGGAAACCCATCCTCTATGAAATGTAATTATTAATTTTTTGTTTTCTTTAGATGTTTTCTTCTTGTATAAAGATCTCAAATAAGATACTCTTGAGTCATCTCCGTCCCAAGACCAAAATGACTAAAACAGATACATGGAGCACTGAACAGCTCATTAGCACTTATTAGCACGCTTTAGCTTCGCTTGGCTGCATTGGAGATGCACTAAAATGCCACTTGCTGCGACGAGAGAGCTGCTGAAACTTTTGATGTAATGGTTAAAACTAAAAGGAACAAATGGATACTCAGACTCAGTTGTTTGTCCAACATGGGCAGTAAAAGTTTCCGAGTTTACTGAGTCTTCCTTCATGCTGGTATAAACGTATAAAAGTATTAGAAAGCAGCAGGCACTATATGAAAGTCAGTCCTTGTCTTGCCACATCTGGCAACTTATGATGCTTTTAGCTGAAAGGCTGATTCTATTAAATGTTGTAATTGTGACTCCTGGTGCAGTGAAATAAATCCTCTGGATGAAGGGACGTGGGCCTTTTCCATGTAGAGGTACCAGTACAGATGGGTTCTTTACATCTGACCTCCTCACACTGACAGGTCATCACTCAGCTGTTTGTTCACACTGTGTTGAGTAGTGGCTCTGCTGCTGCTGGCGATTACGGCGTCTGAATGAAACCCATTCTTGTAATGAAGTCTTTTTTTTTTTTGTTTCTTTTTGAAGAGAATAATAATAACTACTGACCTCGTACTCTGTGTGTTGTCTTTTCTATGTGTTTCATGTAAAGATCAGTTTCCTGGAAGTGGTAAGTTGAGTTTGTTAGGTTTAACTCAAAGGTTAGGAAATAAAACAAAGGCTAAAATAATGTAAAACTGAGCGACAATGTTTGATTGTTTAAGTTTTATCATGGTAACTAAATAAAATCCTGTTCTTTGCCCCACACACCACGCTATCTGCTACCAGAATAAACTAGTTTGTGTCTTTTACTGCTTCCAAAAAAAGTATGCAATTTGATTTGTTTTCTTTGGTGTATGTAAAAAATGAATAGGTGCCCAAGTGACTAGAAGAGGTAACTATGTCCATCCTGTGGATCCTGATGCGTTCCTATGCAGGCCATCTGAGAGAGGAAGTCCTGTGTCTCTCCTGGGCCCTTCCTGGTTAAACCAGCCTGGAACGTCTAACCAGAGAGGCAACCAGACCAGAAGCATGAACAACCTCATGTGGCATCATAGCTTTTGTTTTTAGTCCCCAGCAGTAAATTATTGATGCATGTGTTTGTAGGAAAACAATTTAATTCAATGCTATTGAAGTAAAAATTATAAACTTTATAACTTTATATAAATATCGCATTATATTAATCAGACATTACCCAGTCTGACATAGATTAATTCATTCATTGTCATACACAATTAAATACTTTATATATTCATGTGAAAGCTTTAAAAACAGGATAGTTTCTGTGTAGCTTAAACTGCAGGAAAATGATCATACTGATAACACATGCAAATCACACCGTGATCAAGTGACAGTTATAAACTATAATGCATTTATTTAATAAACATCTTCAGGGTCACTCAAAGATGCTGTTCAGTAAAAACAAGAACAGCAAACAATAAAATACAGACATAAAACTGTGATACGGTGTGATGTTCTTGTATAGAAATGGTGAGTTTTGGATGGATTTAAACAGAGTATCACTACACACTACTGTCTGAGTATTTCAATATTTCAACCAGTGTATTTGTTTTATTATTTATTATTTATACTGCAGTAAGTGATGGAAAAAAAAACCTGAACGCATTATTTGACAATACATTTAAAAAGTATTCCTCTTTCTTCTATTTATTCAAATATAAATGAATACAAACAGATAAAATACAAGAAATCAGCTTAGTGTATTTATAAAACAGATTTACGGCAACATTTCGCAGAGAGAGAAACAGCCGCAAACCAAAATGAAAACAGATTTAACTTTAGGAGATAATCCATAGCAGATTTTTACTGTTTTACTCCAAACGCAGGATAAATTTTAAAAAAGTAGCCAATTACCCATAAAAACTCCTGAAAACCAGCTGGTACAGAGGGATTTTACATGTTTGTTACTGGTAATATCTTTATGGACAGCTCATTCTTTGTGGAAATGTACGGAAACACCTTCTCAGTAAAAGTGTGTTTGAAGGAGTGAATGTGTGTGTCAGTATCCAGATCAACAAATGACAACTTCCCTCTGTCCCAGTCCAGCTGCACTCTGATTCGCTGCAGCTTCCTCACTGGGAGATCTGCATTTGGAAGTGGTGGAGAGACCGCTACATATTTTCCATTAATGAAGCATATTCCCCAGTATCCTGTGTGTATTTTCCCCTTTCTTTGAACTGATTCTTGTAAGACTCCTAAGCCCCAGAACTGCTCCTGTCTGACCTCAACATCCCAGCTGTGAGTCCCTGAGCTGAAGCCTTCAGAGCTCAGGACGCAGTGCCGCTGCTCAAACCGCTCAAGATTAGCAGGAAGCTTCTGCTGCAGTCCAAACGTCACACTGGTCAGATCGTCGGACAGGATGAGGTGTGGTTCAGCTGTGTTTGGATCCAGAATCAAAGGAGAATAGGAAACCATCTCCTTCATCTTGTGCCACATGTGAAACTTTAGGTTGCCCAGATGTTTGGCCACGTCGATCAGAGTGCCTGAAACCAGCTGTGGGTCGTCCTGCAGGGGTTGCTGATGGACTCTTTTAACTATGGCCTTGTAGTTCTGCAGGAATGAGACATCTTCAGCTCTCAGCTGCTTCTCTATGACTGCAAGCACGTCTGAAAGAGCTGCAATGCTGCTGCTCAGATCCTCAATCTTCCCTTTCATAATGCGAGTCTTCTGTTCTTCTTCCTCCCTCAGAATATTTATCCTTGCCTCCTCTTCTTCTTGCAGAAACTGATGAAGCTGCTTGAAATGCTCAGTGATCTGCACCTCTGTGTAAAGTGCCTGGGTCCTGATGTGATCTTCTGTTTGAACAAGGTTTCCTTTAGCTTGCCTAAAAAGCTTAAGCTTCTCATTCAAGAGCTTCTGACCTTCTTGCAGCTCTCCTCTGTGATCCTCTGCAGCTTCCTCGATCGGCCGGAATCGGTGGTTGTTGTGCGTTTTGGAATCTCGGCAGATGAGACAAACAGGCTGCTGATGGTCCAAACAATACAGTTTGAGTTTCTCAGAGTGCAGACTGCAAAAAGAGTCAGACTTTTCAGAGACTTTTTGATCCGTTTCCAGTAAGATGGCTTCACACAGGCTCCTTAACTCCATGTTACAGTTTAGATCTTTTATTAGAGATATCTCCTCGCAAAGCGGGCACATGTGCATTTGTTTCTTGGACAACCATCCCTGCAGGCAGGCCTTACAGATGCTGTGGCTGCAGCCCAGTTCCACCGGCTCTTTCAACATGTCATGGCAGAGAAAGCAGGGCTGATCTTTGTCTGACTGAGAAGACATTTTCCTCCAGACTGAAAAATAAAACAGCTGGGAAAGCAATGAAGATGGCGTCGGTCAAATTTACTTTCACTTCTACCGGAGGCGATTTGAAAAATCTCTTTAGGTATCCCAGTGCTCCCAGTATTCCTTTCACTGTAGGTTCTAACTTGTCTGCTCAGGTGATGAGTTTTAAAGGTACTTTTCATGAAGACTCGCTATCTTATGATGCAAATATAGAAAAAGGATCTTTCATGCATTAGGTAACACATTACTAATGCAAACTCATGAAGCTCAGATAAAAACACTGGACTGTGTGGCGTGTAAAAGGTTTGGAATAATTCCTTCAAACTGACAGATACTTTTAGTCTTTTTGTGAATCTGATCTTAGTTTTTTCAATATATGTATAAATGTCAGACTTTCTGTTTCCAGCAAGTTTTCTTCCTTTTGAACAAGCTGAGAAGAAAAGATAGATTTAACTCTCTCTCAGTGTTGCAAAGTTGAAAGACAAAGTAAAAGATTTTCAAATAAAGGACACAAAATAATCAGGCTTGAATTAGGAATAAAATTGGACTGTATTTAGTAAATGTTTCCCTTGTTCAGGGAATAATCTGTGGATAATGCATGGATGTTTGTTAAAGTTTCTTATAATGCTCCTTACTATGATGTATTACTGAGGTATTTTTAAAGAATAGGATACCACATCTGTTGTGTTTTCAGGTTTGTGTCAGGATCCCAGTGTGGACTCAAAACCAAGTAGTGTCGGAACAAAGCATGATATGGAGGAGCGGACCCAAGCGTAAGCAGACAGGAGGCCGAGGCAGCAGAGTGCAGGAAGACGTTTTAATAGAAACTTACCAAATAACTCAGCACAAACTAACTTACCTATTCAATTTGATACAAGATGATACGATGCAATACGATACGATATGATACAATATGATACAATGCAATGCAATGCAATGCAATACAATATACAATGAACCCGTGACCACATCTGAAAACCCAAGGACTTAAATACCAACGGAACCAAAAAAGAACCAGATGAACACAATCAAAACAAGTGGAATTAATGGACAGAACATAAAGCTAAACACAACAATGTAAGCTCAAAAACTACAAAGTAAAACCAAAACACAAAGAGTCCAAACCATGATAAGTATGGACAAAGGTTTATTGTCATTTTCTGGTGGTAAAACAGGTCAGTGATGAGCAGAAGGATGATGATGATGATGGAGTGAACAGCAGGCATGATTGGATTCCTGAATAAACCAATCACAATAAACAACGACTGAAAGGCCAAGTAGGTATAAATACTGCTGCTCATCATAGATGAGGTATCAGGTAAATCAGGTAGGTTCTGGTTGGCAGAAAACCAGGGACACCACAGCAGGCACAAGGGTACCAACACTCTCCTGGTGTGTTCAGGTTTCCATAGTTACAGGTGGAGGATTCCTGCTGTGAGGGACTGGCTGCACCCTGCCTCCGCCTGCTCTGCTGTATTTTGCTGTGTGGTCGGTCAGGAGTCCTTATCTATATGCCGTCCTGTTTTGCATATTTATTTCCTTATCAGACTCGTCTTGTATTCTTTGTGACAAAACGCAAAGTTTCTGACCGTCACCGTCATTTGTCCATTAAAACTTTTTTAAAAAAACTTGTTTGCTACGCCAGGCCGAAACAATTTGTGGGATCAATATTCATAATATGTGATGGAGTAATTTGCTGGAGGAACAGCCATTCGTCCGACTGACTCAGCTTACCTGTTAGTTTTAGAACAGGTAAGTTCTGTCACCTGATAAAACATTTGGATGCATATTATAAGCAAATCTTTAGAACTGCTGTGAAAACCACATTTACACATGATTAAATCTTGGGCTGAACACCTAAAGCTGATGTATTTTCTGAACTCTGGTGCCTCCTCTGTATGAAAAAGAATAACCTCTGGTGAAGGGGATTTGCGTTTTGTTTGCCTGACTGAAACCGATTTGGCTCCCAGGAAGCAGCATGCAGATTATTAAACATACTAAATGTAAACTTCTAGGTTTATTGAATGTATAAAAATTGCATTTACATAAAAAATGACTAAATACATATGATGACATTTAAAATGTCCCCAAATAAGAACAGAGTACAGCATGAACCAAATTATTGTTCAATGTTTTAAGAAAAGATCTAAAATATCGCAAACAATTCAACATATATCTAAAAGGTTAAAGACATTTTGTGGGATCAATAACTCACCAGCTTTAAGTTACATTTGAAACATACAATAATGATTTAAAGGAAGAAAGGTATATCTGCATCAGAAATAACATTTATAAAAAATACAAAAAAAAAAGGTTTCCAAGGTGTGTGAGCCTGGTGGGACGACAAGATGTTGTGCTGTAGTTATTGTATTACTTATATAAATTAATTTATTCTATTAATTACATTTAAGCATATTTTACCAAAGTAAGAGTTGCAGTGTGATATAGAAAAGATGGTTTATTTGTACTTTGAGTTGGTGGCACTATAACATGTTTTATTGTAGTTATTGAATATTTCTCTTTAATATTTTTTCCACTTGACAATTTGCAGACGCTCCCTGAGCCGGTGCGTCCCAGCAGGCTCTGCATAGAGTCCAATGCCAGTTTTTTTTATTCAGAAAAGCTGACTCTGGTGTGTCACTCCAAGCATCCCATCCCAGTAGACCCATATAAAGTTCAACTTAATCCCATTTAGACATTTCTCTGATCCACTGCATGCAGAGTTTCTTCATTCACAGACAGATACAGTTTATATTCCATCTTTTCACTACATAATCTATTATATCATAATGTAATAAAGTTCATGTTTCTTCATTATATATAATGAAGGAACGTAAACTTTATTACATTATGATTACCCGTTATAACGGTAAAGACCTTTAAAAAAAAAACAAATAGTGTGTTGTGTTGGCATATAGTTCTGTACTTTAGCCTTGACTTGAGATGACATAAATAATTCCTTCACAACTAATGTCTTGGGAGTCCAGCCTTACTGGAAGGATCCTTAAAACAAGTTAATAAAGATCTAAAATTGTGAGGACTCTTTGTAATCCCATTATGAAGTTTATATTGTCTCGTTAATGACTTTTGCATATAAACAACATCAAAATCTTATGAAAGTATTACATAGAAACCATCCTCATAACAACAACGAGCAGCTAAACTATATTACTACAGTAAAACAGTTACACAGTAAGGAAACGCAAATCCATCACAATGTTTGTAAAATCATGGTTATCAACTCTAGAATGGCCAGTAACCTGATGATAAAGAGACTTTGTACTCTTTGAATACGGAGATGGTCATTGGTATGATCTGCAGGGGTAGTTCACTAGTGTTTCCAATATAAGGAAACAGCTTCTCAGTGAAAACATGTCTGATGGTGTAAATGTGTTTCTTCGTGTCAATATCATAGAAGGACAGCTTCCCTCGGTCCCAGTCCAGCTGAACTCTGATCTTCTGGAGCTTCTCCACTGTGAGATCTTTGTTTGGAAGTGGTGGTGCCATCGCTGTGAGTTTTCCATCCAGGAAATATATCTGCCAGAATCCAGTCTGGATCTGTCCCTTTCTCTTAGCTGATTCCGTCATCACACCAAGACCCCAGCATCGATCATTTGTGACATTGACATCCCAGTAGTGGGTCCCTGAGGTAAAACCTTCAGCGCTCAAGATACAAAAATGTTCATCAAACCTCTCAGGATTATCAGGAAGCTTCTGCCTCTGTCCCAGTGTCACACTGGTTAAATCTTCAGACAGGATGAGTTCTGGATGAGCTGTGTTTGGATCCAGAATCAAAGGAGAGTAGGAAATCATCTCCTTCATCTTACTCCAGATGTTGAAATTCAGATTACCGACATGTTTGGCCACATCAATCAGAGCTTCATCAACTGGACCTGGAGGGTTCAGCGGGAGGCGCTGTTGGACCGTTTTTATGGAGACGCTGTATCTCTGCAGGAATGACACGTCTGCAGCTCCCATTTCTTCTTCTGCGGCTCTGATTGTATCTGAAATGTCTGCAATTTGTATGTTCAAGGCATTAATCTTCTCCCAAATCATCTTAGTCTTCTGCTGTTCCTCTTCGCTCAGAGCAGTGATTCTGGCCTCCTCTTCCTCTTGTAAAAACTGGTGTAATTTCCCAAACTTCTCCTTAATCTGATTCTTTGCGTGTTGAGTCTGACTCTTAATGTGCTGTACTGTTTGATTAAAGTTTCCTTTCACTTCTTCAAATGTCTGTAGTTTGTCTTTTAATGGCTTGAGTGATTTTTGCAGCTCCTCTCTGTGATTTTGAGCTGCTTCGTCGATGGGACTAAATCTGTGGTTCATGTGTGTTTTTGAATCTCGACAGACGACACAAACAGGCTGCTGATGATCCAGGCAGAACAGTTTGAGTTTCTCAAAGTGCATGCTGCAGAGAGGCTCAGATCCTGGAGAGGCTTTTGGATGTTTTTCCTGTAAGAAGGTCTCACACAGGTTCTTTAACACCAGGTTAGAGGGTGGATCGTTCACCAAAGATGTTTTGTTACAAAGTGGACACGAGTTCATTTGTTTCCCAGACCACCATCTCTGCAGACAGTCCTTACAGAAGCTATGGCTACACAAGAGGATGATCGGGTCTTTGAAAATGTCATGGCAGATGGGACAAGAGAGATCTATTTCTGACTGAGAAGACATTTTATCCTCAGACTAAAAAAAACACCTTGTTGAAAAAAAGAATGATGCCTCTTTAAACTTACTTTGTGTCTTCAGATCTGCTTGTAAAAATCTGAATTCAGATGCATTTTAAAATATCCAAAAGTCCCCATAAAACCTTCGTCCTGCGTTTGGTTCACTGCTGAAGATAGGACACACTGCTTAGAAAACAAAGCAGGGGAATGACTCATGCTGTTTTATGTCAACATGAATAAAGAATGAGGAACTGGTCGGAAACACCTCAGTCAGACTGCAGGATTATTGTAAAGTGTTAAACTATCCCAAACATGCGACAAGCTGGAAATGACAGGAGAACGCAGATAAACTTTAAAACGTTTCTTTAATTCATATTAACAAAGTAAATTGCTTTAAATCAAACCATATCTGAAAAGGAGTATGCAAAGAGAGACAGTAAAAGCAGCTGAACCAGTCAAACTGGATCTTTGCGACACCATGACGGCAACAAACAGTCATGAGGCTCAGCGAGCCAAAGATCAGGAAACAGCAACTTTAAAAAGACAGCTAATATACCGCTTTAGTTTATTCTGAAGCATGACATTTTGCAAACACATCTTATAATACATCTTCCTCCGGACAGACATGCATGTTAGGTTGCTTGGTCCTCCTAGATAGTCTCTATGATGGACTGGCGAATTGTCCAGGGTGTGCCTCGCCTCTTTCCTGTTGATTACTGGGATAGGCTTCAGCTACCCGTGACCCTGAATTGGATGAAGCGGCATGGACAGATGGATGGATCTTTTAACATAAAGTTTATGTGTAATAATGAAATATATAAGCAACTCTAAAAGCCCCAGAAACCTCTTGGTAAGAGGACTGCATGCTCCTTTGTAATGGAGACAACCTTTGTTAATATCTTCAGGGGTAATTCATTCTTTGTAGAAATGTAAGGAAACATCTTGCCGGTGAACGAGTGTTTGAAGGTATGAATGAGAGACCTGGTATCAAGGTTAAAGAAGGACAGCTTCCCTCTTTCCCAGTCCAGCTGAACTCTGATTTTTTTTAGCTTCTCCATTGTGAGAGCTTTATCTGGAAGCGGCAGAGAAACTGCCATGACTGTTCGGTCAAGGAGACTTATTTCCCAGTATCCAGTATGAATATGCCCATTCCTGCTCCGAGCTGATTCCTCCATCATGCCAAGACTCCAAAACTGCTTGTTTCTGACCTCAACATCCCAACTGTGAGTCCCTGAGTAAAAACCTTCAGAGCCCAGCACACAAAGGAATTGATCAAACCTCTCTGGATTGCATGAAAGCTTCTGCCTGTGTTCGCACTTCACGCTGGTCAAATCTTCTGACAGGATGAGGTCTGGATGAGCTGTGTTTGGATCCAGAATCAAAGGAGAGTAGGAAACCATCTCCTTCATCTTGTCCCACACATTAAAGGTCAGGTTGCCCAGATGTTTGGCAACATCGATCAGAAGTCCTGAGACCGGCTGTGAATCTTTCACCAGGAGATCCTTCTCAACCTTTTCCACCGCGGCCTTGTAGTTCTTCAGAAACAAGATGTCTGGCTTTTTCAGCTCTTCCTTTGCAACTCTGATTGTATAATCCACAGCAGCAATCTTTCTACTCAGACCAACTATATTCACCTTAATGACCTGACTCTTCTGCTCCTCCTCCTCCCTCAGGGAAGCAATCCTTGCCGTCTCTTCCTCTCTTAGAAACTGTTGAAACTTCTTAAACTGCTCCTTAATTTCATTTTCTGTCTGTAGGAATTGATGGTTAATGTGTTTTGCTGTTTGATCAAAATTCCCCTTAACTTCTTTGAGCAGACTTAGTTTCTCCTGTAAGAGTGTCAGGGATTTGTGCAGCTCTTTTCTGTGGTCTTGTGCAGCTTCGTCTATGGATCTGAATCTGTGGTCGCTGTGCAATTTTGAATCTCGACAGACAACGCAAACGGGTGATGATGCAGGCAGAACAGTTTGAGTTTCTCAGAGTGCAGACTGCAGAGAGACTCAGAAGCTTTCGGATTCCTTTCCTGCAAGAAGGTCTCGCACTGGTTCTTTAACACAGTTACAGGGTGGATCATTCAGCAAAGATGACTTCCCACAAACTGGACATGTGTGTATTTGTTTGTCGAGCCACTGTCTCTGCAGACAGTCCTTACAGAAGCTGTGGCCGCATTCCAGGTCCACTGGCTCTTTGAACATATCGTTGCAGATAGGGCAAGAGAGATCCATTTCTGACTGAGAGGATGTTTTTTCCTCAAGGTTAGAAGAAAAACCCAACAGGCAAGATCCAAATAAAGTTAATCAAATTTATTCCTCTAAAACTCCAGCTTAAAACTTGCAATGTATGTTCCGCTGTAGGCATAAATCCTGGGTTTGGTCCTGCGCTGAAGCTTGAGCACACTGATTACAGAATGAAGTGATCAAATGACTCATGCTGTTTTATGTCAGAATGGAAAAAAAAAGGAATGAGGAACATGAAGGAAACACCTCTCTGCTTCTGATTGCAGTTTTACCATCAGTGCTAAATGTTACCATGTTGAAGAAGGGAAAATGAGAAAACAGCATAGATAAGATGTAAATCATATGTGGTATTCAATTTAACAAAGATATATTGTATTAAAAGGAAACAAAACCAAACAAAGTGCATGTCTGGAGACAAAGACACAGGTCGGTGCATGAGATCAAACCAGTTGAACAGCATCTTTCAGCCTGACCCCACCCTGCACATCTGCAGATGGGGCATCAGGAAGTGCCCCAGTTAAATAATGAGAGAATTTCCTTAAAAACGACTTCATGTTTAAGTGGTAGAAGATAATGATAAGGTCTAACATTAGATAAACAATTATCAAAAAATTTCGACCAGTTTTTGGTTATGGTTGTACGTTCCCATGTTTGCTGTTGTGTGACATTTACACAAGACTATTGACTGTTGACAAACGTACATTGAACATGTATATATACGTATATACCTATATATATATATATATACATATACAGGACTGTCTCAGAAAATTAGAATATTGTGAAAGAGTTCTTTATTTCCTGTAATGCAATTAAAAAACATGAAA
>JBAMIG010000003.1:8087312-8101057 GCA_037177335.1 Kiunga ballochi
GGCTGGATTGATCATTAGGTTTGTGTACCTTTGTGTTGGTGCAGACCACTGAAACCTGTTGAAGCAGTTTTGTAATGGTGCAACTTTTTAGACGATACTGTTGCATGTTAGGAATCTGTGGGTGTAGCTACTAAGCATCCCTGCTGACTATTTTAGTTGCACCATGAGTGAGGATCCTGTTGCAGTTAATCATTATGTGTTCTTCCACCACAAAGACAATTTGCTTACAGTTTTGATATTATTAAATTTGGAGCTTCTCACATGATAGAGCGAGTACAAACAATGCACACAGTTAATGAGTGATCTGGGCCTTATTGTGATGTGACAAGTGTTAGAAATATGCAATTTAGTGCTTCTCAGCTTCTGCGTTGGTTGAAAACAACAAGAAAATGTATCACATTGCATCACTCATTACAGCTACAAGTTGGAAATAATTAGTTTAATTAAATGAAACATAAATTACGAGCGAAAAGCTGGATTGATCATTGAGTTTGTGCACCTATGTGCTGGTGAAGACCTCTGTAACTTGTTGAAACAGTGTGAAACTAATCATGCACAAACTGACCAATCGCTGAGCTGAATTTTAGTGTCCGATCCGCAATAGGATAGAAGGACTTTCATCCAATCACGAGCCTGGATTTATTTTTTTTTTACAAAATTCCAAATATCTAAACAACCACAAAAAAGTACAAAAGTTTGAAATAGCCTACCAAAAGTCATTGCAGCGATCTCCTGAAGGAGCTGAATGGTTTAAGATCTGACAGTGATGTGATCCTGAAAACGTTAAATTACTCATTACCAAAGAAGGTACTGCCACCTTTATGGTCTTGGTGGTCACCTTTAAATAGTAAATAAAAAGACCCAAAACAACTTCTGTTAAGTTTATTCATGTAGTAACAACAATTGATAAAGTAGCTTAAATGCAAAGACCACAAGATACATTCTGTACCTGAAGACTAACTACTAGAATAATGAACTTAGAGATTTTCTCTGAACACAAGAAGCTAATGTGTCATCATTACAGAAACACAAATCTTTGTATTTAAAGGACTACTACATTATTACATAATATTAGATAGAAATAAGATTTCACACCAAGTAATAAATGAGACTAACAAAAATTCAGACTACAGTTTGCATACTACTTCATAGGCAGGTTTCAACAACCCATGTAACAATTCCCAGTACTATTTTAACATAATTTGCTTTATATGAATGACTTTGTTTCAGTTCTTCTACATTAAAAGTTAGTGATTGAAAGCCCCTCATGCAGCAAGACACATTTCAGACACACATCCAGATAGATGGTAGAAAATCCAAAACAGTTGCTGGGTGTTTGCCCTCAGTAAGTACTGTATCTGGAGTTGTCTATGGTCTCAGTTGTCTTAATCAGCAGCTTTGGAGCAGGAGAGCTGGTGGCACTGTGGATGCCGTTAGCACTTTTAGGACCTGAACAAAAACAGACAGATAATATGAGAGATGGGGAAAGAAAATAATGAAAAAATACTTTGATGTCCATAACGTAGATGTAAAATTAATATGGTTTTAGTAAAAAATAAGCTTAAAGTGAGGGTATTTTCTCAGATATAGGCCACCAGGACATAAAATGTTTATTCACTGCACAGTACTGGTCTCTGGTTAATACTTACTGTAATTGGACACAGCCTGGATGTTAAGAATGGACTGCTGTCCAAGTCTGAAATAAAGAGAATCTGTGTACATTAGTGGTTCCCTCTACCCTAAAATGTTCTGTTCAGGGATGTGGAGAGAAATGTCATGTTTGTAGGTGTGATTTCCATTAAAACAGCAAAAGTAATGAGTAAACAATAATGATGCAATACAGTGATTAGGTCACACAGCAAATTTTGATTAAAGAGAGCAAAACTGTTATTCAAGGCAGCTAATTCATGCATTTGCAAAGTCAGAAGTAAAATGGATTACAACCCATTTATTGATGTATTCACTCATTCATTTTCTATACCACTTTATTCACTTCAGTGTCACAAGTCCTTTTTTTTGTAAGGATTTTTTTGTACTCTAGTGGTCCTTTTTAACAGTAACCTGACATGAGTGAGAATAAAGGTGAATGACGTGTCCCAACTAGACAGGACTCAGATGCAGACCAACTGCATCAAGCAGCTGTGTACACACTACATGCAACGGCTGCTTCATCAGTTGAGCTAATCCCTACCCAGCCCCTCTTTGTTAATAGTATTTACTTTTGATGGGAGATGAGATAAAACGTATGAGCATGACTACAGACACTCCTCTCCTGTCCTACCTGTCCTCCTCTCCTTCTAGCAGCTTCCTGTAGGTGGCGATCTCAATGTCAAGAGCCAATTTCAGGTTCATCAGGTCCTGCAGGAAAAGAGAATTGGATTTCCTCACTTGACATTAATGTTCTGATCCATCCAGCCTGGCTTTCATTAAGCATATTTCTTCTTCTTTCCACCCAATGCATTTCCTCACGTACCTGGTATTCCCTCAGCTGCCTGGCCATGTCTTGTTTGGCTCTTTGCAAAGCGTCCTCCAGATCTCTAGTCCTGACTTTTGCTTCTTTAACAGCCAGCTCTCCACGCTCCTCTGCTTCAGCCAGCTGGTTCTCCAGATTGGCACGCTGAAGTGACAACAGGGACGATCAATGCTTGTTTTAAACCGCATAATATGTTCTCCAGTCAAACCAACCAGCAAGATGTTCATAAACTTAATTACAAGTCATGGGACATCTGCTAATCTTCTTGCTCTATACCTGCAGGGGTGAAATACGAATAAAATGGGTGGTTCTGCATCAAAAATACATGATTAAAACACTTGTGACTTCCTTGTTGAGCATAGGATCACTTGGCAAAGGTTCAGTAGCAAAACTACTTGGTAACTTATATTCAGAAACTCAGAACTGAAGATGCTGTTCATATTACAAGTGAAAGTGCCTAAAGAATCAAGAAGAGATGAATAGACCTGTGTGACTTAATATACCATTACTTAGAGAGTCATTGTTCGTAATTCTACCTGTGCTTTCACAGCTTCTATCTCGCTCTGCAGGCGACTGATCAGTCGATTGACTTCGGCCACTTCTGCCTTCGCAATGCGGAGCTCATCTCCAAACTGGCTGGCCTGCACTGACATTTGGTCAAACTGCAAGCAAAGGCATGACAAGTATTACACGTACAGCTCGAGCTTCATTTCCTCTAATGGGAATTGCACATGATTCTTACCTTGCTCTTGTACCAGGCCTCTGCTTCCTCTCGGCTACGGGCTGCAATCTCTTCATATTGGGCTTTGACTTCAGCAACAATCTGCTCCATGTTGAGGCTGCGGCTGTTGTCCATCTGGACCACCACCGATGTGTCTTTGATGCTAGCCTGCAGCTCTCGCAGCTCCTGCTCATCGTGCAGAAAGTAATAGAGTTGGCCACTGAAAACCTTCTGTTGACAAGTTTTGATCCTAATGTGAAGGATTTTTTAAAGGTTTGGGACTCTTTATGTCTAAACCTCTTATTCATACACATTGATTCAAGATATAGTTGTAATTTGTTTTTTTTTAAAGCAAAGTATTGATCAAATCTCCAACAAATAAGCTACATAAGGTAAGTTTATTTGTATAGACCATTTAAAGTGCTTTACATAAAAACATGAAAAGCATTTCAGATGTAAAACAAAACATTAAAAATCACAATAAATCATGAATTAAATTAGGATTTATCTAAAATATTTGTGGAAGGCTTTGCACAAAGAAAATTTAAACCATATCAGGAAATCTGAAACTAATTTTGACATTTTGTCAAGTTTCTGAATGACACACACAACCGATGGATATTTCACAAACAGGTCAAAATTTCTAAATACATGTCCTGAGATATCTGTGAAAGTCCATTAGTACAAAACCTTTATTGCTTTTAAGTAGAGGTTTTATTATTCTAAACCTGGATGTTTACAAGGAACAACAGGAACAACAGACATTTCCACAGGATGAGTTAAAATCCACTCGGGAGCCAGCGTTTGAAGTCGGCTCATGAGTCATAAAACAAAGAGAATAATAAAACTCGGAAATAAAAAGCTTCCAGTGGGGATATTATTGAACATCAGTGATGAATGGTGTGAAATCCCAGAAATGAAAGATGTATTTAGATAATACCTCTTCATAGACATTACGTAGGAAGTTGATTTCATCAGTCAGAGTGCCAACCTTGTCCTCAAGATCCGCCTTGACCAGATAGGCAGAGTCTACATCCTAAAAACACGAAAAGAAATGGACACATTAACCACTTGACTGGATGGATTTAAATAACTTTAAAACATTTGATCATTTTAACTTGCTTTGTCTTTTACTGCACCTTATTTCAGTAGATGTGCAACAGTTGCAGTTCATACCATAACTCAAATAAAATGGATTATTCTGAAACAGTGATAGAAATTTTACAAAACGAAGATAGGCAGAAATGTGATGTTTTGGTGAGATAATACTTTGCATCTTCTACTTTTGTAAAATTTTGGTCTTTTTTCCTGTTTTGGCATAAGAAACATAAAACCTAATTTAGTTAATTAATCTATTTTAAAATATGTGTACATATGCATGTGTTTGTAATTTAAAAACTACTTAACCACTAAAATAAAGCTAAATTAATAACCAGGAAAAAAAGTTTTAAAAAAACAAACAAACAAATAAACTAGATATAATTCTTTCAAATGAGGAAAACAGTTTCGTTATCCTTGAATTATCAAAATAAAGGTCAGGAACTTACTCCTCATGGAGAGTTTTGAAAAACAAACACTTTGATGGAACAACAGACATTGTTCTGACATTCTGACTTTTAAACCAGTTTGTTTCAACTTAAAAAAATAAGTTTTGGAAGAAAAAGTCATTAAAGGAGCCATGTTTTCATTTGCTCCTCCAAGAGCCGCTACCTTACTATGGTGGAAGGGTTTGTGTGTCCCGAAGCAGCTATGTTGTCGGGGGCTTTATGTCCCTGGTAGGGTCACCCAAGGCAGGTGTCTGGCAGAAGGACCAGACTAAAAGCGGCTCAAAGACCTCTATGATGAAGAAGAACGTTGGACGGAAGGCTCCCTTGCCTGGACGTGGGTCACCTGGGTGCCCCTCTGGAGCAAGGCCTGGAGGTGGGGGACTGTCGACCAATCACCACCTGATGGTAAGTTAGCTCAGATGGTGGGGGAGGCCTGGCAGGCCCAAATGTGTCATCAGGGTCTGCTGGGAACGTCTGGCAAAGTCCCTTGTCAGAAAGAGCTTCAACTCCCACCTCCAACAGAGCATCAACCAGGTCCCAAGTGAGGCGGGGAACATTGAATCCGAGTGGACCATGTTCCGTTCCTCAATTCTTGAGGCAGCTAGCTGGGGCTGTGGCCATAAGGTCGTCGGTGCCTTTCAAGGCGGCAATCCCAGAACTCACTGGTGGACTCGCTGGAGGGATGCCGTCAAGCTGAAAAAGGAGTCCTATTGAGACAAGTGTTATGCGGCTTTGGTAGTCACTAAAGCAAAATCTCTGGCATGGGAGGAGTTTGGTGAGGTAATGGAGAACTATTTTCGGACGGCTTCAAGGAGATTCTGGTCCACCATCCGGCGCCTGAGGAGGGGAAAGCAGTGCTCCGTCAACACTGTCTACAGTTTGGATGGGAGGCTGCTGATCTCGACCCTGGACGTTGTGGGTCAGTGGAAAGAATTCTTTAAAGACCTCCTTAATCCAACCAAAACGTCTTCTGATGAGGAAGCAGAGCCGAGGCAGGTTCTCCCGTCTCCGGGGCTGAGGTCGCTGAGGTAAAAGAAGAGCTCCTCGGTGGCAGGGCCCCGGGGATGGACGAGATCCGACCAGTGTTTCTATTCAGGGGTACTGGAGAGGAGGGTCCGTCGAATAGTCAAACCTCAGATTGAGGGGGAGCAGTGTGGTTTTCGTCCTGGTCGTGGAACAGTGGACCAGCTCTATATCCTCTTCAGGGTTCTGGAGGGAGCATGGGAGTTTCCTCAACCAGTCTACATGTGCTTATTGGACTTGGAGAAGGCATTCGACCGTGTCCCTTAGGGACCTCAGGGTGCTTCAAGAATATGGGGTACCGGACCCCCTTGTTCGAGCAGTTCAGTCCTTGAATGACCGGTGTCAGAGCTTGGTCCACATTGGCGGCAGTAAGTCGGATTCTGTTCATAGCTTTTATGGGTAGAATTTCTAGGTGCAGTCCAGGTATTGGGGGAATCCAGTTTGGGGGCTTCAGCATCGGGTCTCTGCTTTTCACAGATGATGTGGTTCTGATGGCTTCTGGGGGGGATGGAGCATAAGATTGACAGGCGGATCGGTGCTGCGTCTGCAGTAATGCGTGAAGAGGGAACTGAGCCGGAAGGCAAAGCTCTCAATTAACCGGTCGCTCTATGTCCCCATCCTCACCTACGGTCACAAACTGTGGGTTGTGACCGAAAGAACGAGATCATGAGTACAGGCGGCTGAAATGAGCTTCCTCCGCAGGGTGGCCGGTGTCGCCCTTAGAGATAGGGTGAGAAGCTCGGCCATCTGGAAGGGACTCAGAGTAGAGCCGCTGCTCCTCCGCATTGAGAGGAGCCAGATGAGGTGACTCGGGCATCTGGTTAGGATGCCTCCTGGACGCCTCCCTGGTGAGGTGTTCTGAGCACGTCCCTGTGGAAGGAGACCCCGGAGGAGACCTAGGACACGCTGGACTGAATACATCTTGTGGCTGTCCTGGGAATGCCTCGGGGTCCCCCCAGATGAGCTGGTGAATGTGGACGGGGAGAGAGAAGTCTGGGCTTACCTCCTTAGGCTGCTGCCCCCACGACCCGACTTCAGATGAGCAGTGGAAAATGGATGGATGGATTGACGAATGTTTTCATTTGGAAGAGTTCACAAAAGCTGAGTGGAAACGTGAAATCTAAAATGTCACTAAGAAGGTCAGAATGATAAATAAAGAACAGCTGAATGAAACTGACCAGACACTGTTCCCATTAAAGGCTAACTGGACAGATTCAGAGCATTCCTGAGTTTTGATGCATCTGATCATCCAGGAAAAAATGAACAATGAGAGAAGAATAGAGGGGTTCATCTTACTGACCACACCTGTATGACTGAATGTGTGTGTGTTTGTGTGTCCTGACCTTCTTTAGGATAACAAAGTCATTCTCCAGGTTGTTTCGCTTGTTAATCTCCTCCTCATATCTATGTCAGAAAGAGGACACTGTGATGACTGGATAATATACAGACAATGATGCTTTAGATTTTTCTCACTCTGAGCTAAAGTCTCATCCTTTACTTGTGCTTGTAGTCCTCCACCAGTCCCTGCATGTTCCTGAGCTCCCCATCCAGTTTGATCTTGTCATTGTTGACCAGGTCCATCTGACGCCTCAGACCTGCCATGTAGACCTCAAACAGGGGCTCAACATTGGATCGACTGACGCCCTGACCCTGCAGCAATTCCAGTTTAGTCTCAAGCATCTTGTTCTGCTGCTCTAGGAAGCGTACCTGAATGAGACAAGTGGAAATGACAATATGAACTACTCGTTTAAAAAACCGATGGAGTGTTGTGTTTTATACGACAGCCATCAGATTTGAATGATTTGCACTGAGCAAAACATCTGAATATTCCCCACTAAAATTAAATGAATAGTAGCTAAAGCTGCTGTGCCTTGATGCTACACAATTATCTGAGGTCTCGACAGGTATTTGATTGGTGCCACATTTGATAAGACAGTGGAACTGGAGGGTGATCCATTTCTTTAAAGAGATATACCTGAGTTTGCGCAAATAATTATTAGAATAACTTTAAAAGCATGCTTATGGCTGGTGGTGAATCAGGCTGAGACAGTGTCTGGCATTTGTTTTTTTAGCTGTCTGCAAAGCAATATTAATAGAAGTTTAACGTTAGCAGAAACAAGTAAAACCACAATTATGTCGTTATTTAGATTCTATCACTGATATCTGAAAACACCAGTAGGACATGTTGAGACTGGCAAAAGCAAACAGTAACAAACTAAAATAGACCTGCGTACTTGTTTAATAAGCTGCTAATGACTGAACATCTCACTGAGAAGAATAAGTTATGTACAAAACAAGCTTAATAATTATAAAGCTCTTCAGTTGCTGTTGCTACAGATTTAGGCCATCTTCTGATAAACAGAAGTCAGCTTCTGGCCTGTATCCGTACAGCTCATGTTTCCTGCCTGAAGTCGGGTTTTACCCACCAGCACAAAGCGCCCATTTTGTTCAAAGCACAATAATCTCCCTATGAGGGACACCACACCATGTTTGACAGGATTCATCAGGTTTCAGTCCAAATCAATGGGACGGAAACGGGACAGATAGCTTAAATATCCAGCAGCTCCGTCCCACTGACTCAGGATGTAAGTTTAAATCCCAGCTGCATTTTCCACATTCTGACTTTTAAACCAGTTTGTTATAAGTAAATACTTAAAATCCAACATGGAATAATATTTACAATGCAAGTATGATCTCTAATGAGCTTGTTTCAGGTATAAACTGGGTCATTATCTTGCAACAACTTTGTCTGGCTCTTACTTCTGTCTACATTACTTCACTGCACGAGGGAAGCAGACTTTTAATGTTTTATTGAGGGGCTAAGTGGTATTAGATTACTTGAATGAATGCAAGGCGAGTACATTTATTCAGCTCAATCAATTCAGCTTTTTAACTGTTTCCTTGTTTTCATTAATATAAAGTTAATTTAACAGTGTTATCTTTCCTTATTTCAGCTCACATAAAATCCCAATTACTAATTACAAGAAATACTAAATGTGCCCAATTTTTTAGGAAACTGGTTTGATGTTTCACCTTGTTTTGTTTCCACAAAATCCAAAGACAACAATCCCTTTGTTACCCGCCTCTCATTTGCAGGATAGATGAGCTGTCTGATGCTGATGGACAGGTTGAAAATCTTCTAAAGAAATATATCTGGTGTTAGAACATTTCTCTTGACATTAATTATGAGTATCAAGGGGCATTTTTAATCAAATGTTTTGATCATTCATCTATTTGTTCAATTTATCTTCACTTTTTTGCTCATGAAAATTAGTTTAATTTTGCCTTAATTTATTCTAATAATCAGGAGATTTTAATAACTTTAACCCTTTCAGTTCCAGAAGGTTTTTGTCCGGTTTAAAACAGCCAAATATCCTCATATGCAGTTAGAAATAGCATAATAACTTCAGCTCAAACCAAAGGTTTCACTTCCAGGCAGAAGAAAGAGTTGGGAAATATTGATAGTTTCTTTCATCATGTAATCAGTTCAATTAGTGACATTTTTAAGCTAATGATTCTTTTCACAACCCAGTTAAAGTCACAAATTATACTGTAATTTCACAACTTTAATATTTAAGTAAAACTGTCTTTTTACCTGTTTTATGAGCTCAACTGCAGATTTTTCTGTTTGCAAAAGAAACTACGTTAAAACATCAATAAATTCCTTTTAGTTATAGTAATGCTTAGTAATAGTGCTTTGGACACTAAATTTGTAAACAGACAACAGCAACAAATAAAAGGTTTTGTCAGATATTTGGTATACCAGGTCTTCATCCAGCAGCACTCTCTGTCATTCTATACCCACTGATGTGACAACAAAAGCTTCCATTATGAGCGCTTCACCCACTCCGTGAGAAAGTAGAACAGTTCCTCAACTAGAGTATCAATGTCCAGCGTTATCTCTGAGCTGGCCGCTCCATCTGTGGGAAATATTTGCAATCTACATTTTTCAAATTTAATCAAAGCCATCACTCTCATCACAGTAAATATTCAGACCCATAATAAGCTGATGTTACTGTAATCACTAAGTGCAGATTAACTGTGAGTAAATGCTGTCCTGATTATCCACATTAGCTTTATTAACAAGAAAATAAGTAATAAGTTTGGATTGATGTTTTATTTACATCTCCATTGTAGATAAAAGTTACTATATGATGAAAATGCACTTACAGCATTGGACCTTCATCAAACTACAAATGCAGGGTTGTTGTAATCTCTCTGAATATTGATAAATAATTAAAAAACCAAAAGGTATAACAGGTATACACTACCACACATTTAAAAGTGAGAGGGCTGCGGTCAGTTTGAGCAGATTCATTATGTATGTGAACAAACCAGAAGATGCTCTCGTGAATGACATTAATTAAACTTTTTTTTCTTGTCTTACCAAAAAACAGTACTACCACACACCCAAAATGAACCCAGGAAGATGATAATAAAGGTTAAAAGTTTCATCTGGCATAGAGAGAGCTCAGTAATTCTGTTTTGCAGAAAAGATAAACAGTGGGACTCAGCATCTTGTCCTTTACATTTCGAACCCGCCTTTTTCACTACATCTACAATATGAATACAGTTAGGTGGTAAACCTATTAGTATTAGTTCTAACATATTAGATCAGTTCCTGATTTCTCTGAAATGGTCACAGGTCCAGTTGATTTACCTTGTCTATGAAACTTGCAAAGCGGTTGTTGAGGCTTTTGATCTGCTCCTTCTCATGGGCTCGGTTCATTGACAGGCTGGGGTCAATCTCCAGGTTCAGGGGGGCCAGTAGACTCTTGTTGACCGACAGAGACATCACTGAGGCCCCCAGACCATGGTAATGCCCGTTGGCACCAGCATACAGGGAGCTGCTGCTCAGGGAGACGCCGCTGAAACCCCCCTGACCTGGCCCGAGACCGCTCAGTCTCCTCGTGCCACTGCTGCTCCGGACTGAGTTACTGGAGCTGATTCGCTTGGTACGACTCAGACTCATGGTAGAGCAAGAAATGGACGGTAACAGGATGGTAAGGGTGAAGCTGTGAAAAAAAGCAGGTGAGAAGAAGAAGAAGAGATGTAAAATTTGCAAACAAAAGCAAAGAAAGCTGGGACGGATGGACAGTGAGCGTCTGAGAAGCAAAGAAGTGAAACCAGGTGAGCACATATCTCGCCACAGAGAGCAGTCTCAGGTGTCTCATGACTTTTTAAACCTCCGCAGGGTGGAGTAATGAGAGGAAAGGCAATGCTAGAGTTTGATAGAGCTTTGGTATCAGATGTCCGGAGTTTCTGATTTTCAGGCCAAATGTTGAGGATAGTGTTCTTTACTGAGCTTTCACTAAAGCCGACTGCTAACAGGCAACAGAACATTATTTACAACACATAATCTAATCTGATTCATAGAAGAACTCAAGTAGACCTTGAAACTAAAATCTAACTTTTGGAAGACAATACACAAGATGGAGGAAAAGCTGTCACCTTTCCTCTTTATTCTCACAGGTTTGCTTCAGGCTGGAGAACCAGATCTGCTTCTAAAAAACAAAAGCATACAGGTGAAAACTTGATTAGGTAATATCAATAGACAACACGGATAAAATTAGTTGATATGCAGATGATAGATTTATTTATCCATGAAGCCTGATGAAACCAATCAGTTGGTTTTAATGACATAAAGACCTGGATGACCCTGACTTCTCTTCCTTTAAACTCAGGCATCACTGAGGTCGCTGTCTTTGGGCCTGAAAGACGTAGAACAAATTGCTTAGTTATGTAAATAATTTGAATGGCATTATTTTGGCTTCCAGTACCTCAGTGAGGAATGTTGGAGTCATTCTTCAACAGGAAAAGTTAGTCCATGCCTTTGTTACTTCAAGACTGGTCTATTGCAATGCCTTATTTATGTTCTGTCCCAAATATGCTCTGAAAAGTCTCCAGCTGATCCGATATGCTGCATCGAGGGTTCTGATGAAAACTAGCAGTAGAGATCATATCTCTCCAGTTTTAGCATCTCTTTATTGGCTTCCTGTTAAATTCAGGACAGAGTTCAAAATTCTTTTCCTCACAAATAAAGTGCTTCATGACCAAGCTCCATTATATATAAAAGATCTCATAGTTCCATATGTTTCACATAGAGCACTTTGCTCTCAGACTGCAGGTCTACTTGTGGTTCCCAGAGTCTATAAAAAAAAAGGAGGAGGTTATCAGATTCCTCCTTTATGGAACCAGCTCCCAGTATGGGTACAGGGAGCAGAAACCCTCCCTACCTTTAAGACAAAGATTTTTCTTTTTAATAAATCTTATAGTAAGGGATAGTCTGACCATCCATTAGTTATGCAGTCATGGAGATGTCCCATAATACACTGAGCACTTCCTTTTTATTTCTCTGCTACATCATGTAGTACGTTGATGATGTCAGTACATGTACGTACCAAAGGTGAAACATTACTTACAATGCAAATATGAAGCTAAAATAATAATAATAAAGGTTGATATTCTTGATAGGCTGATGTAGACAAAGATATTTAAAAGAATGCATTTTTTGAGGTTTTGGAAAAACTTGGGCAGTTAAATCTAAAAGTTAAAAGTTGGGCAATAATGATGTGAAGCTGTGTTATATTGAGTCATACAGAGGGGATGAGTTAGCAAAGGACCCAGCAGGGGAGATTACATCCAATCGGGTATAATGACTCCAACACTTTATGCTAACATGACCAACAATCTGCAGTTTATAAAGAAAAAGTTAGCATTTCTCCACTGTGTTTCTTTCTTCTGTTTGAAATTATTGTATCTCTTGTATCATATTTGTTGGTGCCTTTTGTCATTCCCAGTCTGTTCACGCCGTACTGTGCTACTTTGATTGGTGGGGGTGAAAGGGGGAAAACTTTGTTAGTGACTGAATTGCAAAATGATAATAAGGCTGAAAATAAAAAAAATAATCAATATAAAAAAAAGATAAAGATCAAATGTTTGTCCCCCCTACACACGCACACACACACACACACACACACCCCACCACCATAATGTATGATGTAAAAGCTCCATGTTCTGTTAAAAACCAGATTCATATAAATATAAATATTCCAGTCATTTTCTCAAAGAGTCTGTGCTTCTATAGAAGTAGATATAAAGCAGTTATAAAAGTGCTTTATTAAGAATTTTAAAAAAAAAGCTGTAAGTCATCTAATCTGTTTAAATAGTTGAACAAATTTGTTATGTGTGAAAGTGCTGTCAGTGTTTTTAATGTTTTTGTGTGCTTAGTAGTGTAACAGTGAAACAGAAATTAGAGTTTAAGTATACATTTAAATTTCACATTTCAGCATTTCTTTAGCATTTCTAGTTTCTGGCTTACAAGATTTAAGTAATTACTCAATTTTAACATGATGCCATGAGAAAAATGAAAGTTTTCTGGTCTTTTTTAGTGACAAGAGAGGAAATATCTCTCGCAAAGTGAAAAAGATGCAGTGTGTCAACAAAGAGACTAAAGCTAACCTCTGCAGAAAACAATAAGTCAAACTGTCAGGAAGCCTCTTTGTGGACCAGAAACACGCCCGCATGCAAGCTGCAACACGCCCAGCAATCCCATCATGTAAAACGGTTTTTCTTTCTGTCTTGAATTTTGAAGTTTTGAAGGGTTTTCAGTCTCTAGGACTGAATGTAAGAGGAGCTTAGCTTCCAATAGATGAAGCTAATAATGTTGCTGTCAAGTAGTGTGAAAAATTCTGTCATTATTTAAAGGCACAGAATTTCTCCTCCATTTCTTTGTAAATAAAAAATTGTGTTTTTAACACATGACAATCATGTTTTTGGGCCACAATGACCCCACTGTTTCTGAACCAATCTTTAAGCAACAACCTAAATGCTGAATTTTATAGTGACTTTTGCTGTTTAATGTAAAGCACTTTGAATTGTTCTGTACATGAAAAGTGTAAATTAACTTATATTGCCTAAATGTATTTTTTTAGCAGAAAAGCAGCAAGCTGCGCATCATTTCACCAGATTTCTTGAAATA
>JBAMIG010000003.1:8118491-8130422 GCA_037177335.1 Kiunga ballochi
TGTGATGAACACAGAAATGCATGCAATCATGCTGTGATGCACACACAAATGCATGCAATCATGCTGTGATGAACACACAAATGCATGCAATCATGCTGTGAAAATATGTTTTAGTATAAACAGAGGGAAGTGATAATTGACATAAAATTAAACATTAGGATCAATATCTAAAATCAGGTTTGAAGATACTAAAACTATAGACTGTGACACATCACATTTCACTTTGATAGCAGATTTCTTCTCTTGCTTTTTGTGTTGTGTAGGTGAACACTTAGAGAAACTGATCCCCATGGTGGTAAAGTTCACCAGTGTGGAAGACGATGAGCTGAGAGAGTACTGTTTCCAGGCCTTTGAGGCCTTTATACGCAGGTATGTACTGACATGCAGACTCACAGTTAAACCATAAAAAGATACTATACACTATACAGTCATTTAGCAGATGCTTTTATCCAAAGCGACTTACAATTTTTATATTTTTTAACCATAGTTATTTTCCTACCATGCATGTCTTGTGGATGTCTTGCAGATAAACTCACTTCTATGTCCTACAACTTCACTGTCAGAGGCTCAAATTGTTCTTGTCTGGCCTTATCTCAAGTTTAAATGTAAAAATGTGAACACTTATAGGCCGTGTCCTCGTCATCTCCACAGTAAAACTGTGTTAAAAAGCTTCCTGCCCCAGTACGAGGTGACCAGAAACACAAATACACACGTTCTTCCTCTATTATCATTTTGACTTTTACTTAACAGGTGTCCAAAAGAGATGTCACCTCATGTTGCCACGGTGATACAACTCTGCCTTAAGTTCATGACTTTTGACCCTAACTACAACTATGATGATGGTGAAGAGGATGAGGAAGACAGCATGGACATAGAGGATGGACTTGATGAAGGTGTGTCAGTTTGGTTGGTTTGCTTTTGGACAATCTGCCAAGTCTGATTAGTTTTTTGAGCAGAAAGTGATGTTCAGTGGGACAATCTATCAAGAAAATGTATTTTGTTGAAAATGGATACCTGAATAACTTGTGGACATAAACTGTTTATGCAGAAAGTATTCTGTTTAACTTTTAATTCAAATAAAAGTTGTTTAAGCATTTGCTTTTCCCTTCATAAAGCGGCCACTCTACTTTATACAGAATCAGATGACGAGTACAGTGATGATGACGATATGAGCTGGAAGGTGCGTCGTTCTGCGATAAAGTGTCTGGAGGCATTGATCAGCACCCGCAGGGACCTCCTCTTCTCCTTCTACTCCTCTATCTGCCCCGCTCTGATGGCCCGATTCAAGGAGCGTGAGGAGAACGTGAGAGCTGATGTCTTTGCAGCCTTTTCAACGCTGCTGAGACAAACCCGCATGGGTTCAGGTCACCACAGTCTCATCCTGGCAGGTTCAGACCCGGGGATGAGCAGGGAGGAGGAGCCTACAGTTTCCCTGCTGAAGAAACAGGTAAAGAAATTATGCTATATCTTATTTTGAAGAGGATTATAAATCATCAAGTTTGGATGAACTTAAAAGCGGAGTTAAAGACACGGAGATGACAAAACAGGGCATCTTCTGTTAGCCTAAACAAAGGAAAACAGTCAATTTATTAAAAAAAGATCATCTTTTTGACTTATTGTGCTGTATGTGTATTAATAAACAGTGCACAATGAAAACAAGGTGACTCACACCATCTTAGGCTCCAGCAAAACTACTTTAACGGGGTCTTGTGCCTGTAGACGACCCATCAGGGTACAATATGGATATTCACAAGATGTGTGTGTTTTAATAATAATAATAATAATAATACATTTTATTTAAAAGCGCCTGGCTGAACGGGTGAATGCTCTCCTCCCCATGGTGCTGAGACGGCTGGAGGGAACAGTGAGGTGAATGGATGAAGAAGACCTGAGAGAGCGTGATGGAGTGACAATGTGCAGGAGATCTGACAGATAAGGGGGGCGAGGTTGTGGATGACCTTGAAAGTGTAGAGAAGGATTTTATATTCTATCCGGGATGAAACTGGGAGCCAGTGCAGCTGCTGTAGGATGGGGGTGATGTGGGGAAATGAGGGAGTCTTAGTGATGATACGTGCTGCTGAGTTTTGGACCATTTGATGCTTATGTAGATATTTCTGAGGAAGACCGAAGAGGAGTGAATTACAATAGTCAATGCGTGAGGTGACGAGACTGTGGACAAGAACAGAGGCAGAGGCAGTCTTTACCTGAACAATGTTTACCAGGATTTACCTATACATATCATGACAGAAATCTCAGTTGTACATGTGTGTGTGTGTGTGTGTGTTTATGAGTCTAGGTTCCTGTGATTGTGAAGGCTCTCCACAGACAGTTGAAGGAGAAGAGCATTAAATCGCGACAGGGTTGCTTCTGTCTCCTCACTGAGCTGGCTCACACCGCACCTGGAAACCTGCAGGAGCACATACCTGCTCTGATACCTGGTACACACACACACACACACACACACATACACACACACACACACACACACACGCGTGCATTGTTCTTCTCACACTAAAAGCCTCCCAACATCTATTTGCTTTTTCTCATTTTCATCTTCCTCTGCTTTTCTTCTTCTTCCATCTGCTTCCTGTCCCTCCTCCATCTAGGAATAGTCTTCTGCCTGACAGACAAGTCCACCTCCTCCACCATGAGGATTGATGCTCTCTCCTTCTTTCATGTCCTCCTCATCTCCCACCCTCCACAAGTCTTTCAGCCACACATGCAGGTTCCTCTGACCTTCTTTGGTGCTTTGCTTTTATTGCAACAACGAAGAAGCAGGTTTCTTTCTCAATTGTTGCATCTGGAACTCTTTATTGATAGAGATGTAATCAGGGAATCCCTGTTATCACATACTGGTACAGATGTATTTGAAGTTCTATATGCACGAGCAAACATTTTCTCAAAGTGCTGGTTGTGTTTTACATCAGCTGTTGGTGCAAAGGAAACATTTCTGGTGTTTTAAAGTGGGATCAGAATGAAAACAAATGTTATTCAGAGATTTAACAGATAGACTACAATTTTGCTGGAGAGGAAATGAAAGAGCCGTACTAAAACTAAAGCAGGAAGTTGAGATGTATTACTGGGAATATTGACACTTTTATTTGGAAAAACAAAGAATAATTCCCTTAACTTTTCATCTTTTACCTTACAAGACCAGAGAACATGTTGCACCAGGAGCCGAAAGGAGCTTTGTGGGACGTTTCCTGTGCTCATCGCAGCTTTGTTCCCTGCAGGTGATGCTGCCTGCGGTGTTGGCGTGTATGGAGGACACGTTCTATAAGATCACGTCGGAGGCTCTGCTGGTCACCCAGCAGCTGGTCAAAGTGATGAGGCCTCAGGGAGAGGCGACCACAGCCGGAGGATTCGACCCCAAACCGTTCGTCAAGGAGGTACAAAGAAATGTTTTTCTGATCTGTGAGGTTTTGATTATGGTTTATGTCTTCCTGGCATTTTTAATTTAGTGCAGATAATACTCTTGGTGTTGTGTTTTCAGGGACGGAAGGGTGGGATAGTTGTATATTACGATTTATAGAAGAAAAAGTATAAATCAGACAGAGCTTCTGTGCTGTTTCTGAATAAAGACATTTATTATTTTGTAGTTTTTTAAGTACCGTGAAATGCAGCTGTGCCTGTGTGTAAAGTGACAGGCTCAAACAGACGGGAAGAAAAACAAAGCAGGGGATGATGGATGGATAAAGAAATGCAGAAAGAAAATACAAACACAGCAAAATACAAACAGATGTTATTCTATTCTAATGTAATTTAATCATGATGAAAACAAGCTGATTTCTTCTTTGTTTTACCATCTTTAATAGATTGTGGGAAGTCATATTTTTGAGAGGTTTTATAAATCTGCTCAGAACTGCGTTTAGTTAAATAAGAGTCTGTTTACTCTATTTTCTTTATTTTGGCAGGCCTTTTTGACCTTTCTGAGATTATTCCTCTATAATGAAAGAACTTGTTATTGTTTACATGGTTTTATGTTTTGCCTTTTATTTATACATGGTTCCAGTTTTTTGGGTTTTTTTTTGTCTCCATATATTTTCCGTGTCTTTATCTTCCTATTATTTAGACTCATATGTTTTTTATTCTGTCGCCTGTTCAACATCAAATGTTCAATTACAATCAACTTTATTAGTATAGCACCACTTCACAATAATGTCTTCTGAGGACGTTTCATAGACCAATTCATGAAAAACAGCCTTGTTCTCTGTCATATTAACACATGGTGCTGTAGGCGATGAAATGGATTTCTTACATTTAATTAAGAATACTATCAGAAAAACATCTGCAATAGTGAAATGTTTCCTCAAGGTGTTTTCAGTAACAATGAAGAGGCTCAAAGCGACAGACATCGACCAGGAAGTGAAAGAGAGAGCCATTTCCTGTATGGGTCACATGGTGTGTCACCTCGGCGACCACCTGGGGGCGGAGCTGCAGGGAGTCTTAGCAATCTTCCTGGAAAGATTAAAGAATGAGATAACAAGACTGACAGCTGTGAAGACCCTCACACTTATCTCTTCTTCCCCATTGAAGGTGCATAACACTTTTTAATATTTTTGTTTTTTTAAAATGTGAATTAATGAAAACAGCTGCACTCCCTTTGCAGATTGATTTGTCATCCATTCTGCCAGAGGCTTTGTCTGTGTTGGGATCTTTCTTACGGAAGAACCAACGGGCTCTGAAGCTCACCACGCTGACATGTCTCACGGCACTGGTCACCCACCAGGCTTCCGGCATCAAACCTGCGGCTCTGGAGCCGGTGCTGAATGAGCTTCCTCCTCTGGTGGATGAAAGTGACATGCACGTATCACAGGTAGCTGATTTTAACACACATAAATAAATTTATGCAAAAACAAATGTGTGTAAACATTCAGCCCACTAGTTTTTAGCAATTTATCTAGGGTTTATGGGTATAAATGGCTTACTCATTATGTTTTTATTCATATCAACTTTATTAATTAAAAGTTTAATCCTTGGTGTATTTTACATTTGTGCAGCTTATTTTGTATTGAAGTCAATATTTTATTCACTTAGTTTTATTAACTTGGAAAGATCCCCCATGAGGCTTTGAACACGCAGTCTCAACCTCTCGGACTCAACACATCTGCATAAAGAACCACATGCAGTACCATATAGTGGGATACAGACCAGAGATGCTTTAGAGCTGCAATGTTTGGCCCGTGGCTTTTGGAGGCAAAAGGTTTGGGCACCCCTGGTCTAGACTTATGCTGCAGCTGAAGATGAATATACTAGTGGAAACATCTGGATAGAGCCGTGGGGTCACATCCTGTTAATTTCGTGGAGAACTTTCTGGTAGACAACTTAAGAGACACAAATTGATTAAATATTCACTGTGAGAAGTTGTGATAATGAGAGTTTGGTCTATGTGGATTTAATTTGAAAGCGATTACTGACACTTCAAACAAAAGCAAAGTGAAACTAATGCCAGCAGGTTTCAGGTGATAACATTATTACATAGTAGATGTGGACTATACCTCTGAAAACAGGAAACTTGCCTGTCTGGAGTAGTTTTTACTACAGAGCTACAAAAAGAGTTGGATTTGGGATTTCTGAACATTTGAACTGGTCACCCCTATGTTAGTTAGGCTGCTGAAACTCTGTTTGCCCCAAACTCACATCGGCTCTCTCGGAAAATGCCCGTTCATCTGAAGACGACTCCGTAACTGCGTTGCAAATAAAGAGCTTTACCAGCATGTGTCATCTGTTCGCACATGTGCATGTGCATGTGGCATCGTTTGAATCTGAGAGAACGCTGCAGGAGGAAGACTGCAGCTTTAAAGATGTTCACAATATTAAAAAGCTTTTTAAATTTAAATCCTGACAAAACATATCAAAACACACTTTTGTAGAGGAAAGTACATCTATCCATGTGCTGCAATGCTTTTACTCTTGTTCTACAGATATGCTGCTAACAGATGCAATGATCCGCTCTATGTAACACAAAGTATTGAACAGATGTTTTACAGATGTTGTGGTTCTCATTACTATGTGTAGGTATCCATCACCTTGCTGACGCGCATGGCCAAAGCCTGCCCAGCCTCTCTGGCTAAAATCAGCTCATCTGTGATGCCAGGAGCCTTCAGGTTGATACATTCCCCGCTGCTTCAAGGCGGTGCTCTGGCGGCCATTCTAGACTTCCTTGAAGCACTGGTGCTTTCCAAAGCCAGTAACGTGGGCTACAGGTGAGACATCATGTGAGGCTGAATTAAAACATGCCCACATTTACTTAGGAAGTACAGGAAGTGTTTTAGGTCAACTGTTTTCTGCTGGGAAAGCTGTTAATGGCTGAGAGATATGCTAATGATTTGATCATGATGTTAGTGTTGACCAACAAAGATTTAACTTGGCTGATGTTGACTAAGTGTTGAAGAAAAGTCACAACTTGTTGCCAGCAGTTTAAATATGTAAGAAATTAGTGTTTACGTTCAGTAAACCGCTGATATAAGGATCCTCCAAAACTCACAATGAGGAAGTCTCTCTGGGTGATCAGAAGTCATAATGTTCTATTACAAAATACAAAACGACATAGTGAAAGTGGATCAGAGCTCCCATTGCATCACCCAGTACAGATTAAATCACGTCTCCTACATATTAGCATCAGTCTGAGTCAGGCCTGTTATCACCAAACAAAAACTAAAGTGATTGTTTCTTTTAAGAGAACATAATTTTATCATTAAAGATCTGTTCACTACTTACAGGCGGTAATAATCAGTGTGGTGAAATTGTGTAACGTCCTCTGTGGCTCAGCAGGAGCTTTGTTAAAAAATATTACAGACTCTGATTGTTTCATGTAGACTTACAGAAAATCCCCCCAGACAGTATTCCGTATTAATCAGTGCTATGTTGATGTGAGGGCAGGAAAATCTTGACACTTTGGATCAAACTCTGGAACCATGGATCTCAAATGTTATTCTTAGAGGACTTTGTTGATGCATTTGCCAAAAGCCGTAGATCCAGTGCTATAAAGTGCTTCTCAGTATTGTATTTTTTCTCTCCTCTCCAGCCAGTTGCTGAAGTCTCTCATAGAGCCTTTTCAAAGCTCTAAGTCCTCAGCAGACAGCAATGTCCCCCACAGACAGTCCTACCACTCTGTAGCTCGCTGTGTGGCTGCTTTGTCTTCAGCATCTCCCAAAGACTCGCCTGGTACTGTGACCAGCCTCATTCAGCAGGTGTGTCATAAACATGATTAACTCATAGAATTGAAAGATTATTGTTTTAACTATATGGTGTGTAATGAACACACAGTTTGTTAGATGCACTGAGTTCATATTTGTAAAGAAAGCGATCTGTGAAAAGGTTTTCTCTGTTTCTGTTCTCTGGTTTTCTTGATGAACGACGACTGTGATATTATTGAAAACACGCCTGTCTGTGTTAAAACTCCTCTTTCGTGGCCTCAGGTAAAGAACCACGGCTCTCCGGAGTCTGCTCGTGTCCTGGCTCTGTTGTGTCTGGGGGAGGTAGGGAGGAGCGGCAGTTTGGGGGGGAGTAAGGAGGTACAAGGAGTCATCTTAGACGCCTTCTCCTCTACCAGTGAGGAGGTAAGGCACTGCATGTTTACTTGACCCTACCAACCTTAGATTAACACAACAGAAGTTTAGGTTTTGCTCTGATGAAAGTTAATAAATTGATAATTGTATTGTAATGATTCTCATTCATTTAGGGAGTTTTTTTCAGCATGAAATCTGTATTTTTAGCTCTTAAAAGCATAAAAAAGTGCCTTAATGCCATATCATGTGAATGAAAACTATAAATAAAACCTTTAAAAGTCTCCAATCAATTTTATCCTTCATCTAGACTGTTGATGCTTATTGCAGACATCCAGAAAATACAGAAATAGAAGAAAATAAAACATCAAAAAGAAGCAAAAACTAATGTGTACTGACAAAATGTGTTCCTATTTTATTCTGTTTGAGATGAGTCATATCACTTGTAAGCAAATAAAACTTCTAGTGAGAAGCAATTATATGAATGTTGGGAGAAATGTGTCCTGCTCGTGTTTCCAGGTGAAGACGGCAGCCTCCTGTGCTTTAGGCAGCATGGCGGTCGGCAACCTGAACGAGTATCTGCCCTTCCTGCTCAAAGAGATCACAGCTCAGCCACGAAGACAATACTTGCTCCTACACTCCCTCAAAGAGGTCATCAGGTGTGTGTGTTTGCACAATGGTTTGTACAGAATATGCCTTAAAAAATATTATTTAAATCACAAGTCCGCTGTTTAGCTGTACATTTTTTTTTGTATTATTACTTCCGCCATTTTTATTGACGTGTGACGTCATCGCAAAGCGACAAGGAAGTGTCGCCACTATCAGATTTAGCTGCTGCTTTGCTCATCCTTCTTTGTGTTCAGAGATAGGCTATGTTACAAAAGTCTTTCATTTGCAGTTTTACTATTAATATACTTTACTATTTACTATTCACTTTACTATGTGGACTGACAAGAGTAAACAAGAAAAGTTATAATTACATTTTTGTGGTGATCCAGATCATTGTCTGCATCCAGGACTGTTTCAAAGGACTCTTTATTATTGCAAGACAGTAATAATACACTTGGCGGAGGTCCGCGCTCCCTGGGTGCTTTTCTAATAAACTGTAACTAAGACAGTTTTTGTAAGACACAGCTTAAAGCAAATGCTTCCCTACATTTCTGCTGAACTGCTGTGCTCGCTCTCTATTCAGCGCCTGTCCAGCATCTTGTCTCTCCCCACATGTGGAGTCCATCTGGACTTTACTATTTCAGCACTGTGAGTGTCCAGAGGAAGGGACCAGGAATCTGGTGGCTGAATGTTTGGGAAAACTGACTTTAGTCAACCCTGCACAACTTCTGCCAAGACTTCGACAACAACTTCAAGCTGGTACGACAGATTATTCATGCCCACTGTAAATTCAGCTTCTCTCAGGGTCTTATTGCTGTGACAGCTGGTAAAAGCAGGTCTCAGTAGTCCCATTTAATAATACACTGTCTGTGTTGCATCCAATGCCCCTAAAACAGGGTTCAGATCTCTCTGGTTAATGGCTAATGTAAAACATGAGAATAACAGAAAACACGTATAGGTGTAGAAGATCCTTAGTTATGCTCTTCATTGTTTGTTTTCCAGGTTCTGCTCTGGCTCGCTGCACAGTGGTGACAGCTGTCAAGTTCACTATAGTTGATCATCCTGCTTCTATAGATTCACTCCTAAAGGACAGCATAGGTATCACACACACTCTCTGCTTTTCTGTATTAGTAGCCAACTTCTGCATTAAAATGCGATACAGGAAAATATCGGTATAAGTTTTTACCTTAGTTAGTTAGTTTATGTTTGTCTGTTTGTCACAACATGCAGTATGTCCTGTGGCTGTGACATCATCAAAGCATGTTGTCACTTGCAGCATAAGGAGAGTGGACGTGGGCTCATTTGAGTGTTTTGGATTATGGACATGTTTGCAGACATTACATTTGGCGCAAAGTGGAAGATATTTCTTATTTACTTGAAATGTTTTTTATTTGTTGATATTGGTATTAGAAATTAAGAGTTGGACAAAATCAGTATATTTGATATTGCTAAAAAAAAAAGCCAATATCAGACATCCCTTCTTATTTTCTAGTGTCTCTTGATGCCCAGCTTAAGACCTGTTCCATTTTTACATCCTTGGTGCTTTTTGTTTCATCATTTAATCTGTGGTCCTCTGTTTCCCATGAACTTCATGGCTGAATGTGATGAGTCTGACCTGACGACCTTTGCTTTAGAGGTCGTTTGTGGCATCTTTAATCTTTGCAACAGCTTAATAGTTTATCAGATTCAGAAATTAAGATTTGTCACTCAGAAGCTGCCATATTAGCTTCATTTCAGTGTAATTTTATTCATTTTAACTCGTATCTTGCGTTTCTCCTTGTGACAGGTGACTTCCTGAGGACCATGCAGGATGACGACATCAACGTACGCCGTGTCGCCTTGGTGATGTTTAACTCCGCTGCTCATAACAAACCGTGTCTGATTCGTGATCTCCTGGGCAAAGTGCTGCCTCACCTCTACAAGGAAACCCAGATCAGGAAGGATCTCATCAGAGAGGTAGATCCTCTGACAGGAAACCTGCAGGGGCTGATGCAGATGTACTGATTATTCTGCTCCTTCCAGGTGGAGATGGGTCCATTCAAACACACTGTGGATGATGGTTTGGATGTACGTAAGGCAGCATTTGAGTGTATGTACACTCTGCTGGACAGCTGTCTGGAGGCGCTGGACGTCCTGCAGTTCTTGGATCATGTAGAGGAAGGACTGAAAGACCATTATGACATCAGAGTGAGAAAACAAAATCATATCTTATTTGTTTCTCTTAATAATCTTACATTTTCAGTTTTCAGCATTAGTTTAACTTGAGAGGAGAACTCTTGTTTGTTCACATGCAAAACATCTAAACCTCATTATTTATAGAGCTTTTATTTATCAGGACTTTATCAAACCATGTCTCTTATATATTTTTAACACTGGAAACCACAGAACCCACTAAAATCTACAAGTGTCCCATAATGTAACCAGTTTCTTATCTCATGAGTTTGTTTTTATCTGCGAGTTGTAGATGTTGACCTTCTTGATGCTAGCCAGACTGGTCTCTTTGTGCCCTGCTGCTGTCCTCCAAAGACTGGACCGACTTGTGGAACCACTAAAAGCTACTTGCACCACGAAGGTACCTGCACACACACTTACTGGCCTTATTGGTAAAAAATGCAATGTCTGATTAGTTCAAATGCATGCATACATGCTGTATATCCTTTCTGATGATAGTTTCACACGTTTATTACAACGAAGTGTAACAATCTGGTTGCACAGTTTCATGTAATGCATGAAAAATAATTTGCAAAAACAAAGAAAAGCTTTGGAAATGCAGTCTCTTTAGATGTTTTGTCCTCATGCAGGTGAAGGCTGGCTCTGTGAAGCAGGAGTTTGAGAAGCAGGAGGAGCTGCGGCGCTCGGCCATGCGAGCTGTTGCTGCCCTGCTGGCCGTGCCGGAGGTTGAAAGGAGCCCCAGCATGGTCGACTTCGCCAACCAGATTAGATCTAATGCAGACATGGCTTCCATCTACCAGAGCGTCCAGGGAGGGGAGGCAGGGGACATAGCACCCACAGAGAGCATGGACTTTAGCTAAACACAGGCTGGAAGGAAAATATTCTCTTGTTTTTTGTTGTTTTTTTTTATATAGAAGATTTTAAATACAACAGATTTAAGCAATCTGTGTTTCAAAGAGAAAAATCTTTGTCTTTTGTTTAAAATGAAGGCATGGATCTGAACAACAGGAACTTCTGCAGAACATTTTAATTTATCATAAACAGAAAACATTATTAATTGGACTTAAAGGTTTATTTTAATTTATTTTAATGAAGGATATAAGTACATCTGTTTCCTCTGGGTTGAAATAGAAGCTTTAGCGACATTAAGAGCTTAAATGTATTGATACAAGCTCACAGAGCAGAAGTGTTTGACTTTGTTCTGCTGTAAGAGCAAAGCCTCATCACAGATATAGTGTACTCAGGAAGGAATCACAATCATCACATGGGATGCTTTTTTCAGGTGAATAAATACCACTCGCTGATCTAACCTGCTTTTCACCTTCATAACAATAATGCTGCTGTTTTATATCTTTATTTAAACACATTTTCATATTATATTCTTAGATCTGATTTCTGAAGTGATCAGTTTAATGATAAAGGAAAAACACATTGATTAAAAGCACACATATTCATCCACCCATCCATTATCTACTGCTTATTCCCTAAACGGGGTTCCAGCTGACCTCGGGTGAGAGGCTGGGTACACTCTGGACAGGTTGCCAGTCCATCGCAGGGCTAACACAGAGAGACACACAACCATACACACTCACACTCACTCCTATGGGCAATTTAGAGGCTCCAACCAGCCTATCTCCAAGGT
>JBAMIG010000003.1:8130522-8148410 GCA_037177335.1 Kiunga ballochi
GAGAGACACACAACCATACACACTCACACTCACTCCTATGGGCAATTTAGAGGCTCCAACCAGCCTATCTCCAAGGTGCATGTCTTTGGACTGTGGGAGGAAGCTGGAGAACCTGGAGAAAACCCACGCTAACACAGGGAGAACATGCAAACTCACACAAAGTTTTCCAGTTGGACCCCAGCCGAGGCTCAGACCAGCAACCTTGCTGTGAGGCCACCGTGCAGCCCACATTTAAAAGTCATGTTAAGAAAATGGCCAAAACTATTCAGCCTTTAAAATTTCTTGTAAATTCGATCATCAATGACATTTAAGGCAACTAAGAGGATTCGGCACATTGTGTTTTTGTATATCGAGTATCTTTTTACAAACTGGTCTCTCACAAACCACATCCAGACAAATCATTATATGAAAGAGGGTTCAATTATTGGCCATATTAATTTTCTATGATCAGTGTTGCATTTTGAAGAGTTTTATGCATTTAAATACTTTAAATGTGCTTGTAGTAAAATACTACATGCATCAGTACCATTAACGGATTTACTAAAACTTATAGAAGCCACCAGTTCTGCGGCTGGGGGAGACTGGGAAGTGCTACACTCTTACGGCTGTCTGTTCTGTCAGCCAGGGACTGTAACATCTGCAACAGAGTGCTGCTCAGCATAAGATAATTCCCCACATATATGTACCTTCTATAAAAACATAAAAAACGGTTTTCATTATCTCTCTGCAGGTCTTCTGGTGCATGAAGCATGTTTTTTACTGTCAGGATCATCTAAACAGCTGCAATTCATTAGACAGATATGCTTTAACCATGTAACTAACTGCCTCATCTTCATCATAATCACAGTTTCTCTGCCTATGAGTTGCATGACAATCTGTTCATGCATTAATGTCTTTGTTTTTCTAGTGAATATTGTATTGAGTGAATTATTGCTGTGTTTTGTGTGTATGTAGCCTGAACCTGTAACCTTGTTTAAACTATGAACACCTTGCACTGAGACACCAGCTGAAAATGAGCTCTATAGCTCACACATGAACACAGAGATATGTTTTTCAATGTGTGTCTTAGTCAAATAAATTAATAAATAAATTAAATGAATAAAATTATTCTTTTCATGGCTTTAGATAACATTAATTGCTAACAAGATGTTTACATGTAGCTGGATCGTCTCTTCTACCGATGATTTTTGAGGAGCTGTCCTTCCCTTTATACAGAGCGATGTTTGGGTTTGGGTGATACTTGCTGAAGGGCATCATTCTTATTTTGGTCGACCCAAAATTATTAAACATGTATGTATCTAATATTTGGCTTACTCTGTTTTTTTTTTATCATTTATCAAATGACTGTTTTAGATTTATTTACATTCACAATCTTTTTAGCTATTATGCCGCCATAGTAGTCCACGTGTCTTCATTGTCTCTGGAGGAGGAGATGTCACGTCATGTCAGAGATATTCAGATGTCTGATTCATAACACTGCTTTTTGCAAACATATAGTGCAGACAACATGCAAAATGCAACTACATGTTTCCCTGAAGTATGGTAAATATAAAAATGATAAACACAGTTGGATTAAAACACCCAAAAAGACAAACTAGCTATGTTTAACATCATTTAACTCCCTGCCAGAATCTGTATCCCAACCTTTATAGCATTTTGTGTATTTATTTTATTAATTTATTCCTCATATCATTTTATTTAATGAGACTTTATCATACCTAATATCTGAAGTAAACATTTAAAATGTTTACGTGACTCATGAATGAATTAAACACAAAATATATTTTAAATACAAAGTGTTAGAAAATAAAAAAGTGAATAGAAAGATAGAAAGAAAGTGGATTTTATTTTTAAGCATCATTTAGAAACAAATGGCCCTATTTTATGTTAAGGGAAAGAGAAAACAAGAGATACACAAGTTACTTTCATAACAAAAAAATACATAACAAGTGCCTATCCAAATATATTAAACGTAAATGTGAGCAAAAGGTGAGCAAATGGCAGGGTGTCCTACTTTATAGCACAATTATTCAAATGGCTTTAGCTAAACATTGTACAATGCGGTTTTTGGAAGGCTTTTGGCTACAAGACTATTGTTTTAATGTTATGTGTGTGGTCAAGTCTTTATGATGAATATTGCCAGGGCGAGAAATATATTGCGCTAAAAGCAAAGAAAACCCTTTGTAGGACCTGCTGGCAGAATAACAACCTCTAAATAATAACCTGTGCAACTAACATACAGTTTATTATCCAGCACAACGAAGAAACTAATGGTAGGTGCAATAAGTGCGCGCTCCCGCGTCAGGCAACACAAATTCTGTCGGATAACTACCTCGGCACGACACCGGAAATAGAATCCCTATTTTTTGCCTGAACAAAAAGCCAACAAGATTCCTAGCTGTTTAATTTGATATGAAGATGAGTTTTTAGTTAGTAGAAAAACCATTCGTGGGACCTGAATGTGTTACCAACACTGACAAAGACTGGTATGGTGGTTTCGTTATCTTTTTGTACAAACTAAAACATTTCTCTGAGCTTTCTAACAGTGAAAAGTCACTTCCCAGTTAATGTTAGCAACGTGGAGCTAATGGGACATTAAACATCTTACTTTGTAGTTAAAATGCCAATAAAATTAGAATTAGAGGTGGCGGTAAGCTTTTATCCTCCAGTCTTTTTGTTAGTTACTTTAATGTATTATTTGGCATTAAAAGTGGTGTCTGCTTATAGTTTACTAATGATAAAGACAGTTTAGTGTAAAAAGTCATAATCTAGCACAATGTGAGATTACTCATATTTTTCCACAGGTTTAAAATAAAATGTAATGGCAGTAGATAATGTAGGTTATATTAATTTATTTTAAGCAGTACTTGACTTTCTTTCTATTACCTTGAAATGAATCGTTCAATTATGTCAACTTTTAATTTAGATTTTGTAATATATTAAAATTGCTTCTTAAATATGACAGGTGTAATAACTCACATAATTACTATTTTATAGGGATCTGAATTGCTGATAAAATTACCTTAATAAGTTAAATGTTTAGCATGTCTATTCCCAAAGATTATTTATTTATTTAATCTCTTTGACCATAAATAGGTACAGATAGGCTGTTTTATGCTCTTCCTTCATAGTTTATTGTGATTTATTGACTCGTATGTTTTAATTTAGTCATTTGAATATTTATTAAGCAAAATGGCATTGAAAACAGAGCGTTTGTCTGATGTGACAATCATCTTGTGACACCTTGTTCATGTGGACGGCTCGTGTTTTTGCTTTATAATCATGTAACAACATGAACAGCCTCCATGTTACTTCTTTATAACTTATGCAGAGATCTGTAGCATACACAAATAATTTTGCCCCCATTCGTAAAAAGAGGTTAAGTAATGAATTGATTCCAGTTTTTATTATAATCAAACATTGTCAGGAAACTTTGTCCCATCACTGACACAGACGTTCCCACTGTTGAGTTTATTTTGTGGCTTTTCTTTTAGCTTCCTGTCAACTTGTATCAAACCAACTTGCTTTTGCGCTTACATGCTTATAGCTGCATTCAGCCTGAGCTTTATGTATCTGAATCAATAAGTCTTCCTTTATGACTTTTCCTCACCATCCAGACAGAAATATATTGGAGTACTTTTTGTTTTTTTGATAATGTATCAAACAAATCAGTACCACTCTACCTGTGTACTGAACAGTTTTTTTTTTTTACGTCAACTTTCAGCATTTAATGAAAGAAATAATTAATAAAAGAAATCACCTTAAATGTGTTGAGAAAAGTTTGAAGGCTTCTAAATAAGAACTAAAACATCTGTGAGCGTCCTGAAACTTGTCTCTTTCTCACAGTTTCGGTGTCAGACGGTGACTGGTTTGCACTTCCACCTTTAACCTTCTCGATGAGGTGTGTCTGCGCCGTGTTGTCTACATGAAAGTTGTGAAAGTATCATTTAAAATCCTGATTCTGATGAAAAATAACATTTAAATTTAGCAGGTATAGAGGAGCTCAGATCTATCTCTGGACTCGTGGCTCATGCTGTCTGTCCCGTCACTGCATAACCCCTCGGGTCCGGACCTACAGTGTTCAGCATCAGTCTGGACCACCCTCTAACCCCTCCCCTCCTGAGCAAAAAGGTGGTGCTGAAGTTGTGAAGGAGCGCGCTCTGTCGGCTGTAAAGGTATAGAAAAAGATTCATCCATCCCAGCCAGCATATTTAACCTTTTTTTTTTTTTCATTTTGTCCAGCATGCAGGTGAACTGGGACATCAGTGGGGTCAGAGGTCAGCTCAGATGGCCACTGCCACAGTCAGCTCCTGGTGGGAGAAGTATGAGGAGTTTGTGGGACTCAACGAGGTCCGCGAGGCTCAGACAAAAGTCACTGAGGTCAGCAGAAAGTAACACTTTGCTCTGTTTAAAACCAGAAAAAAACATTTATTTTCCCAACATGAGCGTGTTCTAAGGGTGACACACGGGCCTCTCTTCTCTAATAAGCATAAACAGGGAATTGCTGGGTTATGATATACTTTTTTCAGGCTGAAGCAGCATTCATGGTGGCCAGAGGAATTGTGCGTGAGGCACACGAAAGCCTGGAAGCCCTGCAGGGTCGGCTGAAGGAGGTCAGAGACCGGCTGGACAGGGTCTCCAGAGAGGAGGCTCACTATCTGGAGCTAGCCACCCAGGAGCACAAACTGCTGCAGGTCAGAGGAGGCAGTCAATCTGTTTAACAAGTGTGGGTCCAGAAAAAGCTTCGGCTGCTGTGAATTCCTGTTAAACCCGTAGTCCTGGTTTCCTTTGGCTGCAGGAGGAGCGGCGTCTCCGGACTGCGTACGAGAATGCAGAGGGTTCAGAAAGGGAGAAGTTTGCCTTGTTTTCAGCAGCTGTCAGGGAGAGCCATGAGAAGGAGAGGACGAGAGCAGAGCGCACCAAAAACTGGTCCGTCATTGGCTCAGTGCTGGGAGCCTTGATCGGAGTCATGGGATCGACATATGTTAACCGTGTTCGCCTTCAGGTGAGGGGCACGCTGACCACTGCAGGCTGATTAAACACATCTAAAAGGTTTGCTGCTTTGTGACGTTGCATCTTTAAATCAAAGGAATAATTTAAAATCAAAGTAAAAAAAACAAAACATTTAATTCTGTCGTCAGGACTAATTTTGTGCTTTTTGTACGACTTTTTCTGCTTTTCCTGGTGTTTGCATGCATGCATCTTCCAAAGCATGTTTTCCATGTTTAGTTTCTTCTAACAAATATTTTACTGGTTTCTCTGCAGGAACTGAAAAACCTGTTGTTGGAGGCCCAGAAAGGTCCAGAGAGCCTACAGCAGGCCCTCAGAGTCCAGGCTGGAAACCATCGCTCCCAGCAGGATGAACTCCGGACGCTCATTGACAGCCTCAGGGTTGCTCTGACTGACACCTTCTCCCACAAGAACAATACCTCTCAGGAGAAAGGAACACCAGTCTCACAGACTGTGTCTCTTGGAGCCTTAAAAGACCTCCACACCAGTAACCAGAGGACAGAGTCCATCCTGGAATCACTCCCTCCTCAGCTGGGACATCTTCAGAAAGGCCTCAGTCGGGTTGAGGACGGACTGTTGATGGTGAGGAAGCTGCTAGAAACCAGATCACAGACTGGAACACAAACTGGACCACAGACGGGTCAGCTGCAGGTGGAGAGAACAGAAAGGGAGCACCAGTGGGAGTCTGAAACAGTGGTGAGGAGTCTGGGGGAAACCCAGAGGACACTGGGGGAACGAATCAGGACAAACACCGTTTATAATGCTGTGTTTACCTACACTGCTACCGCCATCACCATCTCTGCTGTCTACCTGCTGCTCAGAGGAGCTGGTTAGCCACCATTCCCACTGTTTCAACATCTGCTATTGCTCTGGTGCTCACAGGGAACAATAATAATAATAATGATGATAATATGAGGAGTTTAACACATTTTCTCCAATAAACAGGATACATGTGTTAATTTAGCTCTTGTTTATACACACACACACATATATATATATATATATAATAATAATAATTATTATTAATAATAATTTAAAAAAGCATAGAAACCCTTTCCACATCAACACTTGGGAACACAACAATAACATCACATTTATTCCTCTAATTAAATCAAGATGAAATGAGATGATATTGACGTAACTGAGGGGTGTGTGATTTTAACTGATTGAGCCTTTATAACTATCAGACTTGTCAGCAGGAGAACTTTGGAGACTAGTCAAAGGACAATAAGTTGAGCTTTAACAAAGAATAAACTGTGCCATTAATAAATGTTGGTATTTTCCAACATCTGCTGCAGAGGAACTCTTTAAATCTTGTGATACTTGAAGGTCTTGTGATTTTACCGACTGCACTGAGCTGGAATGACAGGCGTTTATTAAATGGTCATATGGGAAATTGAACTAGTGATGTACAGTTGTCTTTTTTATTATCTAATGTGTTCACAATGGGGAAAAAATCCAAGAGGAACGTGCAGATGCTTTTTATTTTATACTAAACAGATTTATATAACATCAGAAACAGGAAGTCTTTATACTGAAGAACAAATCAGTACATGTTAAACAAACACCTTCAGTTGTCTAAAATGGATCTAATCTGAACCAATAAATGCCTTTATGAAGTTGAATGGATCTGAAAGGTATGTGTTACATAAATGTAGGCATTTTGTAAAACACCAGCAGGGGGCAGCATAAGCCAGGAGAGTGAAACGTCAGAGCTGACACCATGACGTCACAGGTAATGAAGCAAACATGATTAAATATTTATTTTTGCCTTAAATAATTACATGTAGAGAAATATTTTTAAAAAGAAGCTCATATGTTTTGTTCAGTATATCAATACTATATAAAGTATAGTGGTATAGTATGAATGTAGTGAATACAGTACATGCGTGAAGTTCTCTAGTTCCACTACCTGTCCCACTAAAATAACACAGTTTAGAGACATCAAATCTACTTAACCCTTCAAAGTAACCTACAGTGAACCAGTCTGTTAATGTGTTATTATGTGTCACTCCAAAGGGAAACTCCAACCTGTGCACCACTAAAGCTATACACTGTTCAGCACATGAAGCAACACATCACAGGAGACTGAACCTACCCGAGCTCTATCCATTTGTTGTCATTTTAAAAGGCCTCATCATCAACAATCCTGACAGAGAAATTAAAAAAAAATGAACCACTGTAATATTTAAAGAGTTTCCTGTAGACTTTGCAGGGCTCAGATGTCAGAAAAAGCATTTTATTACTCCTCCCTACTCTAGTTTACTTCTCATTAAATACTTTGTTCTGGATCTGTTTCAATGCTGCATTGTTTGATCCTTTAAAAGCACAACGTTCCCCATGAAGGCACATTTATCTGTTTATGCAGAATTACACTACTTTCCTTTAGAGGGCCTGTAGAGCCACGAGCGGCAGACCTCCAGCAGAGATGAAGCACTGAAACCTGAGCGTCTGTTTGGATGTCCCGCTGCTCACATCCAGGCCATGTAGTGGATACAACTGTTGCTTTTATGCTGGAAAATCCTCTGCAGCAGGTGTTGATTCTTAACTTAGCACAATGACCGACTGATGTGATGTGAAACCACCAACAAATAAGCACACTAACACACACACACATTAACACTGACTCCATTTTTAACCGCTGACCGTCTACTGGTGATGTAGAACAGTGTTTCCCAACCTTTTTGGACCTCTGTACCCCCTGAGCTGCTTTTGCTCACCACAAGTTCACCTTTAGTCAAATGTGTTGATGATTCTCCTAAAAAAAACGTACAACAGACGTAGCTTTCATCATTACAGTCTGACCTGACGTGATTCCACCAACTTTGGTCCATAATGAGTCTGTTTTACTGATATTTCCAGAGTGTTTGGTGCTCTGGTGTCGCTGTAAATGGGCCGGTTTCATGGAACTATTTGGCAGGACTTCCCCACAAAAGAAGCACAGAGGTTGTGGCGGGTCCGCAAATAAAATAAATCCAAATAAAATATCGTTTTCGTTATACGGCCTAGGTTTAGGTTTGCATCTTTCTTGTGTTTCTTGATTCCCACTTAACCTTCTCCTGCAGCAAAGAGACATTTCAGCATCCATCCATCTTTGTCTGACGCTGCTTTGGTGCTTTCTAACCTCATGACCTCATGCCTAAGTCTTTCCAAGATGTTAGTAAGACTTTTTTCTCTTATGCTTGATCAAATATGGGTTTATCAGTCATTTCTTTTTTAACAAGGACACAGCAAATGCTGTGCCATGACTAATAATATTACTTATCATATGGGATATGAAATATAAAATGTTTCCACGTAACCCCTGCAACATGCTCACGTACCATAGGGGTACAAGTACCCCTGGTTGGGAATCACTGATGTAGAAAACTAAACCTCCTCCTTTCAGAGAGACTTAACCTGTAAAAAGGCTGAACTTGAGATGAAAGGAGACATCTTCATTTTAAGCTAACTCAAACTGCTCCACACACAGGAGGAATCACACATGATGTAACGACATACACTCACAATGACCTGACCTGAATGACTTGTTTAAAAATTCATGTCAAGTGAAAAAATGTGGAGGCATTTTCCCACCCTCCACCCTCCACCCTCACCTCCGGCTCAGACCAGTTTGATGTAGAGCGTTTCTGTCACATGATCTCTTTTTTTTTTTATCACCTCAGGATTTCTCACATTGATGGACAACTGAGAATAAAATCTCTGGAGCAAAGTTTGGTTTATATGAGTCCTACACCTCCTTCTTCAGTGATGCATGATGATGTAAATGTAAGATCATGCTTATGCAGGTTAAATCAAATGTAAGCTGTTAATATTTACACTGTGAAGAGTCACCCTCCCACCCCCTCCACCTAAAAAGAAAAAAAACACATTGGCACATTTGGGTCAGGACAAAGGTCTCCTCGTGAACCAGTAAAAGACATGGACTGTGTCCAAACCTCTGACTGGTTATGTATTTGTGTTTATTATTATTTCTTAATAAAAAGCAAAAGAAAGAATCTTTCTGGTTCATTTATTATTCTTTACATAGAGAGATGTCGTGTGCTACAGAAACGTCCTGAACTCTGGGAAAAAGCACAAAAAGAGATTTTTGCCTCTTTTTTTCTTTCATAAAAGTTCCTGCAATAAAAAAAAAAAGCCCGGAAATAAAATCGTCCATGTCACCTGACGATGACGTGAACCGCAGAGGAACAGAAAGATGCTGAATGATGAAATGTGGAGGAAGAGGATTCGCTCCTCCTCACATGACAGCAGTATCCAGGTCACTATTTCACTGCGCTGTGAGATTCAGTATTTGTCCTGTGCTACACCCGATATGTGGAAATTAATCTCAGTACACACACATAGTTGGAGCCTGTCCTGCTCTGTGAATGTGACAATAACTTTATTTCAGGCATGACTTCAGGCTCAAAGTGTGTCAGCATGTGTGTTTGCTGGCAATGACTGACAGCAGGATTCATTCTGAAATGCAGAAGCAAGGTCTTAAAATCCTGCAAACAGAGATGCATTTTATTCCTGCTATCGCAGTTGAATAGGAGATTGCATAAAATAAGTGTCATTTATTTTTTTTTTAAATATATAAAAATTAAGAGTTAAAGAAGTAAATAAAAAACTGCTATAAATTTCAAGTCTGCATTTTACATTATTTTATAGTTATTATGACCATGATAAAAAAAAACTACTAAAAACAATCCTTAGTTATATTTTTTCTGTTTTTTTTTAATAATAAAAAATAAAAAGAAAAGTTCTGATGATTTTTTTTAATTATATTTGTGGATGTTTACTAAAGATTACAGCAGCAAAAGGTTCAATAATCAGAACAAAGGGAGCTTTGAAAGGGTGGTGAACTCTCAAGCTTTAATTTATTTATTTATTTATTTCTTATTCTATTTAGTTGTTTCTAAACTTAAACTTTGGTTGATAATAGCTTACCCAAATGAAATTGTTATTAATGCATTATAAAAAAACAACACCAAAAGGGTTCATTTTTCCAAACACAGAAGCTTTGAAAGCTTAAAGATAAACGTTGGTGGTTTGCCTAAAGCCATTTCTTACAGATGTACATGTTCTCAATACGCTTCACACAAAGAAGTCATGACCCAGTCCAGAGTTAGCTTCCTGCTTTAATCATCTATTGATTTCATGTCTTCTCTCAGGCTGAGTGTGTGCACGTCACCTGGTTTCCATCTGCCATGTGCTTCAGCAGAAGTGGTTTTACTGTTACCGTGACAACAGCAATCAAAGTCAACGTAAAGCGAGTTGTTTCTAATGACTTTTGCAGCATTGCAGAGTCATGACGAGTGGATAAAGTTCAAAAGAGGAAGAAGAATCAGCTCCTGCTGCTTGGTGAAGAGTTTTGCAGTGTTGTTGATTCAGCGGCTGCTGTCACATCACTTTCATGTACTTCCCTTTAAGAAGTCTGCAGTCTGCTTACTCCTGCATTGTTGCTTTATATGAATTCACAGTGTCATCAAAACAAGAAGGTCTCTTTTATGTAATCAGTCATGGTGGAAAAGTTTTACAGCCATCGAGGGAGAAAATGTCTTAACTTTGACCGTAATTTACAAACTATAACAACTTATTGTAACGCTGTTTATTATATACAGACATGATGTTGATGTTTGTCACTATATTATAGGTTTAAACTTCCATTTAGTTAGATAAGATAGTTAGATAGTTAGTTTACAGCCTGAAGAATGTCCACAACTTCAATATATACAAATTACATTATCTGTCCAGGTGAAATGTTCAATATTCAAACCAAAACAGATTAAAAGACAAATATGATAAATGTTTCCTCTATTTCTTTATTACTTTAAAACTGGATTTTTGCAATTCTTTATTTATGGGCATCCTGAAAAGTCAGCTGATCCAAAGCTGCAGCGAGGTTCTGATGAGAAGCAGGAGAGATCACATATCTCCAGTTTTAGCATCTTTTCATTGGCTTCCTGTTAAATTCAGGATAAAGTTTAAAATTCTTCTCCTCACATATAAAGTACTTCATGACCAAGCTCCCTTATATAAGAAAGACCTCACAGTTTCATATGTTGTCTTGGTTGTCTAATGGTGGCTTCTTCATCGCTGTAATAGCAATAAGCCCCTTACAGAGACACACTCATGTCCCGGCCCCTAAAGAAAGAACTACACACACACACCCTCTGCCGTCTAGCCACACACAAAGTGCACTTTAAATCTACCTCGTATTTAAAGTCCTCTACCTCCATTGTATTCTGTATTTGATATTTTTCCTGTGTGCAATTTAAATTCTTCTTCTTTTTTCTTTTTTTTACTTTTTCCTGTTTGCAAGCCGAGAATCTGCACAAAATTTTGTTATGCTTGCATAATGACATTAAAGACTCTTGAATCTTGAATCTTAATGTTCCACATAGAGCACTTTGCTCTCAGACTGCAGGTCTACTTGTGGTTCCCAGAGTCTCTAAGAAAACAATGTGAGGGAGAGCCTTCAGCTATCGGGCTCCTCTCTGATGGAACCAGCTCCCAGTGCTCCCAGTGTGGGAATGGGAGGCCGACACCCTCCCTAACTTTAAAATCAAGCTTAAGACTTTAATTTTTAACTAATTTTATAGTTAAAGATAGTCTAGCTATCCATTAGTTAGATCATATTGCACTGAGCTTTATTATTTACCTTCTCTACCAGGTTTAGCCTTGCTATTAAAAGGGAGTTTTCCTTCCCACCATCACCTCATGCAGCTCAGGATGGGGATTGGATCAAGGTGTAATTGTTTGGTTTCTCTTAGCTAGTGTCGCTGTACAAATAAAGTTGAATTGAAAGTTAAAACAGCAGAGATTATAGGTTTCCCAGTTGTTAACTAGCTGAAGTAAGCTAGCTATATGCTAGCTAACCAGCTGTTGCTGCTTCTGTGATTAACGTTCACTAAACGGGGAAAATGAAACTTTAATATTTGTGTAAATATATTTGGAACACACATTTAATGTAACTCTATCTGTTTTTGTATGTTGTGGGATAAAACAAAGTGGTTTTTGCTGTATCTTGGTCTAAAGGAGCTCTCAGTGTCATTGTTTTTCTTTTTCACATAAAAAATCTAACTTAAAAAAAGTCTCCATGTCTCATGGAGCCATAGGCTCCAGCCTCCCCTGCTTAACTGAACCTGATATTTCAGCCCATTTAGTTTCCTTAAATGTTCCACATATTAAAACAACAAGGCACAAAACATTTTTCAATGCAAATTCTTCTGAAAATATCATATCCAGAGGAAAATCCCTCTATTCAGGTCAGAAATGTCATGTTGTTTTTAATGAGTTTTTGCGTAACTCCCCCTGCAGCAACACAGACTCAGGATAGGAGTCATTTTAGTTCTTAATTCAGCTGTAAATCTTTAGAAAAGCTGCAAATATGGAAGAGAATTTGCCCACAGGGGAGTACAGACAAGTTGTAGTGTTGTTTTGTGGGCAGCAGAGTTGCAGTAAGGACAAATTTTCCTGCTAACATCCAGGTTTGCAGCTTGTAACGAAGGTTTAAGGCCCCTAAAAAATCCTCATTGAGAGGAGCAAGCTGGTTTGTCAGACATGAAGGTTTTGCTTTTCCTTTGTCGACACATTCAATGTTTTTATATTTTGGTTTGAGAGGGTCGGGGTTTGTGAGCATCGGTCACAAGTTCATGAGGTCAAGATGACTTTGAGATGTGCAATTTCTTCTGGTTGTCGCTCCTAAAGACATTAGTACAAGTCTTCTGTTAGAAAATGAATGTAAAGGTTTTCTCACCAGGCCTCAGACCAGTAATCCCAGCATTATGTTGATAAAACAGGTCTGGATCAGGGAGCGCTAGTCCCCAGATTACAGGGATGTTCTGTTACCTGCCTCGCCCACGTTGTCCTGAGATCAGAAGTACCGTGTTTACTTCATATGTCGAAGCTAAAACCTTCCGAAATGAGAAGGGAGATTTCACTCCTGATCAGATTAGAAATAGTTAAAAATCCCTTTAATTAATGAGGAAAAATATTGTTTCTGACATTTAAGTTACCATAAAGTCTGACTTTTATGATATTAATGTAGTGTTTTTAACTAGACAGAAATTCCAGATGAAACGTGATACTTCCATTTTTCACTGGTTTAAATAAACTCACCATCCATCCATCCATTATCTACCGCTTTGTCCCTAACGGGGTCGCGGGGGGCTGGAGCCTATCCCAGCTACCAACAGGCGAGAGGCGGGGTACACCCTGGTCAGGTCGCCAGTCCATCACAGGGCATAAACTCACTAGTGAAACCCTTTCCTTTCTACGTAACTCAAATATTTTTTAAAAATGAACCTAATCAACAAGAGTTGCAGTAGCTGTCTTTCCTAATCCAGTAAGTATGCATAAACCGGACCAGGACAGGTTTTATTCCACACACACCCATCCTTAGTAATGTTTTTATGAACTTGTCACTTAGCAACCGTGCTCCCATTCACGTGGACTTTTATCTGAGTGTGGCGCAAACAATGGTGTAGACTGTTTGGCAGGCTGTTGGGTTGGACTGCCGAGTCCGACATTCAGATCAACACATTTAAGCATATCAGCATCAATGTGTTTACGTTGTTTACTTCAGTGCTTTTGCTTTTGTTGACTAAATGTTTTAAAGTAAAGTGTCTGTGTTTCACCAAATCAGCGTAAAAAGGCTTTGATTGTTTCTGTTTTACACTAATGAGCAGAAAACAAGCTTTTTTCCACATCATATTTCCACTGAACACACTTTATGCTTTCGTTCCTGCAGTGGAAAAAGATTAAAACCACTCAGACCATTGCTTGTTGATGTTCTCTCTCTCTCTCTCTCTCTCTCCCTCCCCCTTGATAGGGTGAGATGCCTCCTGATCTACAAACTGTTGATGATTCAGCCGCATTATATTGGTCAATCAGAACCAGTTGGCACACTATGATGACTCATTTTGTAATAAAAACTGCCTCTTTTTCATCAATTATCATAATTTCATTATATGAAAGCAGAATAAAGCTTCATGACAAACAAAAAAATGCATCAAAGAGCTGAAGTTCAACAAAAGGTGACCTGGTGTTTTAGACAAATGAGAATGAAAATGTGATATCCAACCCAGAAGAACCGGATTCAGACAACAGAAAACATTTAGTTCCAGAGAAAACCTTACAGCAAGGATGTCATCATTATTTTCACTGGAAGGCCAAAAATGACTTTAGGTGGATGGTCATGGGTCAAAACTAAAAATGTATCTTTCAGGATATAGAATTCAGTTTGCTGCACCCACTGCAAAATACCGTTCACTTCTGATGATGATGGAGCTAATCTGATCATTTACCCGTGTGGCATTTCCTTGCACAGTTGATGGCTGGAGTAAAGGTATGTTGTTGTGACATTAGCTTGTCTCGAGCCTTCACTTTTCGCTCCTCTCCTGTGTACTTTGACAAATTATGAGCATGTCGCATTTCATAGTGTTGATAAAGATTATACTCTTTGAAAACAGCAACTTTCTGCTTGCATTATATATGAATTAATAAAAGGACAATGGTCTGTGGGCCAACTATGGCCCTCTGCCCCAAATTGGACAGCCCTGCCTTTGAGTTTCAAGTTTCAACTTAAAGCACTTTCTGCAGTGATATTATATTTTATTATTGCATATAGATTAAATTAATTATGTTATATCCATGATTTATCATTATTATTCAATATCATGGTTAGACTATGTTGTTTTATTGTGTAGTATTTAGTATAAATATGGTTGATAATGATATTGGTTATGATAGTTGTGATTAATGTGGCGTTATAATATAAGTTTATGCTTCTTTCCACTCCTATGGAACTGTTTTTCTTTTCTTTGTTATGTTTTATCTCTATTTTTGTTTTTTTTAAACCACGTTCCTATAAAACTTTCTGGATCAATCAATCTGCAGCATAAAGGACACTGCAAATAAGAAAATTCAGTGTAAATACTAGAAAAATACAGTAATAACTTTATCTGATTAAAATGCCAAACTGTTAGAAAAAAGGGTGTAAAATGGGCACTTTAGACTCTGACTTGTTAATGTGTCATAGATGCAAAGGGAGGGAGGGCAGCTGCATCTATGGAGGGAAAATTACAGCAGAGATAAGATGAAGAGGGGGAAAGGGGCAGCAATGTGGGTAAAAGGACAGCATGAAAGGAATGTCAAAGATAGGCCCAAACCAAATAAAGGTTAAATAATAACCAGGAAGTTGTCCTTTTCTGGTCACATAAGTTTTATTCTACAGCAAACACATGTGGGAGATCTTAGATTTTTACACACTGAAGAGGCAAAATCTGCATAGAGGGCAAAACAATAAACCACCTGATAAGAAACAACTCTGCATCTCATCTGGATGAACTTTATCTAAGAAATTACAAGCAATATGTCTTGAAAATAATCATAATACAAATGTCACATCATGCTTAAAATAAATATTTATTCCCATTCATGATGCATCACTTTTTAATCATTTGATGAGTTCCTCCTGAACCTTTATTCCCCTGCAGCAGTATACCACAGCGTGTCTCCTGAAAGACAATTACCTCTTGTGTGTGGATTATCTGGTGCATAATGAGCCTCAAAGTTTGTTTATACCAATCATTCATATTTCAGGTGAACACACGCTGACGCCCAGTTCCTTTATTATGAAGCTTTATAGCTCGAATGGACAAAGGCAGCTGATAGAAGCAGCTATGCATAACCATCCTTTGTTTTTAAGCTGCACTAGCATCAGTATGTATGTATCAGTATGTATCAGTTTGTCCAGCGTATAATGCATGACTGTACATTTGATTACAAACTGTTTGCTTTACTTTTTACATTAGAAACGAGACATATTTTAAACCATGTGAAACTGTAAGAGAGAGCTATAGGTGGCATGCACGGGATAATAAAAACACTTGATTTAGATGTTAATATCAGGTCGTTATTTTGTCAGATACAGAAGTTTTAATATGTTAGATTAACGTCAGAAATAATTCTTCATCTCACTGCTGCAAAAGAGAAACACTACGAGGCACATCCTTTAGAGAGGTTCGACCGCAAAAAAAAAAAAAGTAAACATCTGTTGAATCACAGCGGATGAAAAAGGAAATGTTTGCTTTTGAGATGTGATTTTTGAGGTTAATAACAGATAATAGTTCATTCTTTTTACAATGTGACTGTCAGACTGGTCGACCACTAAATGTCCACGATCCTTAAGAAACCATTAAACATAAACACAGTCTATTCATCTTCTTTAACAATCTGTCTGGAGAAAACTGCCAGACAGGAACTGGGATACCTGTTGTATCCTAGACATGAACTGGCACTTCCTATGGGTTGCTTCACAGACCGGCCTCTCTCCTCACTCCTGCTGCCATTTTGAATTTTATCATGCTCAGCCGTTCACCAAACGAGGGCAAGCATCCTCTGTTCAGGACTCACGATGGAAACTATAATGCATTCATTATAAAGAGTGGTTCAACAGGAGACAGGCTGAGATGTTGTTACTGTAACTTTAAAAAATAAATACAAACAAAATGAAATGAGTCATTCAACAACAAGCAGGAAACACTTTCAGTGAAAAGCAGCATGTAAATAATGGATTTACTGTGCTTTTTAAAGTGAGCTCGCTTCATTTATCTCATAAAAAACTGTGATTTAAATCAGAAGTACAGCTGCTGATGAAGTGGTTTTATTGCTGTTAGGATACAAAGAGCCCATCCCTTACTGGATTACAGAAAACATTAATCAAACAGACAAGCTCAAACCTCTGAAATAAATAATGCACACAATGCGTCTTTCTTGGAGAGGAATTTAAACTTCAAAAGTATTTGCACAACTTTGGGAGCCAGCTTTTCTTTGCAAGGGCGTAGAAACAAAATGAATCAGCTCTATGGGAAAGAAAACAGGCTTAAATGGGTATTAAATAACTTTTATAACTGTAGTACTGGAAGCAGCCCCATCACTCTAAAGATATTTGGTTTATTGCTCACATCAGTCCAAACATTTTACTCTCTATCACTATATTTTTGGAAACTTTTGCCTTGATTTTTGGGTGTAAAGTACACAAACAATAAAAATAAAACCTTTGCTGTTATATACTGTACAACGTTTCTACTGCTTTCATACAACATGCAGAATTTCTTAATGTGGATGGAGCACTGACCATATGGACCAGTAAGCAGTCAGCTGGATGTTATTCATCACTTTATCTGTGATTTAGTTTTAGTTTGACTTGCACACTTTCTTTTTGTTCCAGTCTTTATTCCTGGAAATAGAAAAGTTAAACAAAGGAAACTGTGTTTTTCCTCTTAAGGTGACTCATCTGAAAGGCTCATGGCATCAGATTATGCACCATTTTAAAGCAAATTAAGTCAAATCCACATATTTTCTTATTTAAATTAATTTCATTTGAGCATTTGTGGTCAATAAGCTTTCAATCTGCTAAAGAAAGACTGGCTTCCACTGTAGGCAGGAAGGGAAAAAGACTTTTCAAAATAAGTTGCATTTTGGAACTTCGTTGAAGGTTTTCTAAATAAAACAATCACAAGCCGGCCAATAGTGTTAAGATGTTTCTTTAAATAACAAACACACTGATAAACAGGCTCCTATTGAGGAAAATATTTATGCATAAAAAACACCTGCAAAGTGTGCGTACTTGAATAGTAGCCTACACATTTAGCAGGATGTTATGTTTTCATCCATCCATCCATTTTCTACCGCTTATCCGAGGTCGGGTAGTGGAGCAGCAGCTCAAGGAGGGAAGCCCAGACTTCCCTCTCCCCAGCTACAGTCACCAGCTCATCTGGGGGGACCCCGAGGCGTTCCCAGGCCAGCCGTGAGATGTAATCAGTCCAGCGTGTCCTGGGTCTTCCCCGGGGTCTCCTCCCACAGGGACGTGCCCGGAACACCTCACC
>JBAMIG010000003.1:8148510-8163233 GCA_037177335.1 Kiunga ballochi
TCTTTTGCTATCTTGCACAACCTTGCAGTTTCTACTTGCAAGCATGTAAGTCCCCAAGCTGAAAGTTATAAAGGTCAGGATCATATAAAATTAATCTAACAATGATGATGATGTTACTGAAAGAAAACATATCGAAGCATTAAAGTATCTATAAAGCTGAAACAGACATATAAATAAAGTAAATATTTAGATTAAATTAAATTAAAAGCTTTTCACATAGTTTGCTGGCTTTCAGATGGAGAAACACTCAACAGAAAAAATAACATTTTATAGTAAATGTCCTTCATTTTATTTATATATATATTTTTTATTTCTTTTTAAAACTACTTTTAATTTACAGGTTGCGAGGTTTTTTTTTTTTATCTGTATTTGTTCCTGTCAGAACATGTGCTGCAGACCTTTGAAGCAATGTTGGGTTAAAAATAGACTTAGGGAGGACCAGAGAGTAGGAAATAAAAGCACACATAAACACCTTAATAATAAAATCCTGTCTTATTTTTTTACTTTAAACAATGCAAATGCAGCCTCTACTCAGACTCTGGAGGTTAACATACCAGGAGTAATGAGTGTGGTAAAGAGGAACATGCCTCGGACATATTACAGCAACTGTTACAATATTTATTATCAGTTCTATTATAGTCTTCATCAACCCTACTTCTTTCCTTTAATAAACTTGTGGCCCCAGAATCAGGTGTTTTTTTTTCATTGGAGGATTAAAAAAGACCCATCTGTTTAATGTTGTTTTTATTCAGTTTTTATAATGTAATTTGTTCTAGGATAGTACTTGTCCTGTAATTGATTTTTAGGGTTCTTGGGTTTTCAGGGTTTGTTTGAGTGTGTCCATCTTTTCACTGAAAATGTCACAGCTTACAATCTGAGTGATAAACATCACAGGACAGGACCTACATGTTTAAAATAAAATCTTTAAAAAAACGTTACATTTAGCAAAGTCTCTCATGTGTGGAAAAGATCTGATAAACTGCTAAATTATTTTTTAACACCTGCACACATAAATAGAGAGTTCACTAAAAGGCTCTTTAAAAAAAGTTAAGGAGAAGTTAAAGACAACAAAAAACAACAACCTTCCTAACCACTAAACAAATTATGTGCTGGCTTTGTTAACAGAACATCATAAAGTATATTTTGTTTGCAACATGTAAAAAGAAAAACACAAAAAACAAACCAAAGTTGTTTTTTTTTTATTTTTTATAATTTTTTAAAAATAAACTTAAAATAGTCTCACCATAACTCTTAGTAGGTGTTGTTGTTGCCTTGGTGGAAGGCAGAGGAGACACAGATGCTTCTATTGAAAGCAAACAGATTAATAAAACATTTACAACATATTTACTATTATTTATAGCTGTACAGGAAGGAAAGACTTTTTATAAATCTGCTTTTCCCCCTTGCTGCCTTTATTTTAAGATCTAACACTTCCTCTTTTCTTCAGTAAATACAAGCCTCTGTTCTTCAAACTTCCTGTTACTCAACATTACCAACAATCCAGAGTAACTTTTTGCACAAAATGAGAAGGTTTTTGCAGCAAGAGTCTTCTAGGTGATGTGAAAGCAGCAAAAAGTACCATCTCTACAGCAACTGTAGCATCACTTAAACCAGTGAGCACTGGACCACAACTTTATTCTAAATGCACAGGGCTATGTACACTGAGGGCAATGAGCCTCATGGTTATTAACCAAGATGGAACAAAAGAAGCTGAGCTTTGTAAACGTATGAGGTACTGGAACCAGGAGGAGAAAGAAATAGAGTAAAAGCGCTTGCATGGGATGTAGCACCAACAGATCACTAAAGTGACAAACACGTGGTGCTGAAGGACAGCACAGAGGGTCGAACCTAGGCTGCACAAGAGCAAGCCTTGAGAACAAAGGCCAACAAGGTTAAGATCTACCAAGCCAAACAGGGCTCCAGATGCAGACTGCGCAAATGATCAAGCACCTCACAGCAGGGTGCAAGAAATATATATACTTCCTCTCTATATTTTATTCATTTACTGTATTGCTAATTGCATGTGAAAGAAGAGGTTTCTTCATTTCTGGCAACATTTGTCAGCAGGTATATTCTTTGATGTTTCACCAAAAACAAATAGAACTTTTTCATTCATGAGCACTGTAGCACTGAATTTCTTTACTTTTAGGGTAACTTAAGAGTTTCTATAAGCCTCATATGTTCATTTGTTTTTTTTGTTTTTGTGGGTCACACTCTAAAGCCCTCCAATTGATTCTCATTTTTGCATTAAAACAGTAATTATCAGAAACTCCTGCAAGGTAAACTAGGATAACACTATAATCTAAAATATTCACAAGGTTTAGGGAGTAACAGTAAAATCTGCATCACTATGTCTGACCTGTTTATCCCCACAGGCAGATAATTGGATCACACCCAGAAGTTTACAAGAAGACCATAATTTGCATGTTTGATTCACACCACAATGCATAGGATCATTCACACAACAGCATGTGATCTGTTAAATCTCTGGACATGGACCAGGGTTTGTTTGAAGCTAGCTAAACAGTGCCTGTGTGCACGTATAAGGAATAAGGCTCATCATCAAGATAAACAAGGGAATTCATATGAGTTTGTGTGTAATTTATGTAAATAGATTGAAATGGAAAATACATCACCCTCACCTTCCAAACTGTCGTTATTATCATCATCCTCGTGATCATCATCACCATCATCATCCTCATCACTATCTAGAGGTGGACATAAACAGTTACATTTGTAGAGTTGTGCTCTTTGTTCTATTTACAAAAATGGCTGTAGATCTTGTAATGATAATAATATCTGTGAAAAAATAATCATTTGTATTTTAGATTATTGCTTAAAACATTTTAAATTCTGTGGTTTCTCACTTGATTGCGGGGTGGATGCAGGATATGAAGACGAATAAGAGACTTACCGATTTCAACTTTCACTTCATATAAGCCAGTGGATGAGTCAGCTCTCACAGTACATCTGGATGTCTTCACTTTATCATCAGGATTAATGTTCGCCTTGAATTTTTGTTGTGAGTTTGATGATTTAACTGCTTTTTCAAGCTTTCGAAAGGGTCCACGTGATTGACGATTGCAGAAAAATTCAACCAGGTCATCACATCCTCTCTGTTTACTCTGAACTTCACATCCTATTAAAACACGTTTTCAGATAATTTCATCATAATTCGTCTACTGCAATGTTAAACTTCTATTTAACTTTTAAAAGGCTGGCATGTAACAGTCCACAGTGTCTAATATTGATGATCAAATAGCTGATGTATTGTACCTGTAAAGAACAAGAGGACGAGTAGAAAGAAGTTCTTCATTTTGCTTGTCTTCAGTGCTGAAATCATCTGAGGGAAATGTTTCTGCAGTTACTTCTTTATTTTGTGTAAATTACGCGTCATCTTCCGCTTCTCTTTCAGAGACATGTTGATGTAACAGAAATGTATATAAATAAATATATATAAATGGATCACACACACATAGGAAACAGTAGGAAGTGCTCCACTGAGCCATGGGGGGTTTTCAGGAAACCAGTTGACAGATAATATCGAGGTTAATGTTGGATTGCAGTGAAGAGATAAAAGCCAAAGCTCTCTTGACAAGACCATCATTAATGCAACTGTTTGATGTTGAAAATAAAATGAAATGAAAATAACCCTCACAATGACCTGAAAGCAGTTAGTGCTGTGGATTCAACCCTTCACTCATTTGGCAGATGCTTTTGTCCAAAGTGATGAGTAACATGTTGTGACAGACATGAGTAACATGGTGACATCTGTATGGTGATGAGAAAACAGAGAAGGAGTTTAACCATGGACTTTTTCCCTGACAGAAGTAAAAGATGAGAACATTACAAAAAAAATTTCATCAGGATTTTTCTGTTTGTTATCTATTCCAGTAGACACCCAGTTTCCATTTTACTCATTAGTCTGTTTAATCACAAGCTGTTTTCCATCATCAACATGTTATCACCACTACGACTAACAGCTACAAACCAGTCAGTGCCACCAGTAAGTTATATAGTCCAATCCAGTCAGTAAGCCCAGTCTTTTCCCCTCCAAACCCAGAGAAAACACAAGAACCAGGGTCAGTAATAAAAGTTTGCCTTTAATGATGAATGTTGTTTTAAATGTATTTGTATGTGTTTAGTAATTGTTTGTCAACCATTACCATCAAGTGGATGCACTCATGAAGTAGGTTATCCACATTTTTTATATAGATATTTCCTTTGAAATGATTCATTTGTCAGGAAGCAATCTTCCACACCAGTCCACCAAGTAATGTCCTGCACCAGCCAATAAAATGGTGGAACCAAACATGGGAATCCTGTGTTTTAGATGTGCATACCATGTAGGGTGTTCCTAAACCAGACATGCTCAGATCCACCGAGTAGTATTTTTTAAGTCCGATCCATCATTCTGGATGAACATACAGATAAATTTGAAGTTGAGTTTAAGGGAACATATTTATGCATTTCTTAAAAAGTAAAAATTACTGTTCCTAGTGATTTATTTACTCATATAATGCTGTAACTGAAATAATTCATGATTTGTCATTGAATATTGTTTCAAACTGCTTTATTTGACCCTCTTACTAAAGCTTTTCCATCTATTCGTCTGATTGGCTGAGAAGATGTTTTTTTTTAAAGCAGAAACAAACTATTTCAAATCATGGTCGGATGTCCTGCTTGGTTTTATGGAAGATTTTAATTAAAATACTTAATTTAGTCAAACTATACTTGCATTTTTTAACAACAAAATGCCTTCTTCCGCAATTTCTGAAACTTAGCAGGCACAACAGTATAAGTGCACATTAGAAACAAAAATAAACTAAATAATAAATACCACTTTTTTCACAATATTGAGGTAACTATTATTAGTAGTAAATGAGGAGGTATCGGCTAAATGTTTGCTCTTTGCTCCTTCATATTAAAGCTTCTGACAGTTTCTGACCTTTTATTGTTCATTTGTATTTATTTGGTGCTAAAAACAAAAGTAATTTCTCATGCCTCAAATATCATCAAACAAGAGTTAAGACTAGTATCGGAATAAACACAGGACAGCATGGCAGAGTTCAGAGTTCACCTCGGTGTTCTGATGTTTCAGATGATAATAGAGATAGCGATAGCGCAGTAGCCCATGGTAGTGATCATTCTCAGAAAAAGAACAGAAAAGGAGGTGAGACGGTCTTCATTTATGTGTCATTTATTAGCTATTCTGCTAAATACTGTCGTGGTTTCTGGTTCTACTCTCCTCTGTCGGGTAGAACAGACAAAATTACATGTAAATGATGCAGTTTATATGATTATCTTCAACAAAGAGCAAAAATGGGCCTGAAGACAGATTTTATTTCCTCACATTGAACCTTTTATCTATAGAATCAACAAAATCTAGAGAGCATCTGGAAAAATTACATAAAACAGAGCCCATAATACATTTGATTGATTACTGAAGGTTATCAACAATCTTTAGTTTGTCATGATTTCTGATGTGATTTAAAATTAGTTTTTTGAACAAATTAACCTCACAAATTGAAGTTTCCTTACCTTAAATTACATTAAATTGCATAATTTGTTTTTGTAAAGGGATATAATGCAAATAAAAATTGGACAATTTACTGTAAAGGTTTTCTGAAGTTATTTTGTAAAATAATATAAATCCTAGCACTGTATGTGCATTTTATTTAGAAGGTGACTTGTCTAAAGGTGAACATATCTTCACTTGCTGCCACTGTTATTCCATGCTGCTGAGGAGGTTGCTGTGGTGAGTGCATCACAAACAACAACTCATAAAGTGTTAAACAGTGGGACCAGATCACTGCCTTTTCTGAAGATGAACAAATCTTTTGATCCCTTGAAAGCCTGTTTTTGAAAATAAAAAACCTGAAAATAAAGTTTTGCAAAAATAAGTTAAAATAAGTTTTGAAACCTTAAAGTATTTTTCTGGAAAAAAAAGGCTCTGTGGGGAGGAGCATCTGCCTCTTCTAACCAATCCTTTTTCTAGTAAGTAAGTCAAGGGAGCATTTGCTTTCATTTGACTTTATTTGGGTTTGAAATCATTTTATGATTTTAACACCAAGTCTTTCTTTGAAGGGTAGAAAAAAAAGAATGTGGGATGAAGCAACCAAACACGGCCAAAAATGACTGCATCCTCGCAGCGGTGTGGCAGAAATGCTGAAAATGTGAGGATGAATTCGATAAAAGGAAAAACGCGTGTTGCACTCAGTCACAGCTTAGAGTGAGGCTATATGGATTGCTAATTCTTTCTTTGAAGCCGTCATATTTCCAGAGCATTACTTTTATCATGCTTGCATATGAATAGGTAAAGACAATGGAGATAATGGAGCTGGGTACAATATTTATGATTTACCTGAACCTAGAAACTCGAGAGGAAAATAAAGCAAACAGGCAGTGAGACAATTACAAATGGCATAAACTTCACATCAGACTCTCTGATACATGAAATATAGTCATAGCATATTGACATAGCAATGAGACTCAAAACCTACCTGATCAGTGTAAAAGAGCATCATTAAGGAAAGTGTTACAAACAATAAGTGATTCCCATGTGTTTGCATTAAAAACATCACGATTTTTCATATGAGTTGGACAATAAGCTTGTGACAAAGCTGATCTTCTCATTTCCGGTGTTATTTTTTCAACACAGAATAAATATGATTGTCCACAGATCCTACAGGCTGATTTACAGTAGAGCCGCTCGGACTGGCCAAATACATGCAGGACGAGCAGCTGGGTTTGAGGACCACAGCCACTGCATCAGCTGAGCAGCTCTCAAAGTTTATGGTGGCGTAATGCATCAAGTCAGGCTCAAAGTTTGCAGTGGTGTAGATGGTAGAAACTGCATTTTCTGGCTCTGACCTCCTGATGTTCTCCTGTATCTCCTCATAGATATAATCCTTTCAGGAAAGAAGAACATTGTCAATTCAAACGGTTTTATTTCACATTTAACACTATTCCAAACAACCTATGCTCCTAAAACAGGTTTAACTAAAATAACATGAAAAAATCCATTAAACTTTCTAAGTTTAATATTTTTTTTTACTACAAAAAGCCATTTACATACTAACCTCTATGGGAGGCTCTGCTGCTGCTCCGTTTCCTTTGTTGCCTGAATATGAAAATCCTGTCATACAAAAACACACAAACAAGTACGATAAAAGCAGCCCTGTCTCATCACAGTGTCCTATCCAGTAGTTACATTTACATGAGTCACATGTAGTGATGTAGTGAGTTTACAGAAGACTTAATAGTTAAAGTATCATTGAGCATCTAAACATTCACGAGGTTCAAAATAATATAACTAAAAGATAGAAAAATTGAAAAAGAAAAACCTCCATGTTCTTCTGAATGAGCTCTTTTAATGCATATTAAAAGCATCAGGATCTTTTATACTCATTCATAATGTAAACTCACAGCTGACTGGTCAGCTTCCACATCAACGTGTCAGCTGGAATCTCTGATCAGACTCATTTCAGTATATGTGTCCATGTAAACACAGCTATGGTTTAGCTCACCTTCTATAGGAAATATACAGCACCAGTTTGGACAGATCTATACGCATCAATGCAGTGTCAAAACTTTTCACTGGTACTTCAGTTTCCTTTTTAAGCAGTGTATAAATAGATACTTCATTATGTGGAAGAAAATAACGTTTGTTCTCACTTTTGTAGAGAAGAATGAGTGCTGTGATCATCAGCAATGTCAAGAAAACCGCTACAACAATCACAAAATCTCTTGTGGCAAAAACACCTGAAACACATACAGCAATACATAAATAACATTCACTGGACAGGACGATGCCTTACAAACGTGTGCGAGGGATAAAAAAACAACTTTTTTTTATTTTAGTGACAAAATACCAAATACGCTCTTAGGGCAGCACGTTGGTGTAGTTGGTTAGCACTGTGGCTTCACAGCAAGGAGGTTGCCGGTCTGAGTCTTGGCTCAGTGGAGGTTCGAACAGGATGCATGTTCTCCTGTTAGCGTGGGTTCTCTCCGGGTACTCCCGCTTCCTCCCACAGTCCAAAGACATGCACCATGGTAGTAGGCTGATTGGAGACTCTAAATTGCCCATAGGAGTGAGTGTGAGTGTGTATGGTTGTTTGTCTGTGTGTGTTGGTTCTGTGATGGAGTGGCGACTCCAGGATGGACCCCGCCTCTCGCCTTATGGCAGACGGGATTGGCTCCAGCCTCCCAATGACCCCGTTTTGGGAAGAAGTGGTAGAAAATGGATGGATGGCTAAAAGTGGAACTACACTCATCAAAGACACCGAACATTTGAGTGATACAGTGTGATTTATCTTGGTGCAATGAATAGATGTAGAAAGGAAGTGCCACTTATTTAATTAGTGCAACTTTTCATTTTTGATAGTAAATATAATAACATCCAGATTTGTTAGTTAAAGAACATAAAATAACTCAAATGGAAGTTTATTCAGTTTGGTCTGGGATATTGTTTATTTTATTAGAAGGAAATGCAATTAAATGCATTTTTGCATCAGTTCTTATTGTCATATATTACTGTGACAGGGGTGGTGTGACATCATTGCTTTAATGAATAAGGTCCATTGGAGATGCAGGAAGTGAATAAAACAAAAAAAAAAAACATTGTTCATAGAAAACTTTGATCTCTTTTCAGCCTTTGTTATGTTAACAGTATTTCTTCTCCTTCACAGCTAAATTCTTAGCAAAGCTGTAAATTTTGATAATTACATAACTGAAAAAAGTTTTTTTTCCCCAACAGTTAGCAATCATCTCATTTACATCCCTTAGATCAATCTTCATCATAAAAATGAGGGGAAAAAAAGTTTATTATCAATATTATAACCCTGTTTCTAAGGCTGAAAATGTGAATTTATTCTAGTGAGTGCCAGTATAGCTGCAACATTAAGACCTGAAGCGTTGGATTTTTTACCTTCAACTTTCAGTTGTGTAAGGGACATCCAGCATTTGTCTTCTTTCTTCACTCCACACCAGTACAGCCCTGCATGATGTGAGGACACGCTACTGATAGACAGACTAAAACCACTTCCTGTTTTCGTGACAGCAAATGCCGCTTCTGTCTTTAGAGAGGATGCTATGACGTCCTTACATGAAAGATTTTCTTTCTGCTTGCAGAAAAACCAAACCTTGGACATGTTCTTGTGGTTACATCTGATGGTAATTTTAGCTGTGATATATGCTGTTTTAACATATGGTTTTGGACAGCCTTTTTCTGAAAGTAGAGAGAAAATGTATAAAGACAAAATAGTACAACACTGTGTTCATACAATTAAAAAAGAAGAGATCTGATAATAAAATGTTTACGTTCATGTGTTGTATTAACAGATGAACATTTCTCAAATTTAGAAAAAATTAAGCTGTGTAGAAAAAGTCTAAATTAAACCAAAACATGTTATTCTATAATTGAACTTTTAAAGACATTTAATCTACAATAATTAAATGTTATATTTAATTATTTTTGATAACATGGGAAAAATATTCAAGCTACATTTTTAACATAATTGTATCCAAATTAAAAACACAATTAGGTTGATTCATTTAAAGATGCAAAACATGTTTTTATAGGTAAAATTACAACACAAATGGCCATAAAACTAAAAAGAAGTTGCTTACCAACTCCAAATTTCACATGATATGCGTCAGATGAGGAGTTGAATTCTTTCTTTGTGTTTTCATCATGTTTGATGATCACTCTGAGGATCTGTTGTGAGGTTTTAGATTTACGATCCGCTATTGCAGGCATTTCACATTTTCCACTTGTTCTGTTATTGCAGATAAATTTCAGCCACTTGTTGCATTCCCTCCCTTTACTTTGGACCTCACAACCTGATGAAACACACAAATGTTAACATGTCGTGTAGTCTTACAGCAACTACAACATTTTTTAGTTATTCTTGGTTTTTAAAACAAATATTCAATCAGCTGAAATATTTTTACCTGTAATTAATATGAGGAAGAGTAGAACAAAGCTCTTCATTTTGCTGAATTGGTGTCAGAGAAAAGTCAGTTTCAGACTACTGACTCATTTCCTCTTATCAGTTTGGGCTGGATATTTGTATTTCCGTTCATTTTTTGTCAAAATTTCATTAGCCTCCTTTTTCTGTGATACAACTTTGTGTTGGTGACAAGAATTCATTTCTCCCTCCTCAGACACAATGAGATCCATTATTACGAGCCAAAAACCTACAGAGAATTCAGATAAGGATGTGCACAGAAGTATGTGCATATAAAATCGCTTCTTTATGGGCAATTATAACCTGTTTAAATATTTCTCTGGTCTTCTTTACAGCTGTTGTTGTCTTTTTCATACATTCATTCTTCTTTTTCAAAATAAATGTTAACAATATAAATAAATAAGTAATTAATGTAGCTGTCTTGCTGTTTACATAGAGAGATAATGCAGTAAGCAGTTCTTGAAATTACATCTGCTTTTGAGAACAATTTATTTGTAGTTAAGTGCATTTGAAGCCATCCATTGAATATGCTCTGGAGTAAAGCAATACAAGGCTCCGACTCAAGTTCCCATCTCTGGTTTGTAAGAGCATGATACATGAATAGCTGAGAAGATTGTCAATATGCTAACCCTTAACTTCATTGTATGACCAGTGACTGTAAAGTAGAATTTCAGTGGATTGATAAAATCCTTCAGAATCCTGAGATGTTTTATCTTTCTGAGTTATTACTGAGAAACAGGACATCAACAATTTGGTTGTCTGCACTGTAGTACTACTCTATTTGGAGATTCTGGAGAGGATAATCTATTAGATAGTTGAACTTTGAATTTAGGGAGGAGAAGCCGACTTTCATTTTGATCGTGAAATAATGGACCAACTTTACCTAGCTTTACCTACCTCTCCTGGACCTAGAAGAATAGGGTGTTGGACCCCCTTGTACAAGCTGTCTGGTCCCCGTACAAGCTTGGTCTGCATTTCCGACAGTAAATCAAACTCATTTCCAGTGAAGATTAAACTCTAAGCACCAGTTCTGTTCATCACTTTTATAGTCCAAATTTCTAGCTACATCTGAGGTGTTTAGTGGATCCGGTTTGGTAACTTCAGAATTGGGTCTCTGCTCTTTGCAGATGATGTGGCTCTGTTTGCTTCATCTGGTCATGATGTCCAGGTCTTGCTCGAGAACAGTTTGGATGAGGATCAACACCTCCAAATCTGAGACCATGGTCTTCAGCCAGACAAAGGTGGAGCGTCTTCTCTGGGTTGGGAATGAGGTCCTGCCCAAAGTGGACGAGTTCAAGTATGTTAGAAATTGGTTCATGAGTGAAGGAAGGATGGAGTGCGACATCGACAGCTACAGCACATTAATGCAGTAAGAGCCTGGTAATCAGGCTCAGGGTTTCGCCCTCAGACCCAGTCGACAAAGGGGCAAAACTGTAACAAAAAATTTGCTTTCCAAATGACAAACAAAATTCCATTAATAATGTAATTATCTTGTGTCAGTATTACAGCAAAACCTTCATACCTAAATTATTCACATAACTCACAACAAATTACAGCAATTTATTGGAAAGTCACACAAATCATGTCATATTTCATTAAGTGCTCCGCGAACAAAAACTGTACATGACAGAAAAGACATGCCACACGAGGAATGGGTATTTCCTTTATCAGTCAGAGCAAATAGAACATTTCTGTCTGTTTAAGCTATTTTCACAGTGAATGATGAAACATTTAAACAATCAGTCAAACTGCAAAGAGTGATTCAGAGAATGCATGAATGATCAATTCATAGTTTTTTATGAAAGGCTTATTTTAAGTGGTCACAGATTCACAGGTGCTCTCTCTTTAACTTAAATGCCAGAATCTGGAGACGAGCAATGCAACCACTGCCAACACAACGATACTACGTCATATCATAGAACCGATTGAGTGAAGCAGACTGAAAATATTGAGCAAAGCACTGACTGAATGTCATCCTCCCATCAGTGTGTGAAGCAAAGCTGAACTCAGGAGTGTGAAATAATAAAGTCATGACAATGTTTGAAGACATAAGTAAAAGTGCATCATGTGTGCAGGAGAAAGTCCTCACACTGACCTCCACACACCATCAGATTGCTTTGATTGTGTTGAAACCTACAATTTAAAGGATCTCTCACAGCTAATAACACACATCATTTTTCCCAACAATCCTCTCTGGGTATCTTGGCTGTGTGGACTCGTGCCTCATTTTACAGAATGCTAATGGTTTTTGGCTGATGTCTCGGGTTTTGAGTCTGATAACATACATGGTCTGCTCCAAGTGAAACATGAAACAATGGTTCCATGGTATGATTACGGTTAGTGAGTGTGTTGCGATCAGTGGGACTGCCAGCCAATCTGGAAAGAAAACACAGATAAGATAGCGACTTCATACAGTTTGAGGTCTGCAGGGCAAATCCAAGTGCTTAAACACTTGCAGAGCTGATTGGTGTTTATAAGACTCAGGCTGTGATTTATTGTGATTTATTAGTTATTTACGACCTGCTGTTGAGAAGAACATTTCCAAGGCTCAATGAGTAAAATCTCAAGTCTCTTAGAGTGATGAAGAGCAGACTTTATGTGACTCTAAGAACAACTGTGGATTTTTAGAGGATTTTCTGGAGTGTGGGGTTTTTTTTGTTCATGTTTCCAAAATATCACAAGGCAATAGCTTGGCTCAGTCTAAGAGGTCCGAACCCCATAAAGGTAATGATTTAGTTAAAGCAACGCTGTGAATAATCCGACACTGAGTTTTCTAATGTTTATTATATTGTAAAAATATCTATTCCACCTCCCCTTCCTCCAGCTTCTGTGTTTTCTTTCTTTATTAAATAAATTCCCCTAACTCTCTATAAATTGCACCATGATATCTCATGTAGGCTTTTATTAATTACATTACCACTTTCTATTGAATAACCAGAAAAGCAGAGTGTTTTTTTTTATCATTAATCTTGTGCTAAGTTTTCTGTTTTCTCCGAGCAATCTGCATCTCTTTGGGACTTAACATGGCTTATCTGAGTCAGTCTCATGTACACACAAGGTTCAAGACTAAATAAATACTTGTAATTATTGCATTCAAGCATGACTTTTAAAGTGATGTTTTTAGAGTTCTTTTGGCTCAAATTAAAGGTGTGAACACTATAAACATAGAGAAAATGTCAGTTACACTCTGACTTTTCCCGCTCCATGAGCCGCCACCTTACCGTGGTGGAGGGATTTGTGTGTTCCGATTATTCCAGAAGACCATGTTCCGTGCTTCAATTGTTAAGGCGGCCAGCCGGACCTGTGGCTGCAAGGTCGTCTGTGCCTATCGTGGCGGCAATCCCAGAACTCGCTGGTGGACACCAGTGGTGAGGGATGCTGTCAAGCTGAAGAAGGAGTCCTATCGGGCCTTTTTAGCCTGTGGGACTAAAAAGACAGCTGATAGGTACCGACAGACTAAGCGGTATGCAGCTTTGGCGGTTGCCGAGGCAAAAAGTCTGGCATGGGAGGAGTTCGGTGAGGCCATGGAGAACGACTTTCGAACGGCTTTGAGGAGATTCTGGTCCACCATCCGGCTCCTGAGGAGGGGAAAGCAGTACTCCGTCAACACTGTCTACAGTGGAGATGGGAGGCTGCTGACCTTGACTTGGGACATTGTGGGTCGGTGCAGAAAATACTTCGAAGACCTCCTCAATCCTACCAACATGTCTTCTGATGAGGAAGCAGAGGTGGGAGACTCTGGGGTGGGTCCTCCCATCTGGTCCTGATCTCCAGCTCTCACTCGAGCCGAGTGTGAAGCGGCTGGGATGAAAATCAGCAGCTCTAAATCTGAGACCATGGTTCTCAACCGGAAAAGGGTGGCGTGCCCTCTAAGAGTGGTGGGATAGGATCCTTCCCCAAGTGAAGGAGTTAAATATCTTGGGGTCTTGTTTACGAGTGGGGGGGGCAATGGAGCGTGAAATCGACAGGTGGATCGGTGCGGCTTCTGCAGTAATGCTGCACCGATCCGTCGTGGTGAAGAGGGAGCTGAGCCGACAGGCGATGCTCTCAATTTACCAGTTGTTCTATGCCTCCATCCTCACCTATGGTCATGAGCTGTGGGTTGTGACCGAAAGAACAATATCCTGGGTACAAGCGGCCGAAATGAGTTTTCTCCGCAGGGTGGCTGGTGTCTCCCTTAGAGTTAGGGTGAGAAACTCGGCCATCTGGGAGAGACTCGTGAGGAGCCAGATGAGGTGGCTCGGGCATCTGGTTAGGATGCCTCCTGGTGAGGTGTTCCGGGCACGTCCCTGTGGGTGGAGGGCTGGGGAGACCCAGGACACGCTGGACTGATTACATCTTGCGGCTGGCCTGGGAACGCCTCGGGATCCCCCCAGATGAGCTGGTAAATGTAGCTGGGAAGAGGGAAGTCTGGGCTTCCCTCCTTGATCTGCTGCCCCCGCGACCCGACCTCGGATAAGCGGCAGAAAATGGATGGATGGATGGACTCTGGCTTTTTACCAACACTGTGACAAGGACAAAGCTATATGGTACAGCACAGGAGGTGAAATGGTTCAGATAAAAAAAAAAAATATTTGATTTACTAATCATACTGAACAAGCTGCCTTCATGGATCTGAGAAATTAATGGAAGGGTGCGATTGACAGTTTCACAGGCAGAATTTAACTATAAAACTTCCATCCATCCATCCATCCATCCATCTTCTGCCGCTTATCCGAGGTCGGGTCGCGGGGGCAGCAGCTCAAGGAGGGA